>JARKIC010000729.1:0-204039 GCA_029378375.1 Mycena olivaceomarginata | reverse complement strand
CGCCTTTGCCCATGGCCGAATCACGAGTGCTCACGCGTTCCCTTAATTCCGACGACCGCGACTCCTCCTCGGATCTGTTTGAATTTGAAGACGAGGAGGACCAGCTTGAGTGGCGGTCTTTGGCTCTTGCCCATGAGGAGAACCACGACGAGGGGGAATGGCGGTACCATTATGTGAATATGTATGTCCCTTTTATTGACACATCTAAAACAGTTCTGATTAATATCTGCAGGTTTGCTGATCGAGATATGTACATGCGCTACGTGGGGGGTGGTGTGGGGCATTATAAGGTGGAGATTGCGGAGGAGCCCGACTTACCCGAGGACTCGGAGCAGGTAAACACAGATGCACCGGAGCCGGATTTGGACGAGGATGTGGTCCAGCCCGAGCCTGTCATCCAGGACATGCCAGGTGACGATGATCTTCCAGAGCCGGACTCTGGCTCGGACTCGGATGACAGCACTGGGGAGTCGTCCAACGAGGGTGGTGTCGTGGGAGAGGGTGAGGAAGGCGGATCTGACGACTCGGAAGATGACTTGGGTCCGGGATGGCGAAGACCTTGTCGGTGACGAGGACGAGAACTTAGAATACGCACCGTTGTAATTTATTAGATTGTATGTGGATATATTGACTGCCGCCTCAGCGCTAGCAGGGATGGCAATTGGTTGGAATGCATCGACAGGATGGGCCGGCCCACAGAAGGATTGCGACCGCTGAGTAATATGCCCGCCGTGGAAAGTCATTGGCGGCCACCAATGGCCGCCGCTGTTACCTTGGCGTACGCTGTTGGACATCGGAAGATGTTGTCGGATGATGGCTCCCACAGTTCGGCAAGATAAGATACCGACTTCCGGCAATCTCCAATGGCCATATTGGAACTTGTGCTCTCTTCATCCACCAACCTCCACCGTATTCACCGTATTCACCACAGGTCGTTGTGCCTGTTTCATATCTATTGAATATCTTCTGACATATCATCCCTGGCAATATCTTGGCCACAGCACTGCATGGCAGACAGACGGGGACCTTGCGTCGCCCACACGGCAATGTCCAGTACCTGCAGGGAAGACGGACATTAAAAAGTGATCATAGATTGCTCTTTTTTTTTCATTCAGTTCTGAAAATCTGACAAGAGATATTACCGATCCTTGAGACCACTAGTTCAAGGCCGTTGGGTCGCTGCGTTAAGCCATATAAACCCAGTCTCGTCACAAAAAGTCGCTTGTCGCCCATTTCTCCATGTCTGCACTGAATCCATCCCGTATACATCTCTTCCCTTTCACAAGAAGCTCAAGGCTGAGCTTCAGGCCATCGCAGATGCGATGTGCTTGAGCTTGCAAAGCCAACAGTTGTCCTTCTTCGTAAAGAGATTCAGACTCATATGCACGCGCATCCGGAATTGGCCACAATCCGCAGTTCCTGCCACTTTTCGCTCACCGCACTGCACCAAATGTCGCCGGCAAGAAACAGCGGTGACAAGGCTAACGAAAGAAGCATCTCAGGTGCCGATCACCAGTGGTGCAATTACCGGGTGCGTGTCATCCGGCTTGAAATTACATCGACATCATTAACACTACATGAAATTTAGCGCGAATCGTACCCTTATACAGCGCGGAGTTCAAAACTGATCCTCCAGGCAATTGCCAGGCTCTCTCTCAACGAAGAGAGCGGTGCCGCCCTGAGTTTCACTGCTCAAGACAACGGCGATGAAAGTCTGTTTGCATACCTCTTTGTCCTAATTTTGTTTCTGATATTCCCCAGGTTCGGATTCCCAGTCTCTCTCCGACTCCGGTACTGGCAACGAATCTCCGAGCCCGGAAATAGAAAAGAAGTCTTCAGCTAATAAGCACACCCGGTGCAAAAACAAGTTCGCGTCCCTTTGCCTGGTAAGGCTCTTGCTTTCAAAATGTTGTTGTAACTAGACCGATTCCCGCGATTTCACTCAGACATTGTTCGCGTCAATTTTTTCGACGTCAAGGATCCCGCCGCTGAGCCTCGCCAAGTCCCTGTCCTCAGCAACGAGATTCCGATTTCGACCATCACAACTGCAGACGGCGGCATTGTGTGCAACACATTGCTTTTGCATTCCAAAAGGAATCCCCGATTAAAGGTTAGTTCCCTTCATCGTTACACAACAGGTCAACCCACTCAGAAATGTAATCCAGAGCAAGGCGGGCGAATCTATCGGGAAAGTCACGCCGGACGCCTTCACATCGGTAAAATCGATGCGATTGTCGATGGCAGTGCTCGGCCTCTCCAAAATCAACGAAATCAACACATACACTCTGCGGGCATCGACTGCCGGACAGCTATTTTGCGATGTCTTCTGGGATGCCGAGGCCAGGGGTCTTGAGTCAGAAAATATAGTGGAACCAAGTCGCTGCTAATGCTCCTGACACCATGGTGGGTGTTTTGTTGAAGAATTTCCTCCTATTGATGACTGAAAATACATTTATTAGTTTCCCTGCCTGCCGATGAGCGCCCTAAATTTACCGGAGCAGGTACCGACATTCCTTTGGCCATCGCCACCGACCGCGCGATGCATAACCCAAACCGGACGGCTCGCTGCTCCTGGCGTTCGCGAGGTCTTCCTACGTTTCCTCCACTCTGTAATGACAGAAAAACTTGACGACGTCCCCGACTACGGCACGGCTTGGCCCCGCGCAAAGTATGCTGGGATGCTGCTAGGGCGTATATTGCTCCAAGAGAAGGTCCTTGAGCTGTTCACGGCTTGGAGTCGTCCCACTGGCGGATATATAGTTCCTGCTGGTAAATTCCCACCTGTATTTGAACATTCAACGCATCAACTGACTTTTTCTTCACAAGTTTACCACAATTATGCGGGGACTTCCTTCACCAAGGACGAAATTCTGGACACCCTCAAGATCAAGAGTTCGAGCTCTAGCAACGACCACCTCCTCTTCGCTCCCGAGAACCTCATGTATTCATCGAAGGCGAAGGCATGGTATGAGAGCGGGGGGAAAAAAACTCATAAAGATCTATTTAGCAGGATGACAACCGCTAACTTCAAGAGATATCTCGTCGATCATCGCGAGGACCGTGGGCCATCGCAGCTCTTCGAATAAAGTCCGCGTTCGCCGTCGCAGCTCGCCCTCTTCTCCGGGTGAAGGCACCTCTCGCAAGAAGCACAGGAAGGCCGTTACGGTGTCGGATGATGAGTCGGAGGCGGAAACACGTTATAATAAGAGCTCGATGAAGAAGCGCGCCGCGAAATCTATCACTTCAGAGGCTCTCGACGACTCTGAGTCGTCCTAAATCTACTTTGTTCCATTTGACCGATGTCTTTAGTTACATAGTTATCTGTCCTTAAGATACATTGTTTTCTGAATCCAAAATCATTCGTCATATTGAGCAAATCAGTGCGCATGACGGCATAGCACGGGTCAAAGGAAGCGCAGTTTAAATGTGTTCACATTTCTTGAACTGAGACATTGGAGGCACTTATGATCCGTTATTTGGTTCCAAAGGTCCATCTTTTAGAAAAATTTCACGCTGCCCCCCACGCGATCGGACGGATGATCGACCCATTGACAATTCATCAGCTACGCATTGTAAACGCGTGCCCACGCGTTGTAACGTGCCCAACGCGTGTTCAAACGTGTGTCAACGCGTGTCAACTCCACTTGCGAGCTTGCTTTAACCGTCACTGCGGTCAGCTCTTCACCATAGCCAGCTCATCGACAGGATGGCTACAACTGTCAGGGATCTCATTCTTATCCTACAGATCTTCTTCCCTGGCGAGCTTTTCCATCCACAAAGCATTCTATGTACTCAGCGTCATTATTTCCCTGTATTCGCTCCTCCGACTGCACCTGAATCAGCGCAGGCAGCCACACCAACCATCCCAGACTGCTTGGACTAAAAGCATTGTTGGGATCTTGAGAGGCGCATTCAAACTGGAGGACAACTATCCGCCGATCTGGGCCTCGGGGCTAGACAGCGGAGACGAATACTCTGCGCGTATTTCCGACGACCTCGCTGGCCTATTTATGATGCTTGGTTTCAATCCCTACAATCTTGCGGAACCATCTCCAGACTCGCTGTTCACAGCTCCCCGCGTTGTTCTTTGCACTTCACGATTATCTTGCATTTTTTTGTCCACCTGGAGACCTCAATATTGTAACCAACTCTGCGGCGACGTGTGGAGCCCAAAATTGTATGGGTTCTGGACGAGAGACTTCATTGGGTGGAAGCAGATTTGGTGATCGCCCACTGCGCTTCCTGCCGCGCAGATTATTTCCCCGATCGCATCACATACAAGGACAATGCGGGGGGCTCGCCGTCAGCAATTGGAGCTGTCGCCAGCCTTTTTGCGGGGTGTCAAAACATGGAGTTTGGGTGCAGAAGCAAATCGCGCTGTTGCAGGAAAATGCCATTCACAGATTCCATGCTGGGTGGTCAAATTTTGCGGAGTGGGTTAAACGACTCCACTCATGCGAAACGGAAATTCACATATTGCCAATCCCAACACTTGTTTATTGAGCACTTCTCTCGTCGTCTCCTTCTCTTCCACGACCGGCACAATTTTTCCTGCGAAGCTCACCCAAGTACACATCGACTCGCCGATGCGGTTCGCGCAGTAATCGGCACCAACGGCGGAGTTCTGGAATAAAGCAATGACACACGGTTGCAAGGGGTGCACCCATTTAAAACGCTACCGCTCCGATCTTATTGCGGAAGGTGTTGTGCTCGGTGGTGATCAGGATATCGCAGGAATGGAAGATAACCCCGCAGTGGTGAGTATTCTACACACATGAAAAGCACCCAATTTAAGAAATGGAGCTTAGAATGACAATGATAATGAAAATGTGGACCAGGGTTTTCCATTGCCGCCACAGCAGGAGGCGCCGCTACCTGGACAACCCCGAGGATATGTTCGAATGGCTGTTATGGATGGGAAAGTCATCCCTCATCAGGTACAATTCAATTGCTCAGTCGAGTTCTATAAACCTCGAGCTCTGACTTCGATTCTTTCCAGAAATGTGCTCTGGATGAGTGTGAGGGACCTCTGGTGAACTACAAAGATGGTAGATTTTGCGAGGCTCACCTGAATTTGCGTGGAGTATGCGGCATAATTCCATGTGGGCTCGCAGTCCGTCATACCGGTGCACTCACATGTGCTACTCCTGCGCATATTCAGTGGGAGCGCCAGTACACTGCGCGCTTTTCTCGTCTCACCTTTCCTGGTCTCCGCCGTGTCATTCGGCGACAAACAGGGGCTTGCTGACGATGCGGCCCGCGGACCAACTCTCCACGTTTCTTCTCCCCCCCCTCGGCGACATTCCTGGCGATAAAATTGTCCACACCTTCCAGGCAAAGAAGATTTACTGCCTGCAGACGGTGCAATTGGCGTGCGGGTATCCAATCGGTTGGGGAAAATGTTACCGCTCTGAGAGTACACCCCAAGTTCTCGCGATTCTTAATCGAATTTGGGAAGCCCATCCGAATTCCAAGCCCAGCTTCATTGCCTATGACGACGCTTTGTGACCTTTTGCGCCATATCATCACACAAAACCCCGACGATCCATGGATCACATCAACTAAATTCATTGTTGATGCGTGGCACTACATTGGCCATCGTGCGACTGATATTTTCTGTCGTTTATGGTGCAATCCTGCTCCTAAAAAACGGGTCTCAGCCAGATCTCATCTTGGGTGAACGGGATGCGAATGGCGTCAATCATCAAACTCGGGCATTCAATACAGAAACTGCAGAGCAGTTGAACTCGGTGGCTCAACGGATTTGAGTCTCAGCTGCGTCATATGTCTGACATCAATTATGATTTTTTTGTGCATGTTCTGATGATGATTTACGCTGAAAAGGTTGAAAAGCAGGTCGTTCAGAAGAATTTGGGGCTATCCGATGAATTCTGGGTAGAAGCAGTGGGGATTAATTGAGGCAATTGACGGTTTCAAAAGATTTGTGATTATCTCAACCAATAAATCTGTGTTCCAACAGTCGTAACACACCAAAAATGTACGCTGAAATATCTTCGTGGCACATTGTGACTTTTCCTGGACGGAAACCAGTGTCCGGATTTTAGGGCCTGAGCACTTAATTTGGGCTGCACAGTCTGATCTGTTTATATGTCTCATTGAGGATGAGAGCTCTGGTATGGAAAGAATAGCACACTGAAACATACCACTTCCTTAAAAACCAACCAAATCTCAGTTATTCAGAAACATTATGTTCCAGCGGCTGGTGGAACCCAATGAAGTCTATTGTATTTTGATGGAAATCATTGGCTCAAGATCCGTACTGGGGACCAATATATTCCAACAGGATCCGATGGATTCCACAGGAACTCAGTCAAGTACATTGGCAGCCAGGCCGGAGCAAGAGCCAGTGGAATGCAACAAGTTCCATTGGGGAATAGTGATATCAAGCACATTGCACTCGTTGTTCATTGACTTACAGGTCCACTGGGATGCAGTGGAGGACATTGGGTGTCGGTGGTGGTCCAACACTGTGTGGTTTGCCACTGGAATCCAGTGGAGGTCGCGTTGGCATCCGCTGGTAGCCGATGCCGAATGATGCCGGCCAGTGCCGTTTCCACTGCCGCGTATATTACTGCGACCGCTTCGCAATCATGGTGATCACATTGCCTAGCGGTCGGAATGATTTCCCATCACATTGCAATCAGCTGGCTGCATGCTAATATTCGGCCCTTGGCACATGTCTGTACAGGCCCATGTCCATATATGGACATGGGCCATGGGCTGTGCTCGGCCGACGGTAGTTATTGATTGATGATTGATGATTGATATGATATGATATGATATGATAGGCCCGATTATTATTGATAAGATTAATGGTGATAAGATCAATCATTTAGCAAAACCCGTTGCCGCGTGTCGCGCCGCCACATCAATTGTGCGTGCTTCACACACTGCCCCTTGCATCTCTCCTCCGCTCCTCTACATACACAAGTCATGAATCACCAATCCCCGGGAACCGCATTCAGATTCTCAAAGACTGGGAAAGTGGTCAAAACCACCTGGGGTGGTCAACGGGCCGGATCTGGCCGTAAACCACGCAATGCTATACGGACAAGGGACGGGGACACATAGTGAAAGCTCACATGCTGGCCATCTTCTCAATCAAATACACTAGCAAACTCTAGTTCTCCATCTGTACCAGCCTCTCTGAATCTGCGACCCGCTGCTTGGTTTCAGCGCCGTGACACACATCAACCAAATCCTCAAGGGCCAGTTGTTCCAGAAGAGCAGCCAAATTTATTTCCTCCAAGCGATGTGGCACAATCCACTGCCTCAGGTTTGCACATACAAATTTAATTACCATTATATCAATTGCATTTAACTTTCTTTGTTTCTAGGCTCTGCGGTACTGATCTCTTCCCAAAATGATCCTGGCTCTGTCTCTCGGGTGGCCCTCAACATTTTCAACACACAGCTTGCCTTTGTTGAAAGAAACAATGAACATGGGCATATTGCATCTGGTTTTTCACGAATCAACGACAGCCTGGTTGACGAGCTTATTAATTCTAATGGCAATGATTTCCAAGCAGCACAATCTGACACAGAATCAGAGCCTTCTCCAGAGTCTTTGCTTCACCAGTATCTGTCCTCTGTTAAAAAGCGTATTAAAAAACAGATCAAGAAGCATGGGCAGCCAGCTTGCTATAAACGCGGTGACTTCTTTGACCGGGCCAAGCACCCTGTTTTTGCACTTGCTCAGGCTGCCACTCTGGATTTCTCACCCAATTCTCTCTATGAGTGTGATGTCTTTGTGTGGCTGCCGCATTTACTTCCAGGCCATCCCGATAAATTCAAATGTTCTTGTGGCCTGCACCTGTCCAGACATGGTATGACTGGTTCATATATTTTCTCTTGTAAAGAATGCTCATGTGCCTACAGGTTTCAATGACAATCCAATTGCTCGACGTGTTCGACGCTTACCAGATGACTACTTTCTATTGACCAATCGCTTCTTGTGTGATAGCAATCGGACCAACTTACCTGGATGTGGCCAGAGCTTCCAAGGGACTGATCCTCACATTATTGGACAACTTCCACGTTATGTGCAAGAAGCTTTTCCTGGTACTTATTTGTCTGATTTAAAGAATGTGTACTGATTTACAAATCAAGCATATATCTCTACTCGAGGTGCCCTTGATAAACAGATTATGTGGGAATTCAATTCCTGCATAGTAAAACGTGTGGGCCCTTCGCCATTCTCCCAGCAGTCTCTGAGCTCCAGCGCCGGCATCATGCACGAATTGAACTCATGTACTATTCAGCTGCCATTCACTTTGGGCTTCATGGCAAAGATCAGATTCCACAGTTCTCTGCATTTGCAAATCCAGCAGGCTATGCAGGTTGTCCACCATCAACTGGATATTTCAAGGCTATGTTTGCAGATTGGATTGGTGCCCACCGAATTACATGGACCGTACTCAAGCCACCCTTCCCCTTGATATTGCAAAGGCTGATCATACTTTTGATGTATGTCTTTTCTTCATTTTTACTTGTATATATGGATTCCCTTTCATGAATGATCTACAGTTTCTGAAATATATGGGTGGGGTCAAGGGTGGAAAAAATCTGGAAGGCAGCTTACAGTGTGGCCAACCAATTTGAGGAGGTTCGCGCAGAGAGTCTCACATTGACAAAATCACTTTCTTTGTTCGTGAAATGCTGGAGAAGGTTCAAGCCAGTCTTAAGCTCGTTGGTCATCCACCAACTATGTTGTTATATACAGACTCCCCACAACGTATGTGAATAATTATTTATGTTTCCAAATATCAACTGAGAATATTTCATTTAGAGGAACAAGGATTTCATGAAGCAGTTACTGCATCACTCTCACAGAATGTACAGCATATTTCAACATGGTCGACCTCCCAGCATTGCCAATGTCAAGCAACGTACCTACATGCTTCTGTAGTGACTCCATGAGGATGGAGGAGGCTGCATCAGAAATCCTTGAAGAAGCAGCTCTTACCAGCCAGGGAAATGTTTATCTTCTTGGCTTAGTTTTGAAATTTCGTAATGCCTCTGCCTCAGCACCAAAACCAAAGCTTGATGTGGTTCAACTTCGCACAAAAACTCGTATACTTGTCTTCAAGGTAAACAGACCTATTTGTCCCAGGATCATCACTGATTTCAAGACAGGTTACCGAGCTCAATGTTCGAAGTCACTTCATTCCTTCACTCACAGCTATCTTCACAAATAATTCCATTATCAAAGTTGGATTTCAGATACGCCAAAGTCTGTTGGCTATAGCAGAATGTCTTTCCCTTTCAGATCTCAGGGATGCTGTTGAATCAGCCACAGATCCGCCATTTATCGATCTAGGACATTATGCTCGGCTAACTGGAGTTGTGGAAGATCCAAATACATCTCTTCATGCACTCGTTGGATCTGTCTTACAGAAATCATATCACTCACCTACCTCTGAGCCCTATCTCTGGTCTTCTGCCCTTTCTACTAGTGCCATTTCTTCACTGTACACCGAGGCAGACTGCATTTGGCAGCTCTGGCTGGCATTGTCCTCACAGGAGGCAGTTGGACTCAGGCTTCAGCCCCATCAAGCAAAAAAGCATGGCCAACTTGTGACTCTTGTCCAGAGCTGTAAACCTATAGCTCGTGGGTTTGTTGTAGGTAGTCATCCAGGCTATCTCGACGTTATCTTAGACAATGAAGGTCAAACCCGTCGAACCAACATTACTGCCAGTCGCTCCTTAATTGAAATTACTGAGGTCCTCGTTCCCAATGCAATCCATAATTTACATCGACAAACCATCCAGTGGATTTATTCACATGGACGCCAAGCAGTTGTTGCCACCAGCCAACTTCGTTCTCGTTCAGAAACACCACCACTTCGGGCAACTGCCCTCACATTTGGTTTCTCAATGCCAGCTCCAGCCAGCTCTACACTCAATGAAGATCATTCTGAGTTTTCAATCTCTTATAAAGAACCTGACAACACAGAAACAGCTCAGTTTGATATTTGGGAACCTTCTGAGGATGACTTGTTTATGGATGAGGATAGTGACGATGGTTCGGATATTGAGAGAGTGAAAGTCAACACCTCCCCACCGAGCTTATAGAGGGCCATTGAGCATGCACAATTCATTCTCCGGCAGGGTTCTGAGAGGGGCAGCAGTATTCCTACTCGAGTCCTTGATGATGCATTCCACTTTATGGACCGGCTCATTCGACTTCTCTCTAAAAACATTCAGCCTTCAAGGCATTTTGTCACGATTTCAGTGAAGCCATCTTTATTCGTGATAAAGATGATGAAGCTGCAGTGAGAGCTGAATTTGAGAAGGAAGGAATTAACTGGGAGTATGCAAAGCGAGCCAAGGCTTCAGAGTTAAATTCCTTGATCCGAAAATACATTCCTGATCGTGTCACTTTGGGCAATCGGCTGGCTGCACTCTTTAATGGCTATCAAGATATTGTCTGTTCAACTAAAAACTCATCAACCCGGGGTCGCTTCTTCAGTGATGAGGCAAAAGAGATGGCAACTCGACTTTTGGAGACTGTCCATCAAGGTTTTCTTTCTGATCCAGTAGGGATCCAGCTCTATTATGTGATTGGCAAAGATCGCAGAGGTCTCACCCGTTATCGAACTGTGCGAGGCACAAATTCAATTGAAGGCGGAGTTCACATGGCTGTTCGGCGAGTGTTTGGGTCACTCAAGGCATCCCCAGAGCTTGCAGAGTGTATATATATCTACTGGATTTTTCGCCGCAACCAATCGGTACGAGTTCAAGTGTCTCTTCATTTAATTGATTTTAATTCCTTTGATATGATTATAGGTTGGGCATCGAAATAGAACCGGAGAGGAATTTCAGGACCACTTTGATTTATGGGTCAAGGATGAGATTGTGGAGATAGCATCTCTCCTCGATGTGCAGCCTTCGTTTCGGCCTCCTCCCATCCTTGCAACTCGTATTGCAACCTCAGAGACGTTTGGAATCCTTCCCCTTGATACATCGCTTGCTGAAGATCTTGGAATCACAACCCTTCCCCCTGTAAGGGTTGAGGGTGTTCCACATCACCGTGATCTTCCTGTCCATACTCTTTCCCGTCTTTCAACCCATCCCACAAATCAGTATCGTTATTTGCAGCTCCGCCAACGCACACTCTATCCTGTTCTTCCTGTTGCAACCTTTGCTGAGTATCGCAAATTCAAGACACTCATCAACAATCCAATATTTAGGAAAGGACGCAAGTTGTATCCACCTCATGAAGCATACAGGAGCATTGATTACAAACAACTTGCGAAGTTCTGGAATGCTGAAGTTGATGTGCAGGACCACACTGTTACCGACTCCAATCAACGATTGTATTACAAGCTACCGGGCAGCTTGAACTTCATCACAAGAAGACAATCTTATGGAAATCTGAACGCTCCACACTCCTCATGGGACAGAATGCAGTTTCGTTGAAGGCCTTCATGGATCTCATTACCTCTGCTGACAATTCAGTCACCACTCTCCCTGCCATTCCTCTGCCAAATGACGAGCCAGATGACACACTCAAGACCAGTATGTATCCTATTTTTTTCAACACCTGAATCCTTACTTACAGATGGAATTTAGTGCAAGAGCTTCGTGCCCATCTTGACCTGGATTCATTCGACCCCATGGCTCTTCGCACAAGACAGCAGCCAGAGCAGCACAGCATACATGCTGAAGATTTAGATGACGTTCAATCAGAAATGGACATGAATATCGAGGAATACAATGCTGGTGGCTCTGGCACGATGGATATGGATGTCGACCCACCAGCCAACACAATTTTACAATCATCTCTTTCATCCTCTTCGAGAGTGGGTCCCATGCAAACCACTTTTAACCTCAGTGGGTCCCTTGCAATTGCCCACAATACTGTGGTTGCGGAGAAAAAGACAGGGGATCGCTGTGCTGTATGCTGCAAGGCAAAATGCAGGAAAAGGTGGGAATGTCCCGGCAAGGGAAATCACAGCAAATGTGCTTGTCCTCATCCTACACTTGCCCGAGGAGAGAGAGTCCGCATTTCTGAGGAGACAATACTCAAATATCTAGAGGAGCACCCAGCGGAATAGTTAAGAATTTGTATATCTATGCTGCTGTTGCACAACCAACCTGTACTCTCACTGCTGTTCAACCGGCAGGTGTATTTTATTTAAGCTGGTTACTTACAAATACTTATACCCTGTATTTCTATGTCATGGCTCCTCAGGTGCCCAACTGACATGTACTCTTACCACTGTTTCAAACGGCAGTTGTATTTTATTTAATTCGGTTACTTGCAATTGACAGATCAAATTGACCGGCATTGTCCGAATTTTCAGACTCTTGTGGGAGCTACAGGGTAGCTATGTCTCTGAGCTTTTGCGTGGACACTTTTATGATATAGGAGTATCCTTTGCATGTTTTATCGGGATGATATTCTCTGAGATAAAGAGCCCTAGGCACAAAAATGCCCAAATTCTTCGAAATTTCTAGTAGTTGTCAAATGTCTTGTCCGTTTTCTATCCTATGATTTTCGATATGGAAGGATCTTACACCCCATAGGTCTAGGACACACCCTACCGCTTATATAGAGCCAAAAATCTCAAAAAAAGGTCCAGTATTGGACGAGAAATAGCTATTTGTCCGAGTACTAGGTCTGTCCGGGATAGTACCTAGCCCCGTAAAAAAAATCCAACCAAAAAATAGCGCCGTCAGCGCGGGCGACATATATAGCCGTGTTTAGGGCGTGAGAAATGCTGGGGGATGGCCAGAGTCGAAAGCGCCCCCGGAGAGGAGGACGCATCGGAAACGCCGTGTGTGGTGGTGGACCAAGGCAACGGGCCCAGTCACATGATGGTGATCGCTGCCGCGGATCGCAAGAATAATCTTATCGTGATTAATGTCTTGAAAATGATTCGTTAGGTCCATGTCCATTCGGGGTCAAACCCCCGGATGGACTTGGGCCTTGAAATCAACGATCACTTAATATGGGCTTGTGAATCAAGATAATCAAGATTCGATAAAATGTCTAGCGGGCGCCGAGGCGAGCTTGAGATCGGATTTTCAATGCAGATGAACTTTATTAAATTGTATATAACTCTCTCTTTTTTCCCCTTTCTCTCCCCTTTCTTGATCTTGAAAAACTTGAAAAAACTGCCGTCTGTACAGACATGGGCCATGGGCCTAATATTCACCAGCCATCAGAATGATTTTCCGGTTTTGGTGATGAAACGATTTGGAGTCTGAGTGGGCTCACACATCTAGATGGCTAGTCGGTGCGCAGTCATTTATTATCCTCCATGCCTGTCTAATCTCTGCAAACCACCAGTGTGATACTCACCGACACCGCGCTAGCGCTGGACTACCCACTTGTTCTGCGTGTCTAGTCCCTTTGACTAGGTCCAACCCACGCCATTTGATTGTCAACGTGCGCATGCCTCCCGTGCACCGTGACCCGCGCGCACTAACCTTTGATTCATAGATTCATAGATTCACGGTACCGGCGATTTTGTGTCTCAGTCTTTGCCCGCCGCTCCGTCCGCACTCGCGCGTCCCTGTACTCTGTCTCGCCCATGCCCGTGTTGGCGGGCCATTCTCTCATATCCTCCCGCCTCCCTCCCTCCTCTACCCTCTCCACCCACAGATCCTCTTTCAATCGCTTCGAAATTCAGGTCACCCGGCGCACCATTCAACCTCGGCAATACACGACGCGAACCCCCGACACCCGCCGCTGAGCCCTGAGGCGTGCGCGCGTCGTGCGCGGAGGATCGATGGGCCCGGGTGTCGTGCACGCGCTGCTGGCACATGGGGCAAGCGCCAATGACGGACCGGTAGCTAGTTTACGCGCCTGCCTCACGCGCCGCCAACGACAACGACGCCACGCCCAACGCCACCGACGCACGGCCGTCCGCATGCAGGCACCTCACGTCCGGAGAGGTGCCGCACCACGCGCGCCCGTGCTGCGCGGCCGAGCTGTGAGCGCGTGCGGAAGATGTTGCTGTCGGAGCTTGACATGAGCACGCTGATCGGATTCCCGTGCCATGAGGAGGCGGAGTGGGTGGATTTGTGGAAGCGGGTGGGCGAGGTATATTTTGCTTGCTTTGTCCTCTTATATTTCTCTCCACTCCCATCTACGGCTGGTCTCGTCTGTAGCTCTTCCTGCATTCATACTTGCTTTGTCCTCACCATTTCCCTTCTCATTATTTTCACTGGACCGCCTAATTACAGACCTGAATTCCAGTACCTAGTACCGAAATTGTAGAAATGAAGTTGATTGATGGATCGATTATCATACGCTATGCATTGAAGTGTCGCCAAAATTACAAAGGTAAAGTAAATAATCGACTTTAGAGGAAGCAAAGCGAAGCGGGAAAACACACTTGCATGGCGAGAGCGACACCGCGGGTGGCACATCAGGCTCAACGGGCACGGACGCCGCCTCTGCTCGACGAGGACACACGGCGCAATCTCCAGCGTCGCTTCAGGCACCTCCTCCGATTCGGGCGCTGGGCTTGGGCACTCGGGCAACGGTCTGTATGGCTCCCCCTCGCTGGCTGTCAGGAGCAGCGCGTCCTCGTTATCCACACGCTCGTCATGGTCGTCCGCCGAAGATTCGACATGCCTTCCTTGGGTGGCGCCCACGACAGGCTCGACGAAGCGGACGCGCGGCGACGGATCCGCGTCGATAGGTAGCGAGGTCTCCTCGTCAGGACACGGAGAAGCGCTGGTGACTGCGTCCGCAGGAGGGATCGCCTCCACAGAGACACAGCCTCGTCCACGCCGGTATACTCCCCGCCCCTTCCTGTGACTATACATGTCGGCAGCTTCCCCGTGCTCGAGCACCTCCACATCCGCACCAGCGGCAGCAGAGAAACCACGCGGCCCCCGGCTCCCGGGTGCGGCGATGTGAGGCTGAGGCGCGCAAACCTCGTGCCGGACGACGGGCCCGCAGTGACTCTCGACGGCGGTGGGACGAGCAGCAACCTGAAGCGCTGCGGGGCTGGGCGGGGGCGAGCGATGGATGAGACGGAGGCGCAGGTATTTGCTCGCTGACAGACAATGAAAAAGGGGTCAGCCTTGAAATGTGCAAGTCACACCAAGGATGCGTCCATGTCCCCATCGACGTCGACTTGTCCTGCGTCCGTGCCTTGCCCATCCCCTCATCCACCCACCGAGGGACATGTGCGGGCATCCGCAGCATCATCCCCGTGCCCTTCGAGCACCTGTGCATCTTCGGGGTGGTAGATCACCTCCTGCACCCGCTCCCGCTGGGGCGCCGCGGACGCGACCAGCTCGTGGTATGCAGTGGCCATATTTTTGCTCGCGTTTGGACCGCTTCGAAGACAGTGTAGCTTGCGGGCGCCAAAAACGAATGCGCGGGGGCTTGCTGAAAGTGCTGCGGAAGAAGCGTCGTGAAGCGTCGTTGAATGGGGGAGAGGGGTTGCTGGAGCCGAGGCGCGTGGATGGAGACGCGCCATGCGGGGAAACCGACAGGGGATGGATACTCCATGGTGGAGAGATGGATGGAGGCGACGGGGCTGTAGAGACGGTCAGCCAAGGTCGATCGAGGCCTGGGAGCCGGAGGGAAGGACGGGAGAGAAGGAAACGACGTACCTTGGGCTCAGCACGGGGGTACGCGTGCGCCGGTCGTCAGGCTCGGTATCGTCCATCGATGAGGCCGCGACGGGTACGGACGATGTCGTCGATGAACGGGCGGGGTGCTGTGCTACCCGATGCCTGACGATATGGCAGCGCAATGTAGAGGGTATGGGGCGGTGGGCGGAGACTGGCCGCCGTGTACAATCGTTGCGCATTGAGCAGAGCATCGAATGGCGACGGTGGAAGCATTGGCCTGATTTTTTTGCACAAGATGAGGGCGTTGGTAGAAAGGAAAGGAGTGGGGATGGCGTACCTTCCCAAACGTGCGCGCTGTCGTACATTCCGCGGTGGCCTGAGACAAAGTGTAAGTTATCTGGTAAAATGAGGACGCGCATGTGTATGCACCTTGTTCCCCTTCCCGGGTTCGCTGGGGCCTCCGAGACCGAGGCCCGAATGGTGCATCTCTCGGCGGAGACGACAGCCTGAAGACATCCTCGCGGAAAAGTACCGCGTTGCTGGCGGCGTACGCGAAGTGGACCCGTCAGAGCGACGCCAAGGAGGCGGGCGCGAGTGCCGTAGAGCCGTAGACTACGAGCGCGACACGGGTGAATCGCATCGCCGCCGGTGCCCAAGCCGCCCAGTTCCCCGAGGAACGACGTCGTTGCTTTGCGGCGGTCGGTGCGCGCGTCCTAGACAGGTCGGCACGAGACATAGGCCCTCAGAAATGCGGTCGGCGGCGGCGAGGGCCATGGTGGACGAGGGCACAGGCGGGTTTGAGTGCACTCAATGCCGTAGCGACTACACGAAGTCGGTGCAGATGTGTATGGCGGCGGCGGAGGCTGCGTCGATGTCCGTGGGCGCTGACGGACATGGTGCGTATGCGCATGGCATGCGGCGATTGTAGGGGCAAGGGACGAGGCTGTAAGAGAGACAGCAATTAAAATGAGAGCACGAAAGGAAAAGGCCGGGCGGGACGAAGGGGAAACACAAACTGGAGACCTACCTCGTTAAAATCCTCTAGTGACTCGGTGGCATGGAGGTTTGCCGTGGATAGCTGTCCCTACGGAGGTGTGTTGCGAGCACGACAATGATTTTTGTGTGCAAGAAGGGCGCCGGATCCCTGGTGAAGGGGCACGAAAAAAGCCGAGTAAGAACTGAGAAAAGGAGGAGGACGCTGGCGAGAAGCAGCAACAAGCAGCGTTGGATGGCGCATGGTGGCTGTTGGGGTCGTAGAGCAGCAGGGCGGCGGTGGCAGCGGAGAGGAACGGAGGGCGGCGTGCATGAGCTGGTCGCAGTCGGAGTCGTGTGAGTTAAAGATGTCGGCACCGGCGTAAGAATCGAGAAGATATCAGGGAACGGCGCTCGATACCATCGAAGCCGGAAACGAATGGCCGGTACACATCGCCGCCGTGGTCCTCTTGGCCGTGGAAGAGCGCCGGGGGCGAGCGCAGCGGTCCACGGGAATACATGTGGGAGCTGGATCAATGTCGGAGATTAAGACGGCGTTATTAACGGTACAGCTACCGATCCGGTTGAAAAGGGAGTCAGTGGCACCTCCTCGTCTCACAGGTTGGACCCCATTTCCAACAAGAGTATCCCAGTTCATTGCCTGCATCCCCGATTTTTCTTTTCTATCTTTGAATCGGAGCTCAAGACTGAATCTTCGCCGTCAGTGCGAGGTGGGAGCTTCCAGAAGCACTGCTGTCAATCCAAGTTTGGCACCCACGTAAGTACTGCACCCGAAGAATACGGCGACCACGCGACACACACAAGTCCTCGCTCTGGGCCACCCTCCAACGTAAGTACTGGACGAGAACAAAGTGGCCCCGGATCTGCCGTCACAGCCTTCTGCCAATTTAAAGCACAACATAGCCTGTGTGTGTTTCTCCCACCCTTCCTCTTGCACTTGTCTTCGCTTGAATACATTCTTACTGCTACAACCCAAGTCTACTGCAGCACTTGATTCTCTTTGGTCAGTTCTGTCTTCAAGGTGAACTTTGATGCTGGCTGATAATAGTGCTGTCCCTCCTAATAAGATCCACATTTACACAGAATGACAATGCCTGACCAACACAACCTTACCATCTATGGTGCGAGAGAATCTGTTAGGACACCTACACAAGTATTTATATTACCCAGGATCTGCAGGTGGTGGGGGTGGACGGGGAGTTGGACAGGGAACAGGCGGTAGTGGAGGTGCTGCATATGGTCCATATGTAAATACTGGACCTGGAACCATGCACATCCACAACCATGGGGAAGCAGAAAACCGAGACATCATCGTTAACTGGCTTTCACCAATCAATTTCTTTCTACAACATGCAGATATCTCACAGGTACGGGCCAAGAAAACTGGTGGATGGCTGCTTGCAGATCCTGTCTTTGAAAAATGGGAATCCGGTTCTGGAAGCACCCTTTGGTGCCATGGGATTCGTATGTGATTCATGCCTTAATATGCTCCCAGACTAAGCAAGATGAAATTTACAGCAGGTGCAGGGAAAACGGTCCTTGTGTGCGACCATTTTCCACATCGAGTGACTGCCACTAATTATGACAATGCTAGATCCATGGTTGTGGACCATCTTGGCATCCAATTCACAGGGAAAAATATTGGTGTTGCTTGCATTTATTTGAACCACAAGGAAGTCGACCAGCAAACACCATCCAGGCTTCTCGCAGGACTCTGGAGACAGCTTGTAGTTAACAGGGACATCGGCACCATTGCAGAACATTTATACAAGCAGCACCAAGGAAAGGGCACTGCACCATCTCTGGAAGAAGTTGTCAATGTACTCAGGTCTAGCCTCAAAGAGTTTTCGAAGGTTTTTGTTATTGTTGATGCCATGGACGAATGTCTCAATGAGTCTCCTGCATTTCAACGGGAAGTTCTACTCCAACATCTAGCACAAATGGGCAGCAATGTGAACTTAATGATCACTTCACGGCCAAATATTTCTCCAGAACCCTCCTTGTTTCCCAATCTTGAAACACTGGATATTCAGGCAGCACCAGAAGATATTCGAGGATACATCAATACACAGATCAAGTTGTCTCCGCACTTGCGTAGGCACATTCAGAAGAAACCCGTGTTACAAGATGAAATTCATACAAGAATCACAGATACTGTGGATGGGATGTAAGTTGCAATGAATCACTATTTGGAAGCAACTGACACATAAGACCAGGTTCCTGCTTGCTAAGCTCCACATTGAATCACTCTCTGCAAAGGCCACAGTAAAGGCGGTTCAAGAGAGTCTCAAACATCTGTCAAAGGGCTTGAATGCAGCCTATGATGGTGCAATGAAACGAATTGAAGACCAGGAGGGAAACAAACAAGCAAACTGCTTACTCAACTCTTACTTGGGTTGTGAATGCCAAGAGGCCATTAACAGTCACAGAACTACAGACAGCACTGGCTGTTGAGCCAGGGTTACAGCAGCTCGATGAGGATAATGTTATGGACATTGAGACTATTCTTGCAGTCTGTGCTGGACTTGTCATTGTGGACAAGGAGTCATCTGTGGTGCGACTTGTCCACTACACCACACAGGAATATCTGGACAGCATTCAGGCCCTGCTATTTCCAGATGCACAAAGAGAGATAACACGGACTCTGCTCACATGCCTTGCCTTTAATGGATTCCCAGATTCGTCTTGGACTGATTACAGGGCTACTTTACCCCCTCTTGTTGAGTATTCCCAATATTGCCTTGCACATGCTGCTGGACAGC
Source organism: Mycena olivaceomarginata (assembly GCA_029378375.1). Classification (NCBI taxonomy): domain Eukaryota; kingdom Fungi; phylum Basidiomycota; class Agaricomycetes; order Agaricales; family Mycenaceae; genus Mycena; species Mycena olivaceomarginata. Next base: position 184,720 of record JARKIC010000729.1, on the reverse strand, counting down.
CTGAAGTTCGACTCAGGGAAAGTCTTCTAGAGTTTCTTGGTCAGGGTGTTCAGTGGAAAAAAACAATGAATCCAGCTAACGACTTCTGGAGGTGGAAATGGAACTCTCCACCATGGTATTATGAGGATTGGCCATCACAGGCATCTGCATTGTGGGTTGCAGTGGCAGCAGGCCTTGTGGACAGTGCAAAGTCTTTGCTGGAGGGAGCAACTTTGCCACAGCATTCAGCCAACCAAGCAATCATTGTAGCATCATATTATGGCCACATAGAAATTGTTGGCATCCTTCTTGACAATGGTGCTGATGTCAATGCAGCAGGAGAAAGATATGGGAGCTCCTTGCAGGCTGCTGCCAAACGGGGTCACACAGGGACTGTTGGCATCCTCCTTGACCAGGGTGCTGATGTCAATGCAGCAGGGGGATTCCATGGGAGCTCCTTGCAGGCTGCTGCCAAAAAGGGCCATACAGAGATTGTTGGCCTCCTCCTTGACAAGGGTGCTGATGTCAATGCAACAGGGGGAAGATATGGGAGCTCCTTGCAGGCTGCTGCCAAAAGGGGCCATACAGAGATTGTTGGCCTCCTCCTTGACAAGGGTGCTGATGTCAATGCAGCAGGGGGAGAATATGGGAGCTCCTTGCAGGCTGCTGCTGAAGGGGGCCACACAGAGATTGTTGGCCTCCTCCTTGACAAGGGTGCTGATGTCAATGCAGCAGGGGAAAGATATGGGAGCTCCTTGCACATTGCTATCCAAGGGGGCTACACAGAGATTGTTGGCCTCCTCCTTGACAAGGGTGCTGATATCAATGCAGCAGGGGGAAGCTATGGGAGCTCCTTGCAGGCTGCTGCCAAAGGGGGCCACACGGAGATTGTCCGCATCCTCCTTGACAAGGGTGCTGATGTCAATGCAGCAGGGGGATTCTATGGGAGCTCCTTGCAGACTGCTGCCATCGGGGGCCACACAGAGATTGTCAGCATCCTGCTTGACAAGGGCGCTGATGTCAATGCAGCAGGGACAGAATATGGGAGCTCCTTGCAGGCTGCTGCCCAAGGGGGCCACACAGAGATTGTTGGCCTCCTCCTTGACAACGGTGCTGATGTCCATGCAGCAGGAGGAAGATATGGGAGTTCCTTGCAGGCTGCTGCCCAAGGAGGCCACACAGAGATTGTCGGCATCCTCCTTGACAAGGGTGCTGATGTCAATGCAGCAGGGGGATTCTATGGGAGCTCCTTGCAGGCTGCTGTCCAAGGGGTCCACACAGAGATTGTGGGCATCCTCCTTGACAAGGGTGCTGATGTAGATGCAGCAGGGGGAAGATATGGGAGCTCCTTGCTGGCTGCTGTCCAAGGGGGCCACACAGAGATTGTGGGCATCCTCCTTGACAAGGGTGCTGATGTCAATACAGCAGGGGAGAATATGGGAGCTCCTTGCTGGCTGCCGCCCAAGGGGGCCACACAGAGATTGTGGGCATCCTCCTTGACAAGGTCGCTGATGTCAATGCAGCAGGGGGAGGGAGCTCCTTGCAGGCTGCTGCCATCGGGGGCCACACAGAGATTGTCAGCATCCTCCTTGACAAGGGCACTGATGTCAATGCAGCAGGGGGATTCTATGGGAGCTCCTTGCAGGCTGCTGCCATCGGGGGCCACACAGAGATTGTCGGTATCCTCCTTGACAAGGGTGCTGATGTCAATGCAGCAGGGGGAAGATATGGGAGCTCCTTGCTGGCTGCTGCCCAAGGGGGCCACACAGAGATTGTGGGCATCCTCCTTGACAAGGGCGCTGATGTCAATGCAGCAGGGGGAGGGAGCTCCTTGCAGGCTGCTGCCATCGGGGGCCACACAGAGATTGTCAGCATCCTCCTTGACAAGGGCACTGATGTCAATGCAGCAGGGGGATTCTATGGGAGCTCCTTGCAGGCTGCTGCCATCGGGGGCCACACAGAGATTGTCGGTATCCTCCTTGACAAGGGCGCTGATGTTAATGCAGCAGGGGGAGAATATGGGAGCTCCTTGCAGGCTGCTGCCATCGGGGGCCACACAGAGCTTGTCGGTATCCTCCTTGACAAGGGCGCTGATGTCAATGCAGCAGGGACAGAATATGGGAGCTCCTTGCAGGCTGCTGCCCAAGGGGGCCACACAGAGATTGTTGGCCTCCTCCTTGACAACGGTGCTGATGTCCATGCAGCAGGAGGAAGATATGGGAGTTCCTTGCAGGCTGCTGCCCAAGGAGGCCACACAGAGATTGTCGGCATCCTCCTTGACAAGGGTGCTGATGTCAATGCAGCAGGGGGAAGATATGGGAGCTCCTTGCAGGCTGCTGTCCAAGGGGTCCACACAGAGATTGTCGGCATCCTCCTTGACAAGGGCACTGATGTCATCGCAGCAGGGGGAGGGAGCTCCTTGCAGGCTGCTGCCAAATGGGGCCACACAGAGATTGTCGGCATCCTCCTTGACAAGGGTGCTGATGTCAATGCAGCAGGGGGATTCTATGGGAGCTCCTTGCTGGCTGCTGCCCAAGGGGGCCACACAGAGATTGTGAGCATCCTCCTTGACAAGGGTGCTGATGTCAATGCAGCAGCGGGAAGATATGGGAGCCCCTTGCTGGCTGCTGCCGAAGGGGGCCACACAGCGATTGTCGGCATCCTCCTTGACAAGGGTGCTGATGTCAATGCAGCAGGGGGATTCTATGGGAGCTCCTTGCAGGCTGCTGCCAAAGGGGGCCACACAGAGATTGTTGGCCTCCTCCTTGACAAGGGCGCTGATGTCAATGCAGCAGGGGGAAGATATGGGAGCTCCTTGCAGGCTGCTGCCAAATGGGGCCACACAGAGATTGTCGGCATCCTCCTTGACAAGGTGTTTAGCCACTTTGAATAACCTCAGTGCACAGAGGAGAGTTCAGCTAATCCACTTGTCTTGGAGCTGTCTGGGGAATCAAAAATATATAATGGGTTGATTAATTTTGTATGGGTAATAAGCCAGCCAAAGAACAGGGTGTCCTGGACCAAAAGTATGCAATAATATTGTGTTAGCTCAATTGATCATTTCAAGTGCTAGCTCCAGCAAATTACTCCGTTCATAAATCAAGCACAACAAAGTACTCGAACACCTAATGAAGACCCCACCAGCGGTGCCCCAGATCATCAGAGAGGACAATTAATATTGCCCATGTTTGTTTGTGGGCCCCGCGATGCCTTGATTAAGCAGCAATGCTTAATTTTGGCAATTAAACCCTTAATCATGGATGTTAACCAGTATGAACTTTCCAATTGATACATCTCAGGCGGACTTGATTAAGGTCCTCATACAGGATCAAGCCCTGATTAGCCATATAGGACTTATACTAGCCCTTTGGAGCAGCACGCTACGTGATTAAGGCAGAAATCAGCAAATTCCTTGCTATTTCACCCATGGTCCGTTTCACGGCTTATCACCGTCCAGCAATTTTATTACTGGCCTCATCATTCTTCTTTTGACCGGATTGATCAACTTTTGTTATCTCGTTTCTGGATTCTCTCTTACCTTTATCGTCCTTTCTCACGTCTTTCATTTCGATGTCTTCTCGTTCTTCTACACTAGCCCTCGGTCTTCTGGCCTCAATGGGCCTGGGTTCCGGCATCTTTACTGTCGGGTCCGGTGAAGCGGGTCTTATCAGAGCCTTCTTAGGCTTCTCTTTCTTCGTTTCCACCATGGCAGGAACAGGAAGAGAAGATGGTTCTGCATTGGTTTTGTTTCCATCTTTAGAGACTTGCGAGTCTTTTGTCAAGTCTTGCATTTCTCCCATTCTAAATTTTTCCCTTTTTGGTGGATAAACCCCATCAAAAACTTGTTTTCGAGCTTTCCTAGTGCTGGTTTCCGTTCGTTCTGTTGGATAGACTTGATGGACCGTTTTATTCACAGGCTGAGGTGCCGACAAATCAACTTTGTGTTGGTTAAAAATAATATCGGTGTCTTCTGGACCTTCTGAATCCATGTCTTCTTCACTCACGGATGTATGTTCTTCGGATGTCACTTCTTCAGCCCAGTCCTGCTGTTCGGCCTCATGGTAGAAGCTTTGCACCGCAGTTTTCCGTTCATTAACCGGTTCCAAAAATGTCAACATTACTCGTGGAGCATTTATGCCCACAATTCTTTCGGCTGCCTTTACCAAGGATTCCCCTGCATATCGTCGAATGAATGATCCATTTTTCATGACCAATCGGTGCATATCTTCATGATATTTGACAATATCGTCAAACAATAATTTGTTTACAGCTGCACAGTCCGAGATACAGTGGCCAACTCCTAAACATCCAAAATATGTTAATTCATCCCTTCCAGGTACTTGCGTTCCCAGAGGAATATTATTTGGATACGTAGCCGGAGTTTTTACATTATTATCTCCAGGCTCTCGTGGAGGCCCTGTTCATCCATAATTTGGCCGAGTAGGTGGTGCTTCTTTTGGAGCAATTTCTGCTAATCCGCTCTGATCCAGGGTCATTACTTTGTAATATACCAGAGCATATTCGGGATCATCCAGTCGCATGGTACTGAGTTTACAGATCATTGATGTGATTTCCTCCTCCTTCCCCTGATATTGCTGCATGCTTCGCTCTCCAATCTTTTTCTTGGAAGTCTCCCGTTTCTTCTCTTGATGCTTCTTCCGTGCTCACTGTTTCTTCTTCCGCTGGAAGTCCTCGTAGTCTGATTCCGAAAGATCACTGTCAGATGAATCATCACTGGTTTCTTCGACCAATTCTTCTTCCAATTCTTCTCCTAGATCTGCGGCACAGACCATTAAGGACTCGTATTTGTTCCTACGGAAATACCATTCAGCAGCATCATCAATTTCCTTCACAGTATATTGATCAATGTCACCCCAGAATGGATCAGATTGGAGTATTCGATTTTCAATCACTTGTCGCAATGGTCGATGGATACCGATCAGGAAATACGCGTTATAATCTTCCCGACTGAGATGTCCCTTTGTAAGAGGGCCACCAGCAATTGTATGGTATTTCGTATAGTAATGTCTCCATTGTGTCAAGCTATGGCAAGGAACATTTCGCCGCTTGGCTGCAAATCTTTCCACGTCAGCTGGCTTGTGCTTCTGAAAAACTCGGTCAGCCTTGTAGCGTCAAAGAATTTCTTTCTTGAGCTTACTCCAACAAGCCGCCTCATATCCGTCAAGAGTCTGAATTACATACCGTACATCCACGGAACAGTACATCAGTATATTCTGACACTTCTCATGGTCACTTTGGACTCAACACTTATTCAACAGGTGTTCATAGTGATCAATGAAATTTTGTACTTCCATGTACTTGTCTTGAAAAGTCTTTGGGGCTTCTTTAGAACCCGAGGGGGCAAATCATATGAAGTACGCAATGGTGCGTTAAAATATGCAGGTGGGGGAGCTTGAGAAGTCATATATGGCAGATAAGATAAAATAGAACTATCATCTGAATCAGATGATGATGATTCACTATCCTCTGGTACTTGCGGCAAATGAGCTTTACGTTTATGAGTACGTGATTTCCTTTGTCCAGGCTCTCGTGCTGCAGATGTGTTCTTCAACTCAGGAATTCGGGAAGATCCTGCATGATTGGAAGTATCTTGATCGTGTTCTTCCTCAAGAGGTCCGATAGGTCTTCCATGTATTTCCTCATACACTGGTTGGGAGATTCAAGATTTTCAGCACAATTAATGGTGAAAAATGTTGTTTGTTTTTCAGACATTTTTCACTGAAAAAGGTAGTGAAAAACTCAAAATATTTTCACCATTTTGTGAGTTCGGGGTGAAAAATTCAAAAGGAAGCTCAGAAGAGGTGAAAAAGATTTGAATTTTTCACCACTTTTTTCAGTGAAAAATGTCTGAAAAACAAACAACATTTTTCACCATAAATTGTGCTGAAAATCTTGAATCTCCCAACCAGTGATACTTCTTGCGATCTTCTTCATTGGTGAAAGCTTGTTCATACTCTTGACGTTCCACCCAAGATGAGAAAATATAAGGTGGGTTCGTCGTTGTCTGAGTCATGTTATGGTAACTTGTCGAATATATCTCAGATAGGTAGCACTTATCTGTTGGTTAGGTAACACTTATCTGTCGTATAGCGGTCGGATAGGTAACACTTGTCAGCTAGTAATTCGTAACAAGTAATGATTTTTCCGAAACAAAGAGATTATAGGATATTGAAGCTTAAAACCCCCTTGCGGTGGGCTCCAATGATGTGCAATGGAATTTAAGTTCCTCTTAAAGACTCAAGAAACATAATTATTTCTTTAAATCTTCAAGTGTCCTTGATGCCTCAACAAATCTCTTTATTAAAGGAAAATGTGCGTGGGAGTCAGTTAATGAACAGGCTGCTTATGTAATCAGAGACTGTTGTGAGTGTTTCGGAAACAGCAACTACGGCCTGTTCTGCAGTCAGGTCAGGTGGTCAGATCAAGTCAGGAGCAAGATTTCATATGAGACTCAAGAACTCGAGAACTCGGACCAAAATAGGTAAGAAATCAATATTGGTCTGCCTAGTACAGAGCATGGGAGGTAAACTGCTTCCATTCTGCAGATTCGCTCCTCCTTATATAGCTTCCTGGTGTTTCCTTATATAGAATCTAGTTCCCTCAAGAAGCACGCACTTCTTTTGACTCTGTCTGACTCATTCTGATTGGATCCAAGGGTATGCCGGTGTCTAAACCGGCAACTAAGGGCCGGTTAGTTAGTCCGGCCGTCAGGCTGGAAAAAAATAAATGACCCCACCTTCTTAGGGGTAGAAATCACTTCTGAGCATACTTTCGTTCAGTTCTGAGAGTTTACGGGCCTCTACACTCTATGCCTCGATGTAAAATGCAACCGGAAAGGTTGCGAGACGCAATGGGTAAGCACTTGTCTTTATGTGAAATAACTCGCCTTCCTGAACTTGATCTAGTATCACCTTCTTTGCATCAATCTGGTGGTCGCTCCCACCACTTTCACCTGTCAATTGTGCCAGGCTTCAAGTTCGTCCGCAAGTTTGTTGCACCCTGAAAAGCGTACTCGGAAGTAGGCGGAAAAAATGATTCTGGTTTAGAAGTAGTCATTACGAGGAGATACCAATCAAAACTGCCCCGCAAAGTTGCAAGAAAGCGACCAATGTCTTCTAAACATTAAATGACGCCCCCGCTGTCCACCGGCAACTAAAACACGTGATAAGTTACTATATGGGGTATTACATTAGTTAGTTAGTCCACCCATCGAGCTGTGAAAAAAAACATCAGCCCTAGTGCAGTTTTTTTAATTGCCGGTATACCCTTGATTGGATCGTTTCTTTGTGACTCATTCGTGATCCCATCATCAGTAGTCATGAACACTTACTAATGAGCCTCAAATATTTATTTCTTTAATTCCTTTACCACTCTTTATTGGGCTTGCACACATATACTTGTCAAACATATTTCATATGGCACACCGCACACCTGCACCTGTGCCCAATCAGTGTGCCTGCCAGCTACAACCCCTTTCATTCTGCACACTTGCACCTGCACCCACACCCACCCACACCCCCTTTTATTCCCTATGCTTGCACTCACACCCATTCCGCGCACCTGCTACCTGCACCCCCTTTTATCCCCCGTGCATGCACCTATACCTGTTCCGTACACCTGCCACCTATGCCTTTCTATTCTGCATGCTTGCATGTACCTGCACCCATAGCTATTGAATACTGCAAAACACTTACTCAGATTTTCACTATAAATTTTTAAATTGTGGGCTACCCCACTTTCCTGTGGGCTCCCCCATTTTTCCTCTTTCTTATGGTGGGCCGCCCCACCGACTGTTGTGGGCTACCCCACTTTTCCTGGGGGCCGCCCAACTGTCCCTTTTCTTACGGTGGGGTGCCCCACCTACAGTGTACACAGCGGTGGCTGCCCCCCATACTGGTGGGGAGCCCCCCCTCGCTTATTCCTACTGGGGGGCTGCCCCACTCCTACAGTGGGCTGCCCCACTATTTATTTTCTACCGGTGGGCAGCCCTACTCCATTTATTTTCTCCCTGTGGGGTGCCTTATTATTTATACGGTGGGGCACCCTACATTATTTGTTAATGCGAGGGCTGCTCTACCTATTTTATTCCTCAGGTGTGGGCTGCCCCTTACGCGTTTTACTCCCTACTGGTGGGCTGCCCTACAATTGAGTCGTGGGGCTGCCTACTCGTTCATTTCGGCACAGTAGGCACCCCTACTTAATTATTCTTTTTTTAACCTCATAGCTTCTTTACATATACATACCGCTGCACGTTCCCTTATGATACCACAATTCATCATTTCCTTTTTCGGTCGTGATGGGTTGTTGTCGGTTGTTGTGCAATTCCTCATCCAGCCCGCATCTCAAAGTTGCATTTCGGTGCCCATTGATTGCAAGCTGAGTTTTATACACACCAGAAGTAAACTAAGTAATAAGCTCCTCTTGTTCAAGTTTGAATACCATTGCTCGAACCTTGAGATGCTGACATTTCATTTGCACTACCTGAACTTGTCTTCAAAAAGAAAGTGGCAAAGGTAACAGACAAGATAAGCTACCCACTACACAAGCAAACAACCGCTCTCGTCTCTATATGGCAATTTCGGCAATTTTAATTATCCCCACTGCCGATACTTCTGCGCACTTCTTGGGCGCTGCTCGATAAGTCCCCACCACTTCAAGTCATGATTGTAAGTTATTTATTTTCTATTGCCGATACTCCCTGTGCACTTCTTGTGTGCCACTCGATAAAACAAATATATTCATTCCTACATACTTACATGCTGTACCTACGTATACCTATGTATCTACTGTCTGCCCCAATTCCACAGGATTCTATCCCTACACTACCCTTTTATACATGCCGCGGATTTTCATAGGCCAACCCAATTCGCGTTTATCAGACTCATTTACACGCCATTGAATATCTACAACATCAACCTGAGGGACAAGTCAGCCGCAATTTAGTGAAATAAGACAGAGATGACTCACCTCTTCTTCACCGGTTCTCCCAGATCGCGCAATGTATTTTCCACCACCTGTATATAACCGTCCACCCTGCCCACTTGTTTGAAATCATAATACTCCCGGTGGTGAATGCTGCACCGGCTTCCCAGGCACTCTGTCGGTTTGAGCACCGCCCCCACACTGCACAGCATCAGATGTGCGATATGTTCTGGCAGGTAAGCCAATTATCAAACCAGAGGGAAAAAGAGGGAACCGCACTTACCCACACATTTCAGATGACGACACTCCCATTCTGCCACCCACACAATCTGCTGTATTGTCGATTCACAGCGCAGATACCACGCCCGTCGCCTCTTCATGTTGCTGGTCCACCCAATTCTCCCCTGCAGCAAACCATCCCACATGTCCCTCCGGTAATTGAGATAAGTCTTGCCACGCTGTTGGAAGGCTGCCGTATTGTGGAGGCAGTCAAAAACTAGAGTGGTCGACCAGACAAAACTAAGAGAAGCCAAGAATGACAGAACAATAGTGTGGTCATTCAAGAGCAGCCACTAGAAATGAGGTACATGGTGGTCAAGACCAAGAAGAGAAGATACTATCAGTAAAGTACATAATCACAATCAATGTGCAGACAGATACGTAACAGGAATAGAATGTAACATATAAATCAGAATGTAAGATAAGGACTCAACAACGGCAATGTAAAAGGTAGGATGTCGAAGAGTGGTATAGGTGATCATTGAGGAGGGATGTGGGCGAGTCAATGATAAGGAAATCTGAAGGCCAAATGAGGATCAGTCAAAAGGCAATAAGATTGAGGCCAATGATGTTCAGTCAGTGGTAGCAGTGAAGATACAATGCAGAATTGCAAGGAGCAATGAGGACTGAGGCATTGGTGTGCTAAGCCAAGGCTGAAGGGGATTGGCAGGAGCAATACGATGAGGATGGCATGAACAGCGGTAGTGCAGTGCGATAGCACAGAACAGTGGTGATGTGATGCAGACAGCAAAGGCAGAAACCAATCCACAATGGGAGAGGTTGGACGGTGCAGAGGAATGTAGTAAGGTTGAAGCAGCAGCCTTACAGCTGTTCGCAGTACATCCAGAACTGCATGTGTTCGGCTATCTGTGCCTCAATCTGCATCCGTCCCCTGCAAAGGTCAGTTGATGTTCGCTGTAAAGGCAACAGGAACATACATGCGCGCCAGGAGATGCCTCTGTCGATGCCGCTTCATCGCGCTGTGGTGGTAGCAGAGAGAGTGTGTGTTGTCAGGGAAGTTCAATGGCAAAGTATATTTGACATACTGCGAGAGGATTGCTGGGACTAGAGACCGGTGCAACATCGAAATGTTGACGTGGCAGACGTATTTGTTGTGTTGGTCGATAGTTGGTCAAGCACCTGAGCGCCACTTGACAATGCCTGCAACTGGCCGGTGTGTAAGGGCAACCTTAAGCTCGACGCAGGGCGCAGAAACTAGCGGGGGAATCCGAAGAATAAATATAGGTACTAAAATACAGGAGCGGAAATACTACGCACCTAGCGGGGGAATCCGAAGAGAAGAAAGGATGAGGATTCCCACGCTAGGCGAAACCTTATATACTAGTTGGTAACTACCAGTAGCACGTGTCTGGAGGTATCTACAATGATCGCGGGCCTGATCGCACAGCACGTGCCAGCGCGGACGGATGTCCTGGGTGGTTTGGTGGTCGGGTAGAAGGGCGCAGAAGTATCCGGAGCACCGGGCGGAAAACCATCCGGAGAAGCACCCGAAGCACCCGAAGCACCTGAAGCATCCGGAGCATCCGGATTGGGTCCGGATGGAAAACCGTCCGAAGCGGGGGTTCCCCTGACATCACCCCCCCCTTGGAATACGGTGTCCTGACGTATAAAGCAGATGGTCCTATCACGCCTCCGGAAGGACAGCGAGTCGAAAGCAGCTGAGGCTATCCGGCGAGGAGCGTTGGGGTAGCAGCAGTAGTAGGCATCGATGGCGTCCTTGGCGAAGACATCAGAGTGCTTTACCCACTTATCGTGCTCCGGACCATAACCTTTCCAGCGCACCATGTACCAGAGGCTGCCGTACCGGACCCACGCTTCGAGGATCTCGTCGACCTCCCACCTCTCGTCTCCATCCGTCCGGAGGATAGGTGGGGGCTCGTCGTTCCAGGGGCACCCAGGGAATGGGTCCGGCTTTGCAAGCTCGAGTTTCACCACCGGGAAGACCGGGTGGAGCTGGGAGTACTGTGGAGGGAGCTCGAGCTTGTACGCGCCTTTTCCCACAACCTATACGACTTTGAAGGGTCCGAGCCGCTTATCCGAGAACTTGGGAGACAGGCGCGTCGTTTTGATGTCGGACGCATCCACCCAGACTCGATCGCCTACCTTGATTTCCAGCGCGGGTACGTGCCGGCGATCGTAGTACAGCTTGAACTCGTCTTTGGCTTTGATGAGCGCGGCCTTGGCTTCGGACACCCCAGCAGCGATTTGGTCACGGAACTCGTTGACCGATTCGTCGGCCAAGCGCATGCCGTTGGGCTCAAAACCCATCCGAGGGAGCCGGCCGGTGTCCGTCATAAACGGCACCTGCTGCGTCGAGGAGTGGACATGATTGTTGTAGGCGAATTCGGCCGCCGGTAGGAGCTCATCCCAGTCGTCCTGTTTGTAGCTCGTGAAGATACGGTGATTGATGTGCTCAGAACCTATATAAGAAACACACAAATAACCCCACTTGACTCGAGAGCGGCACAGAAACAGTCCAGAGACTGTTCCAACAACCAACAAACAAATCAAACGGCAATATATGCAGGTTTCCAAAGATCCTGACGAGTTACAGCCCCTAGTACAGGGCCTTGTAAAGGTTGTAGGGAGAGGTTTCGTATCTCAAAGAGATAATAGAGCAAGCTGCGTAGAACGTGTTTCTAGACACAGTGGAAACATTGTTTCCAAACAAGATAGATTTATAGCTTCGCAGCGTGTGTGTGTGTGTGTGTCCAAGCGACAGAGAAAACAAGTTTAAAGTAGTCCCGTAGACTCAAGTAAGGCCCCTAGTTTATAGGCCAAGAACGTTCACAGAGCTTTCCCTAAAGAGGTACTTTCTGAGCAACGCCAGCAGTCACGTTTCCAAAGTTTTCCCTTGACGGTACTTTCTGAAACCCGCTCCGCAAACAACAACAATAACATTTCTTTCAACAGAGTCCCAGATCCAACAGATTCTCAGAGTTCAGACAGTTTCCAGGCAAAGCCCAAGTGCGTTTCCAGAATAATATATGATTCAGAACAATTAAGATTTCGACTAATAGTGCTACTCTATAAGAGTGCGTTCGCCGAGGATCCCAGATCAACCCAATGTGCAAGCGTATAGCCTACTAGTTCGGGGAAGATGCTGTGTCCATCGTAGAAACACACTCGGATACTTATACAACCGCCAAGACACTGTTACAAAGCCCAAAACACAATCCCAATGAGTCAAAAGTCCGTTTATCCGTCTCTTTAACCGTGTTTCCGTCGGTTGTTCTTCCGAGCGTCGCCTCCCATTGGTTCCCAACTGTGAGCACGCCATGTTCCCTTGCCAATTACAAGGCAGGAACCCGTCAGCAGCACCCCTGTATTATTCAGAGGGTTGTGTCGATCACCGATAGATCGGCACTGCATCTCGTTCGACCTGTTTCTGCTTCCACTCAAGTTTCCCCTTGGTTCCAAGTAAGGAACTCGATAGTACTCCTTTGTAGGTCTCGGTAGATACCCGTTTCTCTAGGGTTTCCCAGAAAGGGTTCTTGAGAAAGAACCTTAGAACGCCTTTAGAGTTGTGATCCGGATCCACAGAATAGCCGACCACCTGTTTCGGTGTATCCGCATCCGATGGAAACCGGCAACTCTGGCAACCGAAACACTCGTGACCGAACGCGTCTCCCCTAGCGTCTCAACACAACACAACACATTGCCAACTCCCGTTCCCTTGACCCGTTTCCGTTGCTTAAGTGAATGTTGGAAACAAGTCAAAAGAAGTCCCTTGACTTATTATCTGGCTGCACGTTTCCCTTACAGTTTTCAGGGCGAGACTAGCCAATGGACGTTCTAATTCCTTAGAACGTCCACCCGTTTCTCTGTGGTTCGCCCAACAGCTACCAGGAACCAGTACTGTTGCATGGAAACAACAGTTTCAGCAATGAGCACGATCAGAAACACGCAAAATTACGTGTATCTAACCATAGCCCAATTACTGGCTTATCAACGGACGAACTGTTCGAGCTCCTGGTTGACGCGCTCGGTCTGACCATCGGTCTGCGGGTGGTAAGTGGTGGAGGTAGCGGGTTCGATACTGATGAGGCGCCACAGTTCCCGAGTGAACTCAGCGATGAACTGCGGACCCCAGTCGGAGATGTACTTCCGGGGGGTTCCATGGTGCCTCCACACGTTCCGGTAATATAACTGGGCGGCTCCAACTGCTCCGAGGCTGGTGTGGCACTCGTTGAAGTGGGCCCACTTACCAAGGACGTCGACAACAACCATGACCGCGTCGAACCCGTGGGCCTCCGGAAGCTCGACTATGAAGTCCACCGAGACGGTTGTCCCAGCGCTCGGCCGGAATCTTGGTTGGATGGAGCTCACCGTGGGGAAGTCGCCGAAGCGCCTTCGTCCGGTTACACGCGTCGCAGGTTCCAACGTACTGACCGACGTGTCGGGACAACTGGGGCCACCAGTAGTTCCGGGAGATTAACTCCAACGTTTTGAAGCGGCCAGCGTGTCCGGCGACCCGCATGTCGTGGTGCTGCTCCATAATCCGCCGGCGGAGGTCCTTGTTCCGTGGCACGACAATCTTAACCGCGAAACAGGAGCAATCCATCCGAGATCTGCCATTCGGCCGAGCGGGGGAGAAGGGGCCTTCCGGTTCTTGAGAAGCTCCCGGGCGACAAGCACAACGGGATCCTCGAGTTCCGGCTCGGTCGCAAACGCCTTCCGGACGTCATGCAGGAGGGGGACCTCAGGTCTGTCAACCACGATCCCCTCCATCGCCCGGATCTGGAAAAGCTCCGGCCGAAGGAGCGTAACGTCCGAGTTCTCGGATCCGGCGCCGTGGTCCGGGCGGCGGGAGAGCATATCCGGGCGACCCATGAGGCGACCCGGCTGGTGGAACAGGGCGAAGTCGAACCGGGACAGGTACAGGGACCACCTGGCCTGCCGCTGGTTCAGATTCTGCGACTTCTGGAAGTACTCCAAGTTCTTGTGGTCCGTCCAGATCTCGACCGGGTGCTGCGCGCCTTTGAGGAAGTGCTGCCACTCCTCTAGGGCTCGGACGATCGCAAGCATCTCCTTGTCGTGGATCACGTAGTTCCATTGGACATCGTTCAAGCTCTTGGAGTAGAAGGCGACAGGGCGCCACTTTCCATCCGCGTCCTGTTGCGATAGAAACGGCTCCAGTCGCCCAATCCGAACTGTCCGCTTCTAACCGGTACGGCCAAGATTCGTCTGGGAGGACCAAGACGGGCTCCGCGGTCACCGCGTCCTTGAGGGCTTGGAACGCGGCGGCCGAGGCAGCGGTTCAGGTCCAGGCCACGCCCTTCTTCGTCAAGTCGAAAAGCAGCCAGGCGACGTCCAAGAACGCCTGGATAAACCTCCGGTAGAAGTTTGTGAAGCCAAGGAACTGCTGCACGTCCTTCTTGTTCTCGGGCTCGGGCCAGGCGGCAACACCGGCGACCTTGACGGGGTCCATCTCAACGTGGTTGTGAGAGATGATGACGCCGAGGTACTCGATTGTGGACTTCTCGAACTCGCACTTCTCCGGCCGAAGGAAAAGGTGGTGTTCCCAGAGCCAGCGGAGCACCTCTCGGATGATTTCATGGTGACAGGCGAGGTCGGAGTGTGCAATGAGGATGTCGTCCAGGTAGACCATGACATCTCCGGACAGAATCAGGTCCTGGAAGATGTCGTTCATCATTGTCTGGAATGTGGCCGGGGAGTTGGTAAGGCTGAAGTACATCAGCAGCGGCTCAAAGAGCCCCCGGTTCGTACGGAACGCGGCCTTCCATTCATCACCTTCCCGGATCCGGACGTTGTTGAAGCCCCACCGGACATCGAGTTTTGTGAAGAACCGAGCTCCTTTTAACTGGTTAATAAGGTCGTTGATTAAAGGGAGCGGGTACCGGTTCTTCACAGTCATTGCGTTGAGCGCCCGGTAGTCCTGGACAAACCGGAGGGCACCGTCCTTCTTCTTGACAAAGAAGACCGGGGACGCCATCGGAGACTTTGACGGGCAGATGCGGCCGGTAGTCAATCCCTCTGAAATGAAGGCATCGAGCTCCTTCTGTTCGAGCGGAGAGATTGGGTAGCCTTACAATTGGCCGGTTTCGCATCCGGGACGAGTTCGATGGCGTGATCCCACGTCTGCCTGTCCGGGAGAGAGTCAAAGGACTCCCAGGCGAAGACATCCAAGAAATCCGCGGCCCAGGGCGGGACCTCAGTTCCGGCCGGTGCGGAATTCCGCGCGTGAGCCTCCGCGAGACGCTACGAGACAGTGCTTCCTGCGTGGATCTCTTTGGCCGGGGCGAACACAGTGTAGAGGATGTGATCGCCCTCCTCGAGCTCGTCATCATCATCGTCATCGTCCTCCGAATCCGGAGTGAGGTCCGGGAGGTCATCGTCGTCGGCCGGGTCGTACCCATTGTCTCCGGTCCACTCTTCCAAGTTGACGGCGCAGATGGATGGGGTCAGACCTTCACGCAGCTGCCGGAGGATCGAGGCGGCAAGCTTCTCATTCTTCCGGACAGCTCGTAGCTCCTCCCGGCAGGTGCGGCATCCGGTCGGACAGCGCGTTATATGAACCTCCTTGGTCTCCCAGTTGATCTCTAGATTATGCTTCTGGAGCCAGGAGTAACCAAGGATGACGTGCTGTTTCCCGAGCCGAGTCACGGCGAGCTGGATACGCTCGGAGTGCCCTTTATAGTCGACCACCATATTGACTACGCCAGTGATGCCGCCCGCTTGGTTCGGGCTGCAGTCCACGTTGAGAACCGGGATGGGCTGCGAAAGGGGCCGGACCGGAAGGTTGCGGGAGATGACATACTCCGAGTTGATGAAGTCTCCGGTCGCTCCGCAGTCGACCGGAGCCTTCACCGACATCCGGGCGGCAGTCTCAACAGACTGCAGGTCCAATGGGATGTGCAAGGAGTTTCGGCCTTCGACAGAGTCGATGACGTACTGCCGGGGAAGTCGCCATTCCCACTTCGGGCGATGAACGCGCCGAAGCGAGCCTGTCCTCGTTCCCGGCTCGGGGACAGGGGCCTCTGTCACTGCCCTCGTTCCCGGCTCGGGGGCAATGCGGGTTTCCGTCTCCAGGACGGAAGGAAGAGTCTCCACCTTATAGGCTCAGATTAACTAGTTAAAGCCTGGCTGTAGACCACAGGCTTAATGTGTTATTTCTGGGGAAGCGTAACCGGTTATTTCTGGGGACCTCCGGCACTTCTGTCTGCCAGTAGGCATCATCTCGGCTTTGCATGGCTTGCCCCGGCATTGCTTGGGCATCATAGGCAAGGCTTATCCCAGGCAAAAATGATAATTTTCATTTAAAGAACACAAAAATGGTTATATTTCAATTAAAATACCTCAATTGATGGCCATCTGTATTGAGTGGGGATTGATGGTGCCGGCTTTTGCCTTGAAACTGATGGCCATCCATATTGGGGTGCCTTATGATGGATGGCCGCCTATCTGTAATGGGTGGGGATTGATAGTGCCGGCTTTTGCCTTGAAATTGATGGATGTCTGGGTATTGATGGTCCCGGCTTTTGCCTTGAAAGTGATGGCTGTCCGTATTTGGTGCTTTAAGATGGATGGCCACCTGTATTGGGGTTGTAATTGATCCCTGGATGGTTTAAATACCAATATTGGTTCAAAAAGCGCTGCGTCTCGGAAAGTATTTTGCATTTTGCAGGCCAACCAGCCCACCAATTAGAAAATGGTATGTATAAATCTGGTAGCCCTCAATGAGCTCTACGACATGGGTACGGGGATCAATGGTTTCGGGTATAAATTTCCTTTTTGGGACACTAACGCTTTCCGCCCAAAAAGGAAATCATTCACATCAGCCCTTCCCTGGCTCATAATTCAACCGTTTTCGATGATCTAATCGCATAGGTACATTGTTCTATGTGCTTTGAAGTCAACTGAGGTACAGTGGAGTTCAATACAGTGCAATAATAGGGTGAAAAAAGCGAATAAATGATAAATTGTATGCTGGCCATAATATCTTGGGGATACACCAATATGCAGAGGTCCTGGATATACTACCTTCGTCCTTTAGACTACAGAACAACCTTCAATGTGATATCCCATTATCTGATGATGGAAAACATCGCATTTTGACTATACATGGAAATTATGTTTTCGCTCCATAGTGCACTCCTCCATCGTGTGAGGCATTGTAAAACACACCATTTGGACTTAGACCATGTATATGTGTTAGAAAAAGGAGCCATGCACACTCAGAACAGGTGATATCCCATGAATTGGGGTGATCTTGTTTTATATTCTTGTTTACCCTATTAAGCATGTCACATGGCCATAGACAATGCTCTGAATACTCCCACTAGCTCTACCAAGCTCTATGAACCATTCTGAGCAAGAATTCCGGCCAATATATAGCCGTAAAAGCTCAGAATGTCAAATGACAGATTTTGCTTATTTCATGAAAAGGGCACTATGTAGACCAGATAGTGCGAAATCAACACCAGAACTGAGATCAGGCAGTCTGAATACCCAGATTATACTTTTTTTCGAGGGATTTGGTCAAGATCTGACCAGATGGTGTCTTGAATCACAAGCAGAGTAAAGACCAAAAGTTGCTCTCAAACTCAGATCCTCGGAAACAGAACTCAGCCACAACTTCCTCAAAACTCTTGAAAAAAGACATAATCTGGGGTATTCACACTGCCCGATCTCAGTCCTGGTATCTATTTCGCAGTATCTGGTCTACATAGTGCCCTATTCATGAAATGAGCAAAGTCTGTCATTCAACATTTAGAACTTTTATTGCCATATATTGGGTGGAACGTTGGCTCAGAATTGTTCATATAGCTCAGATAACCTAGTGGGAGCTTTCAGAGCCTTGCATATGATGCTGTGACGTGCTGAATATGGTAAACAAGATCATAAAACCAGATCACCCCAAATAATGGGATATCACCTGTTCTGAGTGTGCATGCCTCACTTTTCTAACACACATAGATGACCTAAATCCAAATGGTATGTTTACAATGCCTCACACGATGGAGGAGTGCATTATGGAGCGAAAACATAATTTCCATGTATGGTCAAAATGCGATGTTTTCCATCATCAGATAATGGGATATCGCATTGAAGGTGGTTCTTTAGTCTAAAGGACGAAGGTAGTATATCCAGAACCTCTGCATATTGGTGTATCCCCAAGATATTATGGCCAGCATACAATTTATCATTCACTGTGTTCAGACCCTCCCTGCACAGAGGCTTGGTTCAGATACCTACGCAGACCTCTACAGATCGCTTTGTGTAGGTGGCTGGACAGGCTCTGTGTAGCTCTGTATAGCTCTGGGCAGGTCAGTGTATGTCAGTGCATGTCAGCGTAGGTCAGTGTAGGTCGTGGTAGGTCTGTGTAGTCATCTCCACAGGATTAAGATACTGTAACAACAACCGCTGCGGATGTTTAGCTGGCAAGAGAAACTCTAGTCTGTGCAGCTCTGTGGATGTACCTACCCTCACGACACTGACATATACAGACTCTGCGTAGTTGTCTACGCTTCGGCTACACCCAGCTACCCGGACACTGTGTGTAGTCATCTAAACAGGATCTGTGTGGCCGACTAAACATGTCTACACATATCTAAACTCAACTACCTAAACTGTGTTTAGGCCACCCTTGAACATAGTGATTTATTCGCTTTTTTCACCCTATTATTGCATTGTAATGGACTCCACTGCACCTCAGTTGACTTCAAAGCACATAGAACAATGTATCTATGCGGTTAGATCATCGAAAACGGTTTGAATTATGAGCCAGGGAAGGGCTGATGTGAATGATTTCCTTTTTGGGCGGAAAGCGTTAGTGTCCCAAAAAGGAAATTTATACCCGAAACCATTGATCCCCGTACCCATGTCGTAGAGCTCATTGAGGGCTACCAGATTTATATATACCATTTTCTAATTGGTGGGCTGGTTGGCCCGCAAAATGCAAAATACTTTCTGAGACATGGCGCTTTTTGAACCAATATTGGTATTTTAAACCATCCAGGCATCAATTATGACCCCAATACAGGTGGCCATCCCTCCCAAGGCACCCAATACAGACAGCCATCACTTTCAAAGGAAAAGCTGGGACCATCAATCACATTTCTGATATCAGGACAGCCATCACTTTCAAGGCAAAAGCCGGGGACCATCAATCCTCACCCAATATTGATGGCCATCGCTTTCAAGGCAAAAGCCGGGACCATCAATCCCCAGCCAATATAGATGGCCATCAATTTAGGTATTTTAATTGAAATACAGTTTAATTGGTATTAAATCATTAGTTTTTTGCAGCTGTGGCAGCCTGCTGGAGTGGCATCAATGGCGTAGCAAGCCACCGGCACAGGTTGTGGCTGTGTAGCAAGACCCCAGAAATAATGCATTAAGCCCTTGGTCTACAGCCAGGCTTTAACTGGTTAATCTGACCATATGAGCTGGAGTCTCGGTCCCTCGGACGGAGACGGGGACGGGGGGTGCGCCTCTCACTACTACCTCAGACTCAAATGTATTGGCATTATCTGAATACAGGAGGGCGTAGCGATTAGGGGACACGACGGAGGGTGCACTGCTCACTCGGCCAGGCGGGGAAAACCCGCCAGTTCCATCTCATCTCCGTCCACCGACTCGGCCGGAAGCGAGGCGGAGGTGGAGAGCCGGGCAAACAGCTCGTCGAGGAGGTCGTCCCCGAGTTGACGAACAACCTTGTCAAGAACGTCCGCATGCCGGACGTCGGATGTAACCGGGCAGTCCCAGGCAATGTGTCCGGCCGCACCGCACCGAAAACAAGAGCGTGGGAAAGCGCGTGCTCGGGTCTGGTCAACGTCCATTGGAACGACCGCTGGAAGCACGGGTCCGGGAGCCGGGGCGAACGAGACCGTAGCGCGCACGGGGGGCGCAACCGGGAGGATTCCCGTTCCACGCGGCCGAGGTAAAGCGGCCGGGAGCCGAACCAGAGGGTTTCCGGATCCGGCTCGGCCGAATGCCTCGTACTGGCGAAAAGCGCGCGCACGCCAGCCGTCGTAGTCGGTGAGGTCAGGGGCGGTCCCGGACGTCGTGATCACGATGTTGATCTTCGGGTCGAGCCCGGAGCGATACTTGGTGACCCGGATGAGAGCGTCCGAGTAACCGGCCGTTACGGCCAGTTCCTCGAAGTCATCCGTGTACCGGTAGATGTCGCGGGAGCCCTGGAAATACGAGCGGGACTCAAGCTTGGTGAGGGCTTGGTCCTGTTCGTTCTCCTCGACGAACCGGAGCCGGAACTCGGCCTCGAACTGGGCCCAGGTGGGGAACGGGAACGGTACGGCGGATGCGCGCCGTTCCGCCCATCGGGCAGCCGCATCCTTCGACATGAAGGACATGGCGAACCGGACGAGTTTTTCCTGCGAGACGAACCCGTCTGCCATGAAAGCTTCCGGAACTAGCCGGTAATAGGTGAGGACGGAGTGAAAGAACATCCGTCCTTGCGTCCGGTCGCCATCAAAAACGGCCGGGGGGTTCAGTCGAAGGACCGTTTTTGGAGCTGGGTGGGGGGCCGAGAAATCTGGACCCGGCGCCGGAGCTGGAACAGCAGGGGTGGGGGCAGGTGGCGGATTTTGGGTGTTCAGCAATAGCTCGTTTTGGATGCTCTCGAGGGAGCCTTCGACAGCAGCGAGCTGGTCCATGGCTTCGGAAGCCGGATGCGGAGTGTGAACACTCGGGATCTTGGGTTGCGCGGAGCCAGGTGCAGGTGGCTGGTCCTTCGGGACGGAGGAGGGGTCGAGATTTGAAGTGGGGGAGGATGGAGCACTGGAGTAGTGGTCCGAATCCGTACCTGCACCAAACTTCCCAATCTTGACCGGTTGATCCCTTAGATCCTTTCTTCTGCTGTAAGGGCAACCTTAAGCTCGGCGCAGGGCGCGGAAACTAGCGGGGGAATCCGAAGAATAAATATCGGTACTAAAATACAGGAGCGGAAATACTACGCACCTAGCAGGGGAATCCGAAGAGAAGAAAGGATGAGGATTCCCACACCAGGCGAAACCTTATATACTAGTTGGTAACTACCCAGTAGCACGTGTCCGGAGGTATCTACAATGATTGCGGGCCTGATCGCACAGCACGTGCCAGCGAGGGCGGACGGATGTCCCGGGTGGTTTGGCGGTCGGATAGAAGGGCGCAAAAGTATCCGGAGCGCCGGACGGAAAACCATCTGGAGAAGCGCCCGAAGCATCCGGAGCATCCGGATTGGGTCCGGATGGAAAACTGTCCGAAGCGGGGGTTCCCCTGACACGGTGTGTTCCTGTCGGCCATGAGCCAGATGCCGTCTCTCCGATCGACAGCGAACAAAGCGGCACATCAGCTGATTGTCTTGCGATCACTGGATATGTCGCCCGATATCCGGCCGCCCCAGAAGACAGAAGATAAGTCCGGCAGCTTTGGCACGTACTTGGCTTCGGTAGGCGGGCGCTTGTTGGGCACTTGACGGCTTGCTCGGGGCGCCTGGAGTCCGGAGCACTCGAGCGTGTCCGGTGTGGAACACAAGTCCGTGCACGTGACGAGGGCGTCATAGGCAGGCGCTTGTTGGGCGCTTGGCGGCTGGCTCGGGGCGCCTAGAGTCCAGAGTCTGGAGGCACTTGAGCGTGTCCAGTGCGGAAGACCGGTTTGACGAGGGCATCATAGGCAGGTGACAAGGGCATCATAGATGTCGAAAGAAGTCGACTTGGAGTCATTTGAGTCGGCCTGTGTAGATAAGTAGCTAATTTGCATTATGAGTACCGTGAGGCCTTTATTGATCTCAAGAGGGAAAAAAACTCCTAAAATATTCAAGGTTGGATTTCTGAGGTCAGGGGATATGATTTCATGTTTTAAAAGTAAGTTCTTGTCCGTTACTAAATAGAAGAACTCCTACCTTCTCAAATGCAGCTCCAATACATTCTGGCAAAGCCCAATACCTTTCCAGGCTACTGCCCCGAGATAAACCCGACCTAAATTGACACTCTCCATCGTTAATAGTCTGCAAATAAAAATCTGCAACTCCATTGACTCTAGTCGACTTTGGTAACTTGGATATGACCAAGTTGAGTTGATTCAAGTCGAACTCTATTTGAAGTTGACTTCTTGAGTTGTGACTCGACTTTTGGAGTCGTGATAACACTAGAACTTTTGGGCATGTTGTTAGCTTTTGTGATCACCGCTGAAATGCTTGCTCGGTGTCTACAACAGCAGTACTAGTTTAATCAAGACCCAACGAGCGGAATGCAAGTTGCTTGTTTAAGGCAAAAACGCAACTACTAACCAAATCCTAACTACATTCCCCTTGAATGGTTTAGACTGTGCCACCGAGTACGGGTCTTTTGAACGCTTTAAGAAGGTTCAAGGAGCACAGATAAATCCAACAAAGGTTGCGAGGAACAAGCCTGTTTTAAGAGGTCTAGTCCGAAGTGCAAGGTTTGATTTAGAGTATTAGACCTCTTTGAGCAATGCCAAACGAGTGCCTAAGCCAACAAATCGAGTTTAAAAAGCTTTAGAAGCTTGAGCCAACAATCCCAATCCTGACAAGGTCCCATGTTCTCCAAATCCCAAATAATAAGCCGCTACTGTAGTGCGGTGCCGTGTTCTCAATCCTAATAAGCTCTCTCTAGCTTCTTAACCGTTCCCAATCCCAAGATCCCGAGTCAACAATTGATATTGAGTTACTTGTGCAGACGAAACAAAAATTCTTAACGAAGTCAGTCCTGGGTGACAAGTCCCGAATCTCCGTCGTTTATCAAGCAGTATCCGGTAAAGGCTACTGCTCTTAGGGACAAAAAGTTCAGTAGCTATCTATGCCAAAACCTCCTCCTTATATACTGTACAATTATGCTTACAATACGATGATTAGTCTACTTGCTGGTATATGAGTAAGGTGTCCGTAGTTAATCACGTGTGGGTAAATATATAGGATCCTCATGTGTCGACCCCTTAATGCTTGAGTGTGTCCAATGTGACTGCTCCCTGTCTGATCGTCTAGACAGTCCCATCTTCTATCCTCTTGTCCCCTATTCACGACCTTCAGTTTTAGGTAGACGCAGGTACTGGCTCTGAGCCAGTACCTTAATCATCCCAAACCGCCAAGTGGTTGTGGAGATATGCGAGTTACCGTCCCGGCCTGGTTCAAGTAACCAAATCAGGATGGTAACAATGATCGGATAGTTGATAAGCGAAGTCCAACCACTGCTACTGTTAAACCCGAGTCACCTGATCTGTTGCGCAAGGCCCCTTCTGTAAATCAAGCACAACAAAGTACTCAAATGCCTAACCAAGACCCCACAGTGGTGCCCCAGATCATCAGAGAGGATGATTAATATTGCCCATGTTGTTTGTGGGCCCCGCGATGCCTTGATTAAGCAGTGATGCTTAATCTTGGCAAGTAAACCCTTAATCATGGATGTCAACCAGTATGGACTTTCCAGTTGATACATCCTGGGTGGACTTGATTAAGGTCCTCATGCAGGATCAAGCCCTGATTAGCCATATAGGACTTATGCTAACCCTTTGGAGCAGTGCGCTACGTGATTAGGGTAGAAATCGGCAAATTCCTTGCTATTCCACCCATGGTCCATTTCACGGCTTATCACCGCTGCTCAAAGACGGCCGATTAAATCCGAAGGCGTGTCTTGTGGGCTGCCACCAACCAACCTCATTGCGAACCCGATGAGGTAGCCGCGAGGCAACCACCCATTGGCCGATGTACACCCCAAGCCAGTGGGTGACGCAGTATTGGGGTCTGAGATGCCTCAGTGCTCATTGTAAGACTGAGCACTTCATAGGTACCTCACTCCTGGCAGGCGAGACACTACCCTCTCACCTCTCTCATCGTGTTTGATGCACATGAGGCAGTGGGGGGTGTCCAGCGCCTCCCCTGCCCTTCAAAGCAGGCAGTAGCGGCTCGCTCTTCCAAAAGCTAAGTGCTCATGCCGCTTCTGCTTCTCCAGCCGTGTGAAGCCCTCGCAGTAGGCTTCATTGTGATGCGGGTCCTTTAGGCCTTGCCAGGCTGGAGGATTCAAGCATACGAGCACGTACATTTGAGTAGGAAGACACAGGGCAGCTGACTCTGGTGCTCGCCATTGTTATGACCCTTCAACTAGGATCTGTGTCACCTTTGGAGGGGGACCCTGCAGCACCGGGACCATGGAGCAGTTATATGCTTGCTCAAGCATCTAGCGGGTCCTGGGTGGTTGGCCTTCAACAGTAGCACTCCCACTCATTGTGTCTAGCCATTGCCGTTGAAAATGGAGTTGAGAGCAAAGATAGATGATATCACATGATCTAGCTATCCGAGCTATACAGAATCATACTATGTAAGCATACATGACATGTAGCAATGTCTGCCTTGGGCATGCCCCAAATACCCCCGTCACACAAAATGGCTGAAAAATGCTCAAAAAATGCCCATTTTTGGTCTGCGGCACAGCGATGATGTGTGGTGGTCAATGGTGCCAAGCGGTTCACATGAAATGCTGCTTTTGACGTGAGTGGGGACTAAAGCGGAAGTATACTCCTTCCATCTTCCCCTCATCTGTGGCTCTTCAAAAATGACGCCAGTGGCAGGAATTGACACAGTTGGCCCAAGCTCGAATCGAACGAGCACCCTGCCACAATGTCTTGGTGCTCATTGATGGAAGACAGGTGTGCCCTGCGCCTCTGGGCCTTTTCTTTCTTGCATTCAACCCAGTGTCGTGCCTACAGTGAGTTAATTCCATGTAGGAAGAAGAAGAAGGAAAAAGACCAAGAATCATAGGCCATGGCCCAGGCTCGAGTCGAATGAGCACCCTGCATAATGTATTGGCACTAACCCATGGAACACAGGTGTGCCCCGTGCCTCTGGGCCTTTTCTTCTTCACATATTCAACCTTCTTTGTCAATTTCACGGCGGAAGTAGTAATTTCAACAAAGGTGTGTTACTAAAACTCAGGGCCCAGGCTCGAGTCAAATGAGCTCTCTGCTATCTCCATTGATTACTTAAAGCAATATAATGGAATGCAGGTGCACCCCGCGCTTCTGGGATTTTCTCTACTTGCTTACGTTCAAGCCTGTGAATTTTTATCTTCAAGCAAGAGTGGGGCAAAAAACACTTTTCTATCACATGGCCCAGGGTCGAGTTGAACATTGAGCACCCTGCATAAGATATTGGCACTAGCCTGTGACGGGTGTGCCCCGCACCTCTGGGCCTTTTCCTTTTATTGCAACTCCAAACTCAACCTCCCTTCCCAATTCTTTGTGAGCCTCACAGAGCCTCAGCGGGGCATTTTTCGAAAAAAAAAAAAGTATCTGAATCCCTCAAGGCCCATGCTCGAGTCGAACGAGCGCATAATCTATCTACGTCCTCGTTAAACACCGAACGCAGGTGCGCCTCGCGCTGCTAGACCTTTCTTGCTTGAAGGTGAACACCGTGAAGAACAACTCAAGTTCAACCTGGACTTGGAGGATGAGTTGTTCGACTGAGGTCAGTACATAGGTCCGCGGGGGTTCGGGGCAAAGATGGTGCGATGGCGAGATGGCGCGATGACAGATTGATTGGTTGAATGGAAGGAAGAAAGGAAGCGGCACAGGTGACTTGGTGGTCGCACGGTCATATACTGTGGGAATCTAAATAGGAGTAGCGGCCGCCTGAACAGGTACGTCGTATGAGGATAATCGTATGAGGAAAAGAAGGGAGCGTCGACCATAAGAAAACAGAGGAAACACTGGGAAATTCCGGGAACGGAACAAAGCGTTGTCGGGGTCCCAGCCCTCCCGGGCTTGCATATCGCGTCGCGTTGCCTACAATATGAGGGAAGGCAGGTCCTGAACGCGAACCCAGCCAACCGAAAGCGAACGAAAAGTGTCCGAGCGAGGCACCATTGTACAATGCTTCCCTGTCTCTCCCCTCCCATCCATCCCGTAAGATGCTGGGAAAACGCGCCCACACATGATAGACTCCGGAGTGTTTGGAGGAGAAGACAGGAGAGGCTAGGACGGGTGGGGTAACCCGGATACCGACATTGTTTAGAGACCGTAGTTCGGGGAAGGTCAAATCTTGTCAGAACTACGGCAGACCAAGGGGATGAATTGTATGGCGCAGAGGACGTCGGCTGGCACTAACACCGTAGCATAACTGGACGGCACTGGAGGAAAGACATTGAAAGAGATGTATGACTCGGCCTGGGGATCGGTCCCGCGTAATTTCCCGTTCTCGTAAAACTTTGCTGCCGTACGATGTACCTAACGACCGAGTCGCTGTCGGTCGATTTGTTTTTTTTCGTGTCGGCAGACGTCGGATGGAACTTGGCTGAAGGGGGTTGGCTCTAGCTGGGTAGGGGCGCGGGAGATATGCATGGATGCAATAGCAGCCTATTTTGCTTCCGGACTGAGGAGAATGAAAGGAGAATTGAAAAGATTGACGATATGACGGGCGTGGGAGGGATCATCTCGGGGTGATCGGTTGAAAATGATATCTGCGGCATTTTACGTCAGACCACGATTCTTCTCTTGGTCTCCGCTCAGTCACTGGGTCTGGCCGTCTGGGGAATACGCCTACGGTCTCTTCGTAATTCGACACTCGGTCGACGCACGCTCTCTACCGCACACTCGTTTGGTCTTGTCTGGGTCTACAGGAAAATTGAAAGAGACGGTTGCAAATCCAAAGGTCGTTGGAGAATCTGCCAGTGACATTGAAAAGACTAGCATTTCGGAGCATTTCTCCGCACGTGGCACCAGTGCGCGTCTAATAGCTTGCCCAGTGTCTACGCTAAGCCTGCTTCCTCTGACAGTTATCTCAGAAGGCGTTCTGCTAGCGAGTGCCTAGGAGACGCGAACTTATTGACTTGGGTGCTTCTCTGTCTGGGCTAGGAACAGGCAGTAACAACTACATACTTGGAAGCATGCCCGCAGCCCCGGAGCCGCCTCCGCGCTCGACCCTGCGCCCACCGAGTGTGCTCATCCCGGCTGCGAGGGTGTCGAGTCTCGGTCTCGGGGCGCCGCCAAATTCCAAGAGCACTACTACTATCCCAACTCAGGGGACTAGGATTCGGACGACCAGCGCCGCCACATCGACCACTTCTACCTCGAGAACACGGACTATCTCGGGTTCGGGCGGGGCACCACGGGTCTTGCAGACGAAGGCTGCGCCGACTACGGCTGTTTCGAGCCCGGTGCAGGTTCAAAATTTACCAACAACGAATCCACCGCTATCCACACAACCATTTACATCTACTACGTCTCCATCCACGACACCGCAGCGGATCCGCGCCCCGTCTGCGAATTACATGACCGCTGCCGCCTCGTCCCCATCTACATCTACCTCCAAGCCCAAGTTGTCCACGTCGCCGTCGATGTCCAAACTATCTACAAGGTCTACCTCGCTTTCGGGGTCGGGGCCGGCGGAGAGCGGTGGCAGTCAGGCGCGGACGACGGCGATGTCTGCCTCTCCATCTACATCGACATCGAAGCTATCCACGTCCCCCTCCACTTCAAAGCTCTCTACGTCCCCATCTACATCTACCTCAAAGCTCTCAACCTCCCCATCGACTGCATCGAAGCTATTAGCCACCCCGCGCTCGAGGCAGTCGAGCCTCGCGTCGTCGGCCTCGCCCACCGCGTCTACCGCGAGCAGCGCGGGTGCCGGGATGGGGGCCCGCGTGAGGACGACTAGTGCGGGGCCGGGTGCGGGTGTCGGTTCGACCAAAACAACGCCCACTGCGCCGGGGCGCACCCTCTCGACGTCCGCGTCTGCGTCCAGGCTGTCCAGTCGGACCTCGCCTGCATCGTCGTCATCGGCGCGGGTGCCCGGCGCGGAGGCAACTTCTTCTCCGCAAACTGCGTCTCCACGACAAACACAAACGGGCGCGGGGACAGGTGACACCTGGGCGTCGTCGCTCATGCCTGCGCCCCGCGCGCACAAGGTGAGCGCGGGGTATGCGTCGCCGACGGCGGCGAGCGTTGCTGCGAGCAAGAGCAAGGAGAAGGAGAAAGAGAAGGAGAAGGAGAGGAGGGATAGGGACGAGAAGGGGAGTGGGAGTGTGGGGCGGGCCGCGGGGAGGTGCGTTGCGTTTTTCTTCGTTTCGGGATGGGATGGGATGGGATGGGGTTGGGACGGAGGTGAAGGCGTGGAGCGTGAAAGGGCATGGACGTGCGCGTGTATCGCGTATATTTGGGGTGGGGCGCATATATCGTGGTTTGGGGCGCATATCCACCCTACCCACTCTTTTCGCGCATACATCCACGTATATCGCGCTTTGGGCCGAGAGGCGGGCGGATGGGCGCATATATATCCACCCCTTCACCTCCTCTTCCTCTTCCTCTGCCCTTTCTCTCTCCCTTCGTACTCTCCTTCTCGTCCCTCATCCCCCTGCCCCTGCCCTCCCTGCGCTCAACATCTGTGCTAACAACCAAATTTCTTTCGCAGAGCGCTGCCCACACCTGCGGCTACCACATCTACACCCGGTGCCGGGACCAAGGAGAGGGAGAGGGATCGGACGACGAGTACGAGTGCGGGGGCGGGGGCGGGGGGCGACTGGGAGTGGGAGTATAGGGAGGGCGGCGGGGAGGTGCGTCTTTTTCCCGTTTTCTCTTCTCTTCTTTTTTGGACCCAGCTCTCCCCCCGCACGCCATCGTTCTCGCCGCGGCGCGCCCGGGGGACAGCACGTCCGTGTCCACGCCCACCTCGTCGTCCGGGCACGGGCACGGGTTACGGGTACGGGTCCCCGGCGTCCACGCGCGCGAGCTCCGCTTTGGAGCAGATCCCCCAATCGCGCTCGCAGTCCCGCGCGGCGTCCGTCGGGCGCGTGGGACACGTCCTCCTCGAGCTCCCTAAGGCGCGCGGCGAACGGCGGCGGGAGCGGGACGGCGTCGCCGATATACATGCACAGCGGGGGAGCGGGGGCGCGAGCCCGCTGGCGCACACAGGCGTTTGCGAGCGCGAGGGAGGCGATTAGGAGGGGGAGGGAGGGAGCGGGGTGGGGCTGGGGCTGGGGCAGGGGAGCCCGTCGACGCCGAGTAGCGAGGGGCATGGGTATTGGGGTGGCGGGAGTAGCGATGGGCATGGGGGTGCGCAGCAGAAGGAGGAGACGAGGGACCGAGCCGATGGTTGGCCTTAGACTTTTTGGGGAATCTTCCCCCGACCCATATTCAATCTTTTTCATAACTTGCGGGAGAGCGCCTCAAAGCCGGAATTCATTCATCGAGGACTGTATAGAGCACAAAAGATGGCCTGAAGTAGAAAAAGAAGAAACTGATAACTACGACCCAGATGAAGTGGGAATCAGTATTCGACACGGCAATCTGAGAAGAGACATGTAGGTGGTCCTAGATACGGGAGATGGAAGGCGGGTGCGACATGCTCGGTTGGTAATGGGATTCGCTGTGCTGCCGGTCAGGGCGCGGTAATCCCTGGGGGTTGCCGTCGAGCGCGGTGGAAGCGTGATGAAAGAGGCGACTGCGCAGAATGGCGGCAATAGGTGAAGGCATTGTGCAGGCATAGAATTGCGCGGATGGGTGTCGAGTCACCGTTGAGAAGGCACGGGGAGGTGCGCGGGTCGTGCGTTACGTGCGGGGGTGTGGAGGAAGTAATCGCCGATGAGCCAGATGCTCGTAGAAATGGGACGGGCCCTGCGCGTGGCGAGGGCTTGGGTCGCAAGATCGTGATGGCCCGGCTCGGGGCGCGAACGAGAACGCGGCGGTGGATATGGGCCGGACGTGGTGGGCGTCGTGGACGCGACCAGCTCGTTGTACGCAGGGTGCGTACTTTGCGCGCGTTTGGACCGTTAGCTTGCGGGCGCCAAAAAACGAATGCGCGGGGGGCCTCGCTGAAGGTGCTGCGGGAGAAGCGTCGTTGTATGGGGGGAGAGGGGTTGTTGGAGCCGAGGCGCGTGGATGGAGACGGGGAAATCGACACGGGGATGGAGATAATATGGTGGAGAGACGGATGGAGGCGACGTAACTGTGGAGACGGTCAGCGAAGGTGGATCGAGGGCCAGGGAGCCGGAGGAAGGAACAGGAGAGAAGGAAACGGACGTACCTTGGGCTCAGCACGGGGGGGTACGCGTGCGCCGGTCGTCAGGGGCTCGTATCGTCCATCGATGAGGCCGCGACGGGTACGGACGGTGTCGTTGATGAACGGGCGGGGTGCTGTGCTACCCGATGCCTGGCGATATGGGAGCGCAATGTAGAGGGTATGGGGAGGTGGGCGGAGACTAACAGCCGTTGTAAATCGTTGCGCATTGAGCAGGGCATCGAACGGCGAGGGTGGAAGCATTGGCCTGGTTTTTTTGCACAAGATGAGGGCGTTGGTAGAAAGGAAAGCAGTGGGGAATGACGGTACCTTGCCAAACGTGCGCGCTGTCGTGCAATTCCGCGGTGGCCTGAGCAGCAACAAACACATCGTGGAAGTGTAAGTTATGTGGTAAAAGGAGGGCATGAAGGTGTATGCACCTTGTTCCCATTCCCGGATGCGCTGGGGCCTCCGAGACCGAGGCCCTAATGGCGCATCTCTCGGCGGACACGACAGCCCTGAGGACGTCCTCGCGGAAAAGCACCATGGTGCTGACGGCGTACGCGAAGTGGACCCGTCAGAGCAACGCCAAGGAGGCGGGCGCGAGCGCCGTAGAGCCGTAGATTACGCGCGCGACACGGGTGAATCGCCGCCGGTGCCCAAGCCGCCCAGTTCCCCGAGAAAGACGTTGTTGCTGTGCCGCGATCGGTGCGCGCGTCCTAGACAGGTCGGCGCGAGACATAGGCCTTCAGAAATGCGGTCGGCGGCGGCGAGGGGTATGGTGGACGAGGGCACAGGCGGGTTTGAGTACACTCAATGCTGTAGCGAGTACACGAAGCCGGCGCAGATGTGTATAGCGGGGGCGGAGGCTGTGGGCGCTGACGGACATGGTGCGTATGCGCATGGCATGGGGCGATTGTAGGGGCAAGAGACAAGGCTGTAGACAGTCAGCAATTAAAATGAGAGCACAAAGGGAAAACGCCGGGCGGGACGAAGGGGAAACACAAACTGGAGACGTACCTCGTTAAAATCCTCCAGTGACTCGGTGGCATGGAGGTTTGCCGTGAATAGCTGTCCGTAGGGAGGTGTATCGCGAGCACGACAGTGATTTTTGTTTGCAAGAAAGGCACCGGGTCCCTGGGGCAGGGGCACGAAAAAAGCCGAGTAAGAACTGAGAAGGAGGACGCTGGTGAGAAGCAGCAACAAGCAGCGTTGGATGGCGTATGGTGGCCGTTTGGGTCATAGAGCAGCAGAGCGGCGGTAGCGGAGAGGAAAGGAGGCGGCGTGCAGGCCGAGGTGAGCTGGTCGCAGTCGGAGTCGTGTGAGTTAAAGATGTCGGCACCGGACGTAAGAATCGAGAAGATATCAGGGAACGGCGCTCGATACCATCGAAGCCGGAAACGAATGGCCGGTACACATCGCCGCCGTGGTCCTCTTGGCGAGCGCAACGGTCCCAGGGACCGAGACGGGAATACATGTGGGAGCTGGATCAATGTCGGAGATTATTAAGACGGCGTTATTAACGGTGCGGCCACCGATCCGATTGAAAAGGGAGCTAGTTGGCACCTCCTCGTCTCACAGGTTGGACTCCATTCCATCAAGAGCACCACAGTTCATTGCCTGCATCCCCGATTTTTCTTTTCTATCTTTGAATCGGAGCACAAGATTGAATCTTCGCCGTCAGTGCGAGGTGAAAAGCTTGCAGAAGCACCGCTGTCAATCCAAGTGTCGCGTGGTCGCCGTATTGTTCGGGTGCAGCACTTACGTGGGTGCCAAACTTGGATTGACAGCGGTGCTTCTGCAAGCTTTTCACCTCGCACACTCAAGTCCTCACTCTGGGCCACGCAGCTACTACCCTCCAGCTCATCAATACTGAGATGCAGAATCGCCTGATCAACATTTCGAGTGGGACTGCAACATTCGAGTGGGACTGCAACAGTTCTTTCGGGAGCCTGATATGGAAGCGTTGCTGTCAGCTGTCATCATCCAAGCGCCACATCAATCTAAAGTTCGACATTCACGTAAGTACTGGACGAGAACAATGAGGCCCGGGTCTGCCGTCACAGCCTTCTGCCAATTTAAAGCACAACATAGCCTGTGTGTGTTTCTCCCACCCTTCCTCTTGCACTTGCTTTTGCTCAAATACATTCTTTGTGCTACGACCCAAGTCTACTGCAGTAATTGATTCTCTTTGGTCAGTTCTGTCTTCCAGGTGAACTTTGACGCTGGCTGATAATGGTGCTGTCCCTCCTAATAAGATCCACACTTACACAGAATGACAATGCCTGATGAATGCAACCTTACTATCTATGGTGCGAGAGAATCCATTAGGACACCTACACAAGTATTTATATTACCCAGGATCCGCAGGTGGTGGGGGTGGGCTGGGAGTTGGACAGGGAACAGGCGGTAGTGGAGGTGCTGCATATGGTCCCTATGTAAATACTGGACCTGGAACCATGCACATCCACAACCATGAGGAAGCAGAAAACCGAGACATTATCCTTAACTGGCTTTCACCGATCAATTTCTTTCTACGACATGCAGATATCTCACAGGTGCGGGCCAAGGAAACTGGTGGATGGCTACTTGCAGATCCTGTCTTTAAAAAAATGGGTATCTGGCTCTGGAAGCACCCTTTGGTGCTGTGGAATTCGTATGTGATTCATGCCTTAATATGCTCCCAGACTAAGCAAGATGAAATTTACAGCGGGTGCAGGGAAAACGGTCCTTACGTGCAACCATTTTCCACATTGAGTGACTGCCACTAATTATGACAATGCTAGATCCATGGTTGTGGACCATCTTGGCATCCAATTCACAGGCAAAAATATTGGTGTTGCTTGCATTTATTTGAACCACAAGGAAGTCGACAACCAAACACCATCTAGGCTTCTTGCAGGTCTCTGGAGGCAGCTTGTACTTGACAGGGATATTGGCTCCATTGCAGAGAATCTATACAAGCAGCACCAGGAGAAGGGCACTGTACCATCGCTGGAAGAAGTTGTCAATGTGCTCAGCTCTAGCATCAAGGAGTTTTCACAGGTCTTCATTATTGTTGATGCCATGGATGAATGTCCTGAGTTTCAACGGGAATTCTACTCAAAAAAATATCAGCAATGGGTAGCAATGTGAACTTGATGATCACTTCACGGCCAAATATTTCTGCAGGCCCTGAGCTTCCAAATGTTGAAACTCTAGAGATTGCTCCAATGCCAGAAGATATTCAAAAATTTGTCAATGCACAGATTGACTCATCTCCACGCCTGTCCAAGCATGTCCAGAGGCAACCCAAGCTACAAGAAGACATTCATTCAAAAATCAGCAGTAAATCTGTGGATGGAATGTAAGCTGTGATGAATCATTGTTGGAAAGAAAGTGAAATAAATTCCAACCAGGTTTCTTCTTGCCAAGCTTCACATTGATTCCCTAAGCACAAAGAATACAATCCGGGAAGTTCGAGAAGCTCTGAATGCCCTCCCAGAGAGTCTTTATGGCAGCTATGATATTGCAATACAGCGAATTGATGCCCAGAGTGATGCAGACAGAAAGACAGCTCACTCAACCATTACTTGGGTTGCAAATGCAAAGAGACCACTAACAGTGGAAGAGTTACAAGTTGCTCTTGCTGTTAAACCAGGCATGCGAAAGCTGAATGAGGAGGAGGATCTTACAGATATTGATATTATTCTCTCTGTCTGTGCTGGGCTTGTTATTGTGGACAAAGAATCTTCTGTGGTGCGACTTGTTCACTACACCACACAGGAGTATCTGGACAGCATTCAGGCCCTGCTATTTCCAAACGCACAAACAGAGATAACACAGACTCTGCTCACATGCCTTGCCTTTGATGGATTCCCAAAGTTGTCTTGGACTGGTAACATGGCTACTTTACCCCCTCTCGTTGAGTATTCCCAATATTGCCTTGCACATGCTGCTGGACAGCCTGAAGTTCAACTCAGGGAAAGTATTCTAGAGTTTCTTCATCAGGGTTTTCAGTGGAAAAGAGCAATGAATCCAGCTAAATACTTCAGGAGGTGGAAATGGCGATCTCTGCCATGGAATTATGCAGATTGGCCAGCACAGGCCTCTGCATTATGGATTGCAGCAGCAGCAAACCTGGTGGACAGTGCAAAGTCTTTGCTAGAGGGAGCAGCTTTGCCACAATGTTCAGCCAACCAAGCAATCATTGTAGCATCATATTATGGTCACACAGAGATTGTTCGCATTCTCCTTGACAAGGGTGCTGATGTCAATGCAGCAGGGGGAAGATATGGGAGCTCCTTGCAGGCTGCTGCTGTCGGGGGCCACACAGAGGTTGTTGGCATCCTCCTTGACAAGGGTGCTGATGTCAATGCAGCAGGAAGATATGGGAGCTCCTTGTATGCTGCTGCCCAAGAGGGGCACACAAAGAGCATCAGCATCCTCCTTGACAAGGGTGCTGATGTCAATGCAGTAGGGGGAAGATATGGGAGCTCCTTGCAGGCTGCT
The DNA here is from genome assembly GCA_029378375.1 of Mycena olivaceomarginata. Classification (NCBI taxonomy): domain Eukaryota; kingdom Fungi; phylum Basidiomycota; class Agaricomycetes; order Agaricales; family Mycenaceae; genus Mycena; species Mycena olivaceomarginata. The sequence continues at coordinate 150,042 of JARKIC010000729.1, read as the reverse complement.
GCCATCGGGGGCCACACAGAGATTGTTTGCATCCTCCTTGACAAGGGTGCTGATGTCAATGCAGCAGGAAGATATGGGAGCTCCTTGTATGCTGCTGCCATCAAGGGCCACACAGAGATTATCAGCATCCTCCTTGACAAGGGTGCTGATGTCAATGCAGCGGGGGGAGAATATGGGAGCTCTTTGCAGGCCGCTGCTGTTGGGGGCCACACAGAGATTGTTCGTATCCTCCTTGACAAGGGTGCTGATATCAATGTGGTAGGGGAAGAATATGGGAGCTCTTTGCAGGCTGCTGCTGTCAGGGGCCACACAGAGATTGCTGGCATCCTTCTTGACAAGGGTGCTGATGTCAATGCAGGAGGGGGAGAATATGGGAGCTCCTTGCAGGCTGCTGCCGTCGGGGGCCACACAGAGATTGTCAGCATCTTCCTTGACAAGGGTGCTGATGTCAATGCAGCAGGGGGAAGATATGGGAACTCCTTGCAGGCTGCTGCTGTTAGAGGCCACACAGAGATTGTCGGCATCCTCCTTGACAAGGGTGCTGATGTCAATGCAGCAGGGGGAAGATATGGGAGCTCCTTGCATGCTGCTGTCAGGGGCCACACAGAATTGTTCGCATCCTCCTTGACAAGGGTGCTGATGTCAATGCAGCAGGGGGAGAATATGGGAGCTCCTTGCAGGCTGCTGCCATCAGAGGCCACACAGATATTGTTGGCATCCTTCTTGACGAGGGTGCTGATGTCAATGCAGCAGGGGGAGAATATGGGAGCTCCTTGCAGGCTGCTGCAGTCAGGGGCCACACAGAGATTGTTGGCACCCTTCTTGACAAGGGTGCTGATGGCAATGCAGCAGGGGGAGAATATGGGAGCTCCTTGCAGGCTGCTGCCATCAGGGGCCATACAGAGATTGTCTGCATCCTTCTTGACAAGGGTGCTGATGTCAATGCGGCAGGGGGAAGATATGGGAGCTCCTTGCAGGCTGCTGCCATCGGGGACCACACAGAGATTGTTGGCATCCTTCTTGACAAGGGTGCTGATGTCAATGCAGCAGGGGGAGAATATGGGAGCTCCTTGCAGGCTGCTGCTGTCAGGGGCCACACAGAGATTGTCAGCATCCTCCTTGACAAGGGTGCTAATGTCAATGCAGCAGGGGGAGAATATGGGAGCTCCTTGCAGGCTGCTGCCGTTGAGGGCCACACAGAGATTGTCGGCATCCTCCTTGACAAGGGTGCTGATGTCAATGCAGGAGGGGGAGAATATGGGAGCTCCTTGCAGGCTGCTGCCCAAGGGGGCCACACAGGGATTGTCCACATGCTGATGGAGTGGGGTGCCAGGGTCAGAGCACTAGTGGAAAATTAAGGATATCAACAGTAGTGAGTCTGACTGTAAATTTTGATATTGGCTCCTCATATACCCCTCTATTAGGTGTTAGGTATTTTCTGGGCAACTGGATGTGCTTTCAGCAGTGGAAATCCAAAGTTAAGATGCCGAAAAACAGTCCAGTTAGTGATTTCTTCAGGTTAGGGTAGCATGAGTAAAGGTTAGGGCAACTGATATCAACTATACAGTGTAGTATGGCTCCTTGAATCACTACTTTGATTTTTGCTCTCCAGTGTTCACAGTTCTTCATTGTAAATTCTGAAATTAAATACAGACATCCTAGAGTGTATAATAAGTTGATCTACAGTGAGCCTCGAGGGATTTAGGCCAGAGAATGCAGTCGGAAAAATAAACTACTTTTTTGATGGGAAGTGTCACAGTGCTGTTCCTTGAATCACTGCATTTTTTCACCATTTTTTGACTATCTACTCTTAGAAGCCCCAATTTTGAACATATATGAGAGCAAGTGGGTTCCTGAACATATTTGGTGCTCAGTTTGAATGCCTAAAAGCACCATAAAAGCAGTGGTGCATATGTGTGCTGGCCCTGTTATATCACACTTTTGGCGTATTCATACTTGTCCGAATTCTATACACCCAATATTGGGTCAAATCGCTTCACACTTTGGGACAAAGATGTAGCCAATTGGGTGATCTATCACATAGAAAAAGATTTGGACAAAACAGGTTTGAATTGAGCCATATCTGAGAAAAAGGAAAGTCAACGATGGGCCAATTGCCAATTGAACTCCTTCAAACCCTGTCCAGTCGAAGCTCCAATGCACTTGTACACACAAAATTAATTGAGGAGATGGGGACATCATACATATACTTGGATTCAGCAGGAGCTGGCACCAGGATGAGTGTGTGTGGCTCAAAAATTACTGATTCAAGGAACCCTCCTGATTCAAGGAGCCATATTACACTGTACCAATATTTGGTCAGGGTATGGACAGAGGACCCAGCCTGATACTGATTTGAGGCTGTGGTGTTGAAAAAGGTAAGCAGGTGTGAATTTTTCTTTAGCACAACAAGCCCTTTAAAGAAGGAAAAAATGTGAAATCCCATGATTGGAGGTTACAGTACAGGAATTAGGGTTACACACTGATTTGAGGTCACAGCAATTAATGTCAGAGTATACCTATTTCAGGTTAGGGTATAAAAAAATGTGAAGTTGATAACACAGTGCCTATAGTCCATAATTGCCTAGATGCTAGGCCCCCTATAAATGATTAATCACTAGAGTCTAAAAGCTCCCAAAATCAGCTGGATTCTTGGCTAAAGCCTAGACTCTAGGGCAGAAATAATATTTATCTGAGCCAGGAATAATATTATTTGCCCTCGTGTTTAGGATATAGCCCATCATATATTTTGAAGGTAAAGGAATGCACATTTCAGAAAGATTATTGCCCAGGATGCCTAGCGGTGCCTAGATAGGGTGTTATATGCCCTACACAATAGGACAGACAGGACCCATCAGCCTTTCAGTGGCAATAATATTACTCTGCCTAGCTGTTTGTTTCCGGACCTCATTACAAATTCCACGTGGCCCTGGGGATGCCTCCTAAATTCCTGTTTTTATGTTCCAGGGGTAGCCAGGCATCTGACCGACAATGGGGCTCAGCAAACCATCACGGTAACACTGCTGTGTCGCCCGCTGCGCGTCGATCCCACCGATGGCATTCGATCAATACACGTGCTAGAGACATGTTTCACCAAGCCCTACAATTTTGTCCAGTAATAATATCTCCCCCCCCCTCCCCCACTAGTCCCGCAATGAAAGTAGGGAAAAAGGAGGATAGTCAGGCCGGTGAACACGTGATGAGCGAGGCCGCGGAACAGAACCAAAATAGCAATAGCGGGCTTTCATGCGACAGGAAAGAGTGGTGTGGGCGATTATCTGGGCCTAGCAGCGCTGCACCGCTGTCGGGAAGGTGGCGCGAGACAGGGCGAAGTGGAGCCAACAGGAGGGCCCAAAAAGGAAATGCTGCGGGTCAGGAGGCAGAAAGAGAGGTGAATCGAAAAAGAAGTCAAGGTCAGGCAAAGCGCACATGGGGCATGAAAAAAACTCCAACCGGCGTCGAAGATTTGAAACGGAACAAATGCGCAAAGGAAATTGGTGTGGCAAAAGAGAGAACATGTTAACAAAATGTTCACAACAACGGTGCAGTACAAAAACAACCCTGTGGATCATTGCACGTCCAATTTGGATGCTTTTGGGGCAAGGGACCATAGCCGCTGCTGGGGGAACATTCCAAAAAAGGAAATTTTCACCCTAGGAACCGAACCACAGCCCGACAAAGGGGATTTCTGGTACGCGCGTGCATGGCATAGACACGACCTAACTTCGCACCCTGTTTCTGCGGCAAACGGGGAGATTTGATGGCACACTGATGGTGCTGAGGGCAGGGCCGAAGGGGACGACGAGTAGGATTGTCAAGATCGAAAAGTCCACTGGACAATATCCTGATGTTTGCAACAACCTTCCACTTATTGAATATTTCTTCCATCTTGTTCCATGAGGAAGAGGTTGCAAAGTGTTCAGCGTAAGCGATTGGATGGATGCCTGTGAGCAGGTGATGCTCAAGGCGAAGCCCCAAATGGTCAGGACTCTTTGTACTCACGGCGAAGAAAGGAAAGGAGCTCCTACTGCAAACATTCCAGATTTCACGAGGAACCACGTAGATTTGGACTCCAACTGACAATTCAAATTGAGGCTTGGCTGAACTCTGCTCCATTGTCTGGGGCTCTTCTGCTCGCCGCATTTTCCACATCTTTTATCATATTCTGCTTCCATTTGCCTCAATGGGCTTGCCCAATGAGCACCTTATTCACCGCCCAGGGGATCAATCGACTGGTGCCTTGGTGAAGACACGTGGTTCAGAGCACAAATAAAGTCTGACGGTGTGTTCTTCTCTACATTCTTCTTGCTGGCGGTGGCGCTGGAGCATATCACTACCCGGGAGGATTTCCATTTCTTCCCTGCGGAGTTCGACCTCAGTCCTAGGTTCAGAATCTCCTTTTGCCTTTCGAGGTTCAATGAGCGCGCATAATAAACTGTTATAGACCAGACGATCATACTCTGATATGCACGAGGTTCTCCGTCCTCACTTCTTGAACACGAACCAACACTTGTGCAATGTAAAATGCGAACGAGCATAAGGATCAACACAGCACACCTACTTCTCCTTCAACCGCACTACACTGTAATACATCACTGTTTTCTCGGACAAACCTATGAGACCGTCATTTTGAACGACACCCCCCCTACGATATGACACCACTCCTTCAAACTGTGTTTGTTCTTCTTCTTTCGGACCACGGCCTCGCTGGTCTTCCACACCTTTGTTCTGGCAATGAGAGCGACAGGGCTATAATGAGGGCAAATAAGTATATATTGTGCTCCGTCACAAAGTAGCTACACCATACCTGGTCACAGTCATACCAGAGGCTATGTAGAAGATAAGACATCAAATGGAATGGGAATGCGTCCCACATACCTGTTTGAAGTTTGTGGTCGGGGCGAACCGCGAGGACCTCGTGCTGAGGAAGCCCACCCAGCATGTGGTGTTGCGCACGGGCAGCTTTCAAGAACTCGGGCAGTTTCTGGACTTCCGGAAGACCAAGGAGATCTGGTTCCACCTTGAACGAAGAGATATTGGAATGCAGAAACCGCGAAATACAAACCACACACTACGAGAGAATAATCCGACCCCATCAATTTCGAACCGGTGAGGTCGACCACAGCATTAGCGGCGGCGGCAGTAGCAAACTTGATGATGGCATAGCAGTACCCGAGTTGCGGGTGGCCGGGGACCCCACTGCTGCTGTAACGGAAGTTGACATACTCAATCTCTCCGCATGGAGAGAAATGCTCCTGAAGGTCGACCTGTATCGCTTCTGGGTCAAGCTGTCTCACAATCAGCACAATTTACAGTGTGGATAAGGGAGAGACTGACATTGCCGACATACACCCACGGTTCCGCGACAGAGGTGAGCCTTGGAACAGGCGCAGGAGGAGGGGTCGGAGCCACGGGTAGTACTGGCACCGCTCGTAATGCTTGGATGAATTGGACCTGTCTCCTCCTTGCGGTGGCAGCTGCCACCAGAAGATCTGTGCACTCCGGGACGCGAGTGACTTTCTTGCGAGGTCTCACCGCCAAGTGGTGGTGTTTCAGCTGGTATGCTGAGCCCGGCAAAAGAGCTGTCTGCGACTGATGGGGTTGGAGATGGGGACGGGGCCCTGAAGACATTCGGTTTAGGAGGTGCTCTCCGGGGTTCTTGCTGACACAGGCCCTTCCTGTTTGTTTTGGTTGGAGCCATTGGGATAAATTCGAGCTGACGATTGAGGTTGAAGGTGAGGAAAGGAAATGATTTCTGCCAGAAAGATGTGGCTCCTCTTAAGGGATGCCACCCCCAAAGCGCGCGATGCTTCCCGGAAACGGCCTCAAAGCTTTGACCCAAAGCATAAGGCCATTGTTCAATTTGCTGACATAGCCAATGATCTCAAAGCAATCAGGTGTTTGGAGCGTTGCCAGCCAAAGATGCGTGTACATGTCCTGGTGCTTTTCACTTTTATTTGGGCTTGCAATGATCGTCCAAAAAATCGACATTCAGCGCGAGGACTTAGCAAATTGGATCACGGATAGCCAGGAACTTGGACTGCTAGAACAGATTTACACGCACGATTGTACCAACATTTTGGACCGAAGAATGCGGAAGAACACTACGGAGCAGCACCGTCAATCAGAATTGAAACATGTGCGGCATCAACAAACCATGAAATTCTAATGTAAAGTTAAGAGTTAAAGCTAGGACAATTTCTCTGCCAGTAGCTCTCCCGATAGCGCGTCAGTTACATCAAAAAATCGACGAGAAATTCCTACGGCGTCCAGGACTCTCCCATAAAAGGCAGAACACTCTCTGCCATCCAGTCTTTGGTTACCGGACGAGTGACTGTTTTGGCGATAAAGCTTCTGTCTTCCAGTTTCTCAATCACGCATATGAGGGATTGAGGGCGGCCAGCGTCGTCAGCGGGATGGCAGTCCCAGCCGATATATTTCAATTGCAAGGATAGAGGCCCAAGTTCATGAATCCGCTCTTGAGCCAAGCCGACATTGCAGCGGAAACGAAGTGCGCGCAACGGTGTATTGAGGCTGGGACCTGTGAGGGTGTCGGTCTGCGGCACATTCAGCATCATGGCAAAATGATGCTGTGAAAACTTACGAGGCTAGTGTTGCCGCGACTCAAAAAGTCGAGTCGCGACTTCGGAAGTCTGACTTCCAGTGGGTTTGACTTGACTCAGCTTGACTTTGTCGACTCAAGTCAACTCAAGTGACTTGAGTCAGATAGATTTCTGAAAAATATCCCATAAGACTATCCAAATGTACTGCAAGCTATTCAGATGGGATATCAAGGACTTCCAGACTGTATGAAGGACACAAGACCACTTCCACCTAGTATATTTGTGATACTTATTCATCTGGTCATGGACTATTTTGGTACATGATTGGGGTCGTTCCAACATGTTTTGGAACATAAATCATGTATTCTTTGCTTAATTCGTGGTTCCGGCTTCGTGAAAGGCACTGAAAGCTGGCGTTGGCACATGTGTGACATGTGTCACTCTGATGTCACGGACCAGGTCACGGTTCAAAAAGAATCACAGAAATTGTCTCTGCGGTGCAAAAACACATAAATACATGTTTTAGAAATTTTTGGTTGCCAAGTCACTCCAAGTCACTCGAGCCGGCTTGCAAAGTCGACTTCTTTAATAGAACAACTTGACTTGACTCGGCTTAAGTCAACTCCGCCAAGTCGACTTGAGACGTCCCAAGTCCAAGTCGCAGCAACACTATACGAGGCTATCTGACCATCCGTGTGGCAAGGACAACGGTCCGTTGCGGATAATACCAAGTTCATCTAGAACGGGCACGTTGCGCAGGAAGGTGATGACAGAGGGAGGAATTGGGTCATCGCAGGTGTTTCTAATGTCCAGCTCGAGACAGCGGAGGGTGTCGAATATGGGGATTTCCATGGATTTTTCGACTTCCCAAAGCCATAGATGGGTGATTGGGCAATCCAAGAGTGTTGGGGGCAAAGATAGCGCGCTGTCGTCAACATTCAAGGCCCGCAGTAGCTGACAGGGCGGGGTATTGGTATCAGTGGAGAGCCCCTGCTCAGTGTCGAGAAAGAGGCTCTCGAGTCCCGGATGTTGCTCCAAGAAGTCGGAATCATCGCACAGCGCGCTGCAGGCGAACGAAAACCGTTTGAGGTGGGAGTGGATCTGGTCAAGGAAGAATCCGCTGGGTGGACAACACATCGGAAACTGTAAGGACAGCTCTTCGAGGAGGGAGAGGGTGTCCAGCATTGATTGAAGATGGCCGCAGTCCCATCCATGAGAGTCAGGAATATACAACCACAGAACTTGTAATTGGGTCAAGTGAGTGCGTGTGAGAGATCCCTGACGAAGGTGAGCGATTAGGTGGAGCGTTTGAGTGGGCAGAACTCACCCAGATGTTTTTTTCTGCGGATGGGATGTAAATTTCGAGCTCCTGTAGAGAGCCCACCACAGAGGAGATTGCACGCTAGACTTCCTCGGATAATGTGGCTTCGCTGCCTCTGTATCCCCGCGATCTCCATTTCAAACTGGCCAGCCGCCCATGAGCGGAAATGACGCTGAGAATGGCAATGATGTCGGTATACAGTTTCTCGAGGGCGCTGTCATCCAAGATGGGTGTACCCTCACAGCGAAGTGCACCGGTCAGCGCGCTGTGGCTCGTTGCGGAGCGCTTCAGCCAGCGAGTCCACGAAATCAAGGCGAACCTCGACGTTCCAGACTCAGAAGAGCGAGGGCATCACAGCTCCATGAACAACCGATCCACCTGCGAAAGAGAACAGAGGCTTCGAGGATTTTGGACGAACACCGCAATCTCTCAAAGAAGTTCAGGAACTTTGAGTGGGCTCGTCCCCATCTACAGGATGAGGGATTTGAAGCAACGAAGACAGAGACATACTGAAGGAAGAAGGGACGTCGAATGAGAGGAATAAATGCCAGGTCAAGGATCAGGGCGACTGTGTGACACTGACAGGATTGGCCGTTGACCTGTCAACAACTCGGATGTCCGCTCCGGTGCTCGCGGCCTCTGCATTTGACTCAAAGTTCGACTTGCCAGGTGAAGGAATTTTACCACAAAACGACAACGCGGAAGACGCGAGGAAGGCTAGTCAGAAAACTATGCAAAGGATTTCAGCGGACATGATGGAAAACACATGTAAGAATTAAATAGGGTCTACGGCGTCCACGACTGCCCCATAAACTGAAGAACACCGTCTGCCATCCAGTCTTCAGTTACCAAACGAGTTATTGTTTTCGAGACGATGTTCGTATGGTCGCGTTTCTCGATCACGTAGACGCGCGAGAGAGGGCGGGTGCCATTCAAAGTGGGATCACGGTCCGAGTCCCAGCCAATATATTTCAATCGCGGTGGTAGAGGCCCGAGGTCAAGAAGCCGTGCTTGCGGAAGGGTGTCGCCACAAAGAAAGCGCAATGCTCGCAGGGGTGCGGCGGGACCTATGGCTTCGACGACGGAGGTCTGTAGCGGACACAGTTAGCGCCCGTGGCATGAATGATCCAGAGAGACGTACGAGCATGTCGGCCGACCAGCCCGGCGATAGGGGCATCTTTCCGCAGCGGATTATCCCGAGTTCGTCCAGGGCTAGCGCGCTCTGCAGGAAAGAGATCGCATGCGGAGGAAGTGGGATGTGGCGGGAGCCGTAAATGTCCAACTTGAGACAGCGAAGGGTGCACATTGCATGGACCGCGTCCAATACGGAGGAATCTGTGGATTCAGGGAACTCGCGAAGACGGAGATGTGTGATTTGAAAATCAAACAGTGTTGGGCTGAACGATAGAGAGAAATCGTCGACATTTAGGGCCCGCAGCGTATGCGGGGATGACGCATCGGTACCACTACGGAATCATTGCTCAGTGTCGAGGAAGAGGCTCTCTAGTCCCGGGTGTTGCGCCAAGAAGTCGGATTCCTGCAACAGCGCGGCGCCGGTAAACGAGAATCGTTTGAGGTGGGGGTGGGTCGTGTCAAGGGTGATTCCGCCGGGCGGGCAACACATCGGAAACTGTAAAGACAGTTCTTCGAGATCACAGATGGTGTTGAGCATCGATTGGAGATGCCCACATGCCCATCCATGTGCACTCGAAAGATCTATCCGTAAAATGCGAAGGTGGGCAAAACGAGTTCGTATGAGGCATTCCTGATGAGGGTGAGCAATCACATGCGGATGTGAATGAACAAGACCAACCCAAGTATCGTCCCCTTCTTCAAGGATGCTGATGTCGAGCTCCTGCAGGGATCCCGCTGACAGACCTGGTATTGGGGCACCCGGGCATTTATTCAAATCTGCTCGAGTTGCAACATACTATAATGTACTTCACTACTGTCATCTCACAAGAGCTAATGCTGGCCTGAGCAGTTAGCTAAGAGGGATATAATGTGTCTCGAACCATTAGAAAGGCGCTGGACAACAATCCTGGTAAAGGGTTGAAGTGGGAAGTCGCTAATGGAGCAATCGCGGAAAGTGCCTTACCATCCTGGAAACGGATTGGGGCTACTGCACATCCCTGACTAAGGGCATATTACGAGGGAACATCCTTTTGAACCAGAGGGATCATTGTTGGGCATCATCTGACGTCTCCAGAACTGCCAAGAGGACTGGACTTGGTCGATCTAACAAATGACTAAGGAACTGTACTCGGGTACTGGGAAGCGGCGGCTATCACGAATTTCAGACAAATCACTTAAGCGGTTCAAGGCAGAACCATTTGAGTGGATGGTTACCAAGGAGGGTAACGGAGTGCTGACGAGGAGGTCGGCTAAAAGTTGACATATCAACAATATCCCATCACGATCGTTCTAAGCGATGTAGATCTTGACTCATCGCTAAGCTCGGCTCGTTGATGTTTCTTATAAATCTCTCTCAATTTTACTAATCGCTTGATATCTGACAGGAGTTCATCGGCTAGTGGCCATACCACTAGTCATATACCCTGAACCCTATTGCTCGTTTGTATCAGTCTTGTTTATATTTAGAATCCTGTAACATATTTAAGTGGATGGTTATGGGAGGAACAAGTAGTGAATCTCACCCCACCTGTTGGACGCGAAGTTACTAGACTTCACGCTTAACCGGTAGAGTAGTCATTCATTCGGAGACACCCAGAAGCTATACCAAGCTTCGCTTGTTTTCCCTGTTTGAATATTATCTGTGTTGGATTTGGATCTTTATAAACGACGCGTGAACATATTGGATAAACGGAACGGACGCGTGGAATATAAGGAAACGGATCAGACTTGACAATTGGTTGTAATCTCGCAAGGATTAGCAATCACGGATACTATTTGGAATCGGAATTCATAAGAATCACTTGCTTTACGCATCGGAGTATTATCTCCAAACCTAGACCCACATCATACAAAACCGTTGAACATAAAATCTCGTCTGTCTATCGCGATTGCACCTAGAACAGATTCGAGCAAGTTTATCTATACGACTTGTAGACCTGTAAAGTCTTGCTTCTCAAAGAGAACTAAAGTTCAAATTGCCACAATCTATACTGGATTGGAACCCCGAACTTGCACGAGGACTATAGTGTTTGAGTTGTTGTAGTTGCATTATCGAACCGCGTATTCATTTACAAGGTTTGTGTTGTGGTTATTTCACCGCCAGCCCCATAGTCAGCGTTTCACCGCTACAGACGAAATGGCTTGCCAGACTTCTTTGGAGAATGGTGTCTGGCGGCTCCGCCAGGTCCATTTCAAACTGGCCAGTCGACCATGGGTGAAGCTCACGCCAAAAATTGTAATGAGGTTCGTATGCAGTTTCTGGATGGCACTGTAATCCCAGTCGCCCTTTTCGCGATGGCCGCGAAATGATAGCGATCTACATGCAGCACACTCTGGCTCGTTGCACAGTGCTTGAACAAGAGAGCCGATGGAATTGAGGTCGACTTCGATGTTTCGGAGGAGGCAAGGCGTCACGGCCGCAGAGACGAATCGATCTATCTGCGCAAAAGAGGAGAGGCTTCGGGGACTTTTGACGAATGCAGCGATTTCTCGAGGAAGCTCGGGAACTTGTAGAGGATCCATTCCGTTCATCTAACATAAAGATGAGGAGCTAGAGCTAGAAGACAGGATAATCAACTTACCACGCAGAGAACAGGAAATGGGACGAAGCTGAGATGAGGTCGAGGAAGAAGGGTCACCGGTGACCGATCACAACTTGGATCACAGCCAATCAAAGTGAATTGATGTCTGATTCGGACTTTGCCGCATCTCTGTTCAAGTTGAATGATGGGTGTGGTTTCGCGCCGCACGGGGGATACAGGTCCTTTATGCAGGGCAAGTTCCGTGATTTACCGAAGTTTTTATCATTTTTTTTGTCCGCTTTTTGTCCCTTCAATTGCCTTCCGCGCAGTCGATAAGACCAAAATATTTTTGAATGTCTTTCCATACTAGCCATTTCTGAATTACGCACAGATATACGGCTTGATAATGAGTGGCATCTGGTCACTGGCCGCAGGTTCGCTCCGAACCCGGATCGGGCGCTGTACAATCGCGGTCTTTTTCTGAATATCAGCAATGGGAACCGCCAGCTCAAACTCAAACGCGCGGACGAGTGTGAATAGCAGAGCTTTCATCCTAAAAATTGTGTGAATAACACATTCGGTATGCAAGAAACTCAACTCGATGAGGGAGAAACGGTATCCCTGGTGAATGTTTGCAGTGAGCGTTGAACACCCCAGCAGATCATGGATGAACTGACGATGCATGCCCTCGGGCCGCCGAGGAAACTCAGCATGTGGCCCCAGATCCCGGGAATAGGTGTGGATATTTCGGATTCCCAGCGCTCCCGTCTAACAGACTATCAGCCGGCTATTCTCGAAGTCGCCGAATGCAAACTCCCAACGTATATGAACTCCGTCGAATCTGGTCCCCAGATCGCGGGGTCGCGGTTCACCGCAAGAATGGGGATCGCACTGTGTTCTTTATCAGTTGAGGTTTTGTGTTAGAGCAATCCACGAACATGCTTTGGCCCTTTGTGACCCTTGAGGCGATTAGATTAGTGACAGCAAGGAAAATGGAGAGATTTCTCACCTAATGGTTTCATGTACATTCCCATGTATATCTGTGAACGGTTTGTCCAACGGAACAATGTCGTCCTGAGTGGCGACACGCCCTGAAAAATGCGTCAAGAGGTGGGTAGTAACAGATAAAATGGCCCGCGCACTCGTTAAAGGAACGGGGGCGTGTAAGCGGAGGGTTTCCCGCACGACACAGTCGAGATACTGGAGAGAATTCAGCTCGTCCATAGTCGGTTCGTCAGTACCGACTTCTAGTATGGTGCAGGTCACCTAGCTGCCGCTACCAAACACTAGTAGCCAAATTGGCTGGAGATTTTTTTTTTTGAATTAATTATACCTCTGGAGGGATTTTGGGCTTGCTTTTGAAGGTGAACATGCCAGCCTCACTCGCCTCCGCCTCGTGCACCATCATTCGCAAATGGGAACACCGCATGATTCGGTGGATGGAAGCATACCATAGCGACTTGGGACCTAAAGGAGGCTCAGTGGATGATGTGGGCATTCACCTCGACTACATATAAATCTCACCATTGCAGTTGCACACCTGAGAGGCCAGTGGATGAGTAGAACTCTGTAGTGTCATTTTACACCTGTTTACGGCTCGGATGGAGCTTTTTTCAATATAATACGCACATGTGGCCAAATCGGTAGGCAACTTTTTTTTTGCTCACTCAGTTTTGAAGTAAATAAAATTTCGTTTTTAGGATCTTCTTGTATGTTGAAACGGAGCACATTATAAAGAGGGATAAGAAATCAGATCAAATTTGAAGCCGCCAAATTTCAAACATTAGGGTGCAGCAGCTAGGTGACCTGCACCATAGCTCATTCCGCAAGCGTGTTTGGGCAGCCAGATTCTGCGTGAGAGCAAAAAGCGCCCACGTCGTAGCTGTGCTGCGGCCAAGTCAATCGTACAGTCGCATGTCTGAAAAATGCTAGAGGTACCTGGTCCTGTCACAAAGTTAAACTGCGGGGTGAAAATAAGGGGTGAAACAACATACGTCTCGTGCCCAGCAACCAGAAAGGTGGGTACCTCTGTTGGAATGATGAATCGAACATGTCACTTTTGTTGAGCAAAACAATAGCTCACGCGCTAAAACATCTTCGTCCGAGAGGCGCTGGCTTGCAGGGAGATCTTTGGCGGTGTTGGCTCGCACCAGCAACGATAGAAGATCTCGCGAGGGTCCCTTTTTGAACGTCCCACTCTGCGCCATCTCATCCTTGCTCTCTTGAATAAGTCGGAGGCCAATCCTTTGCATGACGGCTTGGGGCTTCTCCAAGGCGCGGTCAAGTTTCTGACGACACATATATATGAGCAGTCTGCTGAGTGCGTGTGCTGGCTGCACATACACTGAGAAAACGGAACACGGGGACCCAAGCCTGAAGTATCCGGAGCGGAACCATCTCCTGTCCGGTCTCGACAGTCGTGGCGAAGGCGGCAGCAAGTTCGGTTTGATCTTCAGACGCGAGAGAGTTGAACTTGTAGTTGAAACCTGCAAGCCTGAATCAGACTCTGTACCGCAGAATAAAAACCGAACCTGCCTGCCAGTCCGATCATGTCCAGTGTAGCTTTGCTGAGCCAAGCGAGAACATCGACACGAGCGATTCTGGACTCGGCCGTTTGAGAGGACCATATATCTCGTAACTGCGGCCATTTAATAGGATCTTACAAGAACAGTAAAAAATGCATACCTCGACGGACTTTTGGACGGATATTTCAGTCAGCTCCCGGACTTGTGGTGCTCTCATGATTGAGTCTGTGTTTGAAGTTCAAACACAGGCTCAATCATGAATGGTTAATTCCCTGCCCGCACCAGAAAGTTGATTGCCGACACTGGCAGAAGGTAATTTAAATACGAGCATCCTAGGATGGGAAACAGATACTTGACAAAGACACGGACATTAAAATGTACGAGGTGACAAAAAAGCCCAGCATGTGGGTTCGAGCCAGCGCAGAAGGGAAAGGGGAACTCGAGCAGGAGAAACAGGGGAGTTAAGCGATGCAGCAGTTGGATAGCGCACGGACTCCAGATTCCAGATCTCTACAAAGCGACTGTAAGTTGGCACTCTTGCATCTGAATAGTATCAATACTGGTTCAGCGAAGCCAACCAAACACTCATTGAAGTTATAACCTCGGAGTTATGTTTCACGAGACTTACAATTTTGACCACGACGAGAAGGTGTTTGATTCGGAGGATGCGGCCAAACATGCGTCACGTTAGTACTTTTGTGCACTAGACGACCAAGAATACGATCAAAACGTGACACGATTTGAAATCAAGCTGACGTGGTATCAAAGCCTGTGGTCAGAGGAATTACGAGCCGCCGCGAGGAGTCGACCGAAGGTCGACGACGAGTGGCGTCTTCCTGGACCACTCTTTGTAATTTACAAAATGTGTCCATGAACTCTTCCACTGTTTGTGCCCCGCCGCTTGCCGGCCTCTTACCATCATTATAACCTCGGAGTTACGTTTCACGAGACTTACAATTTTGACCACGACGAGAAGGTGTTTGATTCGGAGGATGCGGCCAAACATGCGTCACATTTCTCCCAACATCTCCGGGGCGTAGCGCGACGACATTCTATTACAAGTTGGCGCCACTAAGTCCTGTCAGACATCTTCTTGGCTCGCCAAATGTCGGCACGTTGACCGCCGGTCCAAAACGATTTGGAGTCTGAGTGGGCTCACACATCACATCTAGATGGCTAGTCGGTGCATCCAAGGTGCATCCTAATCATCCATTTCGACTCCCTAGTCCTTCTGCAAACCGCCAGTGCGATACTCGCCGACACCGCGCTAGCGCTGGACTACCCACTTGTTCTGCGTGTCTAATCCCGTTGACTAGGTCCAACCCACGCCATTTGATTGTCAACGTGCGCATGCCTCCCGTGCACCCGCGCGTTACGGCGATTTTCTGTCCCAGTCTTTGCCCGCCGCTCCGTCCGCACTCGCGCGTCCCTGTACTCTGTCTCGCCCATGCCCGTGTTGGCGGGCCATTCCCGCCTCCCTCCCTCCTCTACCCTCCCCACCCACAGATCCTCTTTCAATCGCTTCGAAATTCAGGTCACCCGGCGCACCATTCAACCTCGACAATACACGACACGACATACACCTCCGACACCCGCCGCTGAGCCCTGAGGCGTACGGGCGTCGTGTGCGGAGGATCGATGGGCCCAGGTGACGTGCGCGCGCTGCTGGGACATGGGGCAAGCGCCAATGACGGACCGGTAGCTAGTTTACGCGCCTGCCTCATGCGCCGCCAATGACAACGACGCCACGCCCAACGCCACCGACGCACGGCCGTCCGCACGCAGGCACCTCACGCCCGGAGAGGTGCCGCACCATGCGCGCCCGTGCTACGCGGCCGAGCTGTGAGCACGCTGATCGGATTCCTGTGCCATGAGGAAGCGGAGTGGGTGGATTTGAGGAAGCGAGTGGGTGAGGGCTATTTTGCTTGCTTTGTTCCTCGTATATTTCTCTCCCACTCCCATCTACGGCTGGTCTCGTCCGTAGCTCTTCCTGCATTCATACTTGCTTTGTCCTCACCATTTCCCTTCTCATTCTTTCACTGGACCGCCTAATTACAGACCTGAATTCCAGTACCTAGTACCGAAATTGTAGAAATCAAGTCGATTGATGGATCGATTATCATACGCTATGCATTCAAGTGTCGCCAAAATTACAAAGGTAGAGTAAATAATCGACTTTGGAGGAAGCAAAGCGAAGCGGGAAAACACACTTGCATGGCGAGAGCGACACCCCGGGTGGCACATCAGGCTCAACGGGCACGGACGCCGCCTCCTGCTCGACGAGGACACACGGCGCAATCTCCAACGTCGCTTCAGGCACCTCCTCCGATTCGGGCGCTGGGCTTGTGCACTCGGGCAACCGTCTGTATGGCTCCCCCTCGCTGACAGTCATGAGCACCGCGTCCTCGTTATCCACACGCTCGTCATGGTCGTCCGCCGAAGATTCGACATGCCTTCCTTGGGTGGCGCCCACGACAGGCTCGACGAAGCGGACGCGCGGCGACGGATCCGCGTCGATAGGTAGCGAGGTCTCCTCGTCAGGACACGGAGAAGCGCTGGTGACTGCGTCCGCAGGAGGGATCGCCTCCACAGAGACACAGCCTCGTCCACGTCGGTATACTCCCCGCCCCTTCCTGTGACCATACACGTCGGCAGCTTCCCCGTGCTCGACCACCTCCACATCCGCACCCGCGGCAGCAGAGAAACCACGCGGGAAGCGGGCCCCCGGCTCCCGGGTGCGACGATGTGAGGCTGAGGCGCGCAAACCTCGTACCGGACGACGGGCCCGCAGTGACTCTCGACGGCGGTGGGGACGAGCAGCAACCTGAAGCGCGGCGGGGCTGGGCGGGGGGCGAGCGATGGATGAGACGGAGGCGCAGGTATTTGCTCGCTGACACACAATGAAAAAGGGGTCAGCCTTGAAATGTGCAAGTCACACCAAGGATGCGTCCGTGCCTTGCCCATCCCCTCGTCCACCCGCCGAGGGACGTGTGTGGGTATCCGCAGCATCATCCCCGCTGCCCTTCGAGCACCTGTGCATCTTCGGGGGTAGATCACCTCCTGCACCCGCTCCCGCTTGGTCGTCGCGGACGCGACCAGCTCCAGCGTGCGTACTTTGCGCGCGTTTGGACCGTTAGCTTGTGGGCGCCAAAAACGAATGCGCGAGGGCTCGCTGAAGGTGCTGCGGGAGAAGCATCGTTGGATGGGGGGAGAGGGGTTGTTGGAGCCGGGGCGCGTGGATGGGGACGCGACATGCGGGGAAATTGACACATGGTGGAGAGACGGATGGAGGGCGATAGGGCTGTAGAGACGGTCAGCGAAGATAGATCGATGGCCTGGGAGCCGGAGGGAAGGACGGGAGAGAAGGAATCGACGTACCTTGAGCTCAGCACGGGGGGGTACGCGTGCGCCGGTCCTCAGGGGCTCGTATCGCCCATTGACGAGGCCGCGACGGGTACGGATGGTGTCGTTGATGAACGGGCGGGGTGCTGTGCGACCCGATGCCCGACGATATGGCAGCGCAATGTAGAGGGTATGGGGAGGGTGGGCGGAGACCCACCGCCGTGAACACTCGTTGCGCATTGAGCAGGGCATCGAATGGCGACGGTGGAAGCATTGGCCTGATTTTTTTGCACAAGATGAGGGCGTTGGTAGAAAGGAAAGGATTGGAATGACGTACCTTCCCAAACGTGCGCGCTGTCGTGCATTCCGCGGTGGCCTGAGCAGCGAAAAAAGACATTATGGAGTGTAAGTTAACTGGTAAAGGAGGATGCGCAGGTGTATGCACCTTGTTCCCGTTCCCGGGTTCGCTGGGGCCTCCGAGACCGAGGCCCGAATGGCGCATCTCTCGGCGGAGACGACAGCCTGAAGACATCTTCGCGGAAAAGTACCGCGTTGCTGGCGGCGTACGCGAAGTGGACCCGTCAGAGTGACGCCAAGGAGGCGGGCGCGAGCGCCGTAGAGCCGTAGATTACGAGCGCGACACGGGTGAATCGCATCGCCGCCGGTGCGCAAGCCGCCCAGTTCCCGAGGAACGACGTCGTTGCTTTGCCGCGATCGGTGCGCGCGTCCTAGACAGGTCGGCGCGAGACATAGGCCTTCAGAAATGCGGTCGGCGGCGGCGAGGGGGCATGGTGGACGAGGGCACGGGCGGGTTTGCGTGCATTCAATGCCATAGCGACTGCACGAAGTCGGCGCAGATGTGTATGGCGGGGACGGAGGCTGTGGGCGCTGACGGACATGGTGCGTATGCGCATGGTATGCGGCCATTGTAGGCAAGGGACAAGGCTGTACGAGAGTCAGCAATGGAACAAATATTAAAATGAGAGCACGAAGGGAAAAGGCCGGACGAAGGGGAAACACAAACTGGAGACGTACCTCGTTAAAGACTCGGTGGCATGGAGGTTTGCCATTGATAGCTGTCCGTAGGGAGGTCGCGAGCACGACAATGATTTTTGTTTGCAAGAAAGGCGCCGAGTAAGAACTGAGAAAAGGAGGAGGACGCTGGTGAGAGGCAGCAACAAGCAGCGTTGGATGGCGCATGGTGGCTTTCGGGTCGTAGAGCAGCAGAGCGGCGGTGGCAGCGGAGAGGAACGGAGGAGTCGTGTGAGTTAAAGACGTGGTGGCGTCGGCGTAAGAATCGAGAAGATATCCGCTCGATACCATCGAAGCCGGAAACGAATGGCCGGTACACATCGCCGTTGTGGTCCTCTTGGCCGTGGAAGAGAGCCGGGGCGAGCGCAGCGGCCCCAGGGACCGAGACGGGAATACGTGTGGGAGCTGGATCAATGTCGGAGATTATTAAGACGGCGTTATTAACGGTGCGGCCACCGATCCGGTTGAAAAGGGAGTTAGTTGGCACCTCCTCGTCTCACACGTTGGACTCCATTTCTAACAAGAGTACCCCAGTTCATTGCCTGGATTCCCCGATTTTTCTTCTCTGTCTTTGAGTCGGAGCTCAATATTGAATCTTCC
The DNA here is from genome assembly GCA_029378375.1 of Mycena olivaceomarginata. NCBI lineage: Eukaryota > Fungi > Basidiomycota > Agaricomycetes > Agaricales > Mycenaceae > Mycena > Mycena olivaceomarginata. The sequence goes on along the minus strand of JARKIC010000729.1, from coordinate 131,003 downwards.
CTCAGTGCGAGCTGTCATTGCAGAAGCACCGCTGTCAATCCGAGTTTAGCACCCACGTAAGTACTGCACCCGAACAATACGGCGGCCATCAACATCCTCAAGTCCTCTCTCTGGGCACCGCAGCTACTACCCTCTAGCTCATCAGCACTGAGCTACAGAATCGACTGATCTACATTTCGAGCGGGGCTGCAGCAGTTCATTCGGGAGCCCGATATGGAAGCGCCACTGTCAGCTGGCTGTCATTGTCCAAGCGCCACATCAATCTAAAGTTCGACATTCACGTAAGTACTGGAGGCCCCGGATCTGCCGTCACAGCCTTCTACCAATTTAAAGCACAACATGGCCTGTGTGTGTTTCTCCCACCCTTCCTCTTGCACTTATCTTTGCTCGAATACATTCTTTCTGCTACGACCTAAGTCTACTGCAGCAATTGATTCTCTTTGGTCAGTTCTGTCTTCCAAGTGAACTTTGACCCTGGCTGATACAGTTCCATCCCTCATACATAAGATCCAAACTTACTCAGAATGGCCATGTCTCTCCACCCCAGTGAACCCCACCTTACCGTCCCCATCCACGGTACGAGAGAATCCATTAGGATACCAACATCAATATTTATTTTACCTAGGAGGGATAGGAGGCTCTGGCGGACTGGGCATCGGACAGGGACAGGGTGGTCCTGGAGGTTCTGGATATGGTCCTACTGTGAATATTGGAAGTGCCACTGTGCATATTCCAGAGGGGGCAGAAATAAATATTCGACAGCGAGACATCATCATTAGCTGGCTTTCACCGATCAATTTCTTTCTAAGACAGGCAGATATTTCACAGGTACGGGCAAAGGGAACTGGTGGATGGCTGCTTGCAGATCCTGTCTTTAAAAAATGGGAATCTGGTTCTGGAAGCACCCTCTGGTGCCATGGAATTCGTATGTGATTCATGCCTTAATATTCTCCCAGACTAAGCAAGATGAAATTTACAGCAGGTGCAGGGAAAACTGTCCTTGTGTGCGACCATTTTCCATATGGAGTGACTGCCACTAATTATGACAATGCTAGATCCATGGTTGTGGACTATCTTGGTACCCAATTCACAGGCAAAAATATCGGTGTTGCTTGCATTTATTTGAACCACAAGGAAGTCGACAATCAAACACCATCTAAGCTTCTGGCAGGACTCTGGAGACAGCTTGTATTTGACAGGGACATCAACTCCATTACAGAACATTTATACAAGCAGCACCAAGCAAAGGGCACTGCACCATCTCTGGAAGAAGTTGCCAACATACTCAGGTCTAGCCTCAAAGAGTTTTCAAAGGTTTTTATTATTGTTGATTGCCATGGACGAATGTCCCAATGAGTCTCCTGTGTTTCAACGGGAAGTTCTACTCCAACATCTAGCAGAAATGGGCAGCAATGTGAACTTAATGATCACTTCACGGCCAAATATTTCTCCAGAACCGTCCTTTTTTCCCAATCTTGAAACACTGGATATTCAGGCAGCACCAGAAGATATTCGAGGATACATCAATGCACAGATCAAGCTGTCTCCGCACCTGCGTAGGCACATTCAGAAGAAAGCTGCATTACAAGAGGAAATTCATACAAGAATCACAGATACTGTGGATGGGATGTAAGTTGCAATGAAGCACTATTTGGAAGTGACTGACACATATGACCAGGTTCCTACTTGCTAAGCTTCACATTGAGTCACTCTCTGCAAAGGCCACAGTAAAGGCAGTGCAGGAGGCTCTCAAACATCTGTCAAAGGGCCTGAATGCAGCCTATGATGGTGCAATGAAACGAATTGAAGACCAGGGGGAAACAGACAAGCAAACTGCCCACTCAACTCTTACTTGGGTTGTGAATGCCAAGAGGCCATTGACAGTCGCAGAACTACAGACAGCACTGGCCATTGAGCCAGGGTTACGGCAGCTTGATGAGGATAATGTTATGGACATTGAGACTATTCTTGCAGTCTGTGCTGGACTTGTCATTGTGGATAAGGAGTCGTCTGTGGTGCGACTTGTCCACTACACCACACAGGAATATCTAGACAGCATTCAGGCCCAGCTGTTTCCAGACGCACAAACAGAGATAACACAGACTCTGCTCACATGCCTTGCCTTTAATGGATTTCCAGATTCATCTTGGACTGATGAGGAGGCTACTTTACCCCCTCTTGTTGAGTATTCCCAATATTGCCTTGCACATGCTGCTGGACAGCCTGAAGTTCAACTTAGAGAAAGTCTTCTAGAGTTTCTTGGTCAGGGTTTTCAGTGGAAAAAAACCATGAATCCAACGGAATACTCCTGGGAGTGGAAATGGAACTCTCTGCCATGGAATTATGCAGATTGGCCATCACAGGCCTCTGCATTATGGATTGCAGCAGCAACAAACCTTATGGACAGTGCAAAGTCTTTGCTGGAGGGAGCAGCTTTGCCACAGCATTTAGCCAACCAAGCAATCATTGTAGCATCATATTATGGCCACACAGAGATTGTCAGCATTCTCCTTGACAAGGGTGCTGATGTCAATGCAGCAGGGGGAAGATATGGGAGCTCCTTGCAGGCTGCTGCAGAAGGGGGCCACACAGAGATTGTCACCATCCTCCTTGACAAGGGTGCTGATGTCAATGCAGCAGGGGGAAGATATGGGAGCTCCTTGCAGGCTGCTGTCCAACAGGGCCACACACAGATTGTCGGCATCCTCCTTGACAAGGGCGCTGATTCCAATGCAGCAGGGAGATTCTATGGGAGCTCCTTGCAGGCTGCTGTCCAATGGGGCCACACAGAGATTGTCGGCATCCTCCTTGACAAGGGCGCTGATGTCAATGCAGCAGGGGGATTCTATGGGAGCTCCTTGCAGGCTGCTGCCCAAGGGGGCCACACAGAGATTGTCGGCATCCTCCTTGACAAGGGCGCTGATGTCAATGCAGCAGGGGGAGAATATGGGAGCTCCTTGCAGGCTGCTGCCCAAGGGGGCCACACAGAGATTGTCGGCATCCTCCTTGACAAGGGCGCTGATGTCAATGCAGCAGGGGGAGAATATGGGAGCTCCTTGCAGGCTGCTGTCCAACGGGGCCACACAGAGATTGTCGGCATCCTCCTTGACAAGGGCGCTGATGTCAATGCAGCAGGGGGAGAATATGGGAGCTCCTTGCAGGCTGCTGCCCAAGGGGGCCACACAGAGATTGTCGGCATCCTCCTTGACAAGGGCGCTGATGTCAATGCAGCAGGGGGATTCTATGGGAGCTCCTTGCAGGCTGCTGCCCAAGGGGCCACACAGAGATTGTCGGCATCCTCCTTGACAAGGGTGCTGATGTCAATGCAGCAGGGGGACAATATGGGAGCTCCTTGCAGGCTGCTGCCCAAGGGGGCCACACAGAGATTGTCGGCATCCTCCTTGACAAGGGCGCTGATGTCAATGCAGCAGGGGGATTCTATGGGAGCTCCTTGCAGGCTGCTGCCCAAGGGGCCACACAGAGATTGTCGGCATCCTCCTTGACAAGGGTGCTGATGTCAATGCAGCAGGGGGACAATATGGGAGCTCCTTGCAGGCTGCTGCCCAATGGGGCCACACAGGGATTGTCAGCATCCTCCTTGACAAGGGTGCTGATGTCAATGCAGCAGGGGGACTCTTTGGGAGCTCCTTGCAGGCTGCTGCTAAAGGGGGCCACACAGAGATTGTCTGCATGCTGATGGAGTGGGGTGCCAGGGTCAGAGCACTAGTGGAAAATTAAGGATATGAACAGTAGTGAGTCTGACCATAAATTTTGACATTGGCCCCTTATATACCCCTCTAATAAGTGTTAGATATTTTCTTGGCAAATTTGACGTACTTGTGAGTGCATGTACTTTCAGCAGTGGAAATCCAAGGCTAAGATGCCGAAAAAAAGTCTAGTTAGTGAAGTAGGTGAATTTTTCTTTAGCACAACAAGGAAAAAAAATGTGAAATCCCATGATCGGAGGTTACAGTACACTTCTTTGAGGTCATAGTGCAGCCCGGCAATTAATGTTAGAGTCCACCTATTTCAGGTTAAGGTATAGAAAAATGTGAAGTTGATAACACAGTGCCTGCAGTCCATAATTGCCTAGATGCTAGGCCCCCTATAAATGAGTAATACCTAGAGTCTAGAGGCCCCCCAAATCAGCTGGATCCTTGGCCAAAGCCCAGACTCTCGGGCAAAAAATAATATTTGCTCTAGTGTTTAGGATATAGCCCATCATTCGAGATCTATTGAATCACAATGTTCATGTTTGCCATCAATTCATCAATCCAGTGAAATGGTGCACTAGGGTGCGACCATGTAATCTAATGAAATCAACTAGAGAGTGAAGCGAGCTAGTCACTAATCACAATCCAACCAAAATCAAAACAAAACACTAATCTGATCCTAATGCTTGTGTGTGTGTGTTCAGGGAAGTAGGGTACGTTGAAACGGTGCACTTCTTATATGACTAGGAGTAGCTAATTGATAGGTATTGCGAACAAACACCCAAAACAACCAACCACAACCAATCTGCCTCCAAAGATCTAAGTGCTTCTCTTTGTGAGTTCGGGTCCGGGCTGTAGTATGCGACCAGCAGGTTTGAACAAACACAAGCTTGATTTATAGACTTCTAACAACACACTCTACAATGTACTAGCAATATGCAACTGCCAACAACAACACTGCTAGGAACCTAGGGATGGTCCAGGGGTGTGTTTATATGGGGTGGATACAAGATGGCTGGACTGCTAGGTCGAGAACACCAGGGCAGTTTGTGAAAAATCTGCGCCTTAGGCAACCTAAGGACTACTGAGGCTAACTCCAAACGACTTCAAGTCTCAAATGGCAAGACTCGCCTTGACCGCCGACCTATTCCTTAACCAAGAACAGGAACCTTTCCGCTTTTACCGGCACTAGCTCACTATAAGTGTCCGGCTAGTGACCCAACACACTACACTACAACAGAGCTTCCGTCTATATCGGGGTGAAGGCGAAGTAACTGACAAGTTATAGCCAAACTAGAGGTGGGTCACCTAGTCCGTCTTCTTCTTAGTGGGCTCGAGCCAACGCACAACCCACCTAGCAAGTGATCCAACACACTACAGCAGACCTTCTGTCTTGTCGGGGGTGAAGACAAAGTCACTAGTGCAAACTGCCGCTGGGTCTCGAAGAGAACACCTCTATTTTATATGTGGGGGTCTAGGACCAACAACACAAAATCCTCAACTTAATCACTTGATGTTCCAGAGTCAACAGTCTACTGATTCCAAAATAAAGACTAATGAAAGTGAAGTTTGGTGTCAACCTCCACTAGCAGCCTGAGTCCACTAGCACCAGCTTTGTCCAAAGTCTGGGGTAGTGTTGCCGCAACTTAGACTTGGCTGTCCTTAAGTCAACTTGGCTGACACGACTTGAGTCAGGTCAAGTCAAGTTGGAACTGAGACTTGACTTGACTTGCAAGTCAGTGCAAGTCGACTTGAGGTCACTTGAGTAGACTTAAATCAGGTCTCAGGTCTCAGATCTGAGAATCTCCAAGAACCTTGTAATAGCTCTACAGCTAATCTACAGCAGCAGAATGTGCTGCATTTGCAACTGACAATAGGGGACTTCAAAGTAAGTGTGCGCTTTTGCGCTTTTTCGCTTTTTTCGCTTTCCTCCGCTGTTTCGTAATGTTCCGAGTGATTGACGGGAGCTTCGGCATCATTCGGCAAATAACGCTGTGTGACGCGATCGTGTGATTGCTGTAACCCGGACCGCTTCCTTCAATCCCCGACTGACTGAGACTTCCAGAACACGTCCGGAGATAGCAAGATCGCCATCTACAAACATATCAGCGGCGTGATTCTCCCTGACCTCTTCGCAACAAGTCCAAATGTTCTCGCAAAGCGGGTATCTTTTTAAAAACATTTCCCGGTATATAGTCTGGTCGACACGTATAACACGGATAATAGCTTAGGTTCACATTAAGTTCATGTGTTGTATATTGATCTCTTTCAATTTCTCTGATGTCTTATCTCAATTTTAATTACTCTTTGATTCTCCATATTACTATCCACATTTTAATGCACCTTATTTTGATTTATGTGTGCCGCTGTGCTCTGTGTGCCAAAAGTTCTGCAATCAATCTCCTTCGCTTTGTATCCCCAGCCGCATTTCCATCTAAAGGTTCATCACCACCACCTCTGTCCACTCTCTCATCCTGCTGGGTGTGCAAACCACTGAACGTAGCACCAGATACCTCTCCCTCTACATCAATGATCAGGTTGTGCAAAATAAGTGCCACCGTTATCCATCGTAAAGCCTCCCAATGGTCCTCGTTGGAGTTGATGTTGACGCGCAGCCCACGGAGGCTCTGAAAACGACCCTTGATAGCCCCAATGCAGTGTTCTGAGTGCACTCGAAGGTGTGAAACAACCGTGTCAAAGGTAGCATTTTCAGGGACCAGAGATGCAGGCCGTTTGTGGACAGGAATTACCCTCTCGCTGAGACTGTATGCAGAGTCACCCCAGGCAAACTCCTCGCCCTCGAATAACCAGTCAGGGTACTTGAAGGCAGCAGTACCCTCAAATGCAGCAGAGTCGTGTGCAGAGCCAGTGTGCCCATGAGAATAATCCACAACTCGGAGGGAGGAGGGAACATTTCCGATCTGAAACACCAGATATTGGATGGAGTGGAATGAATAGGGAAAGTAGAGCATACCTGATCATTGAGTCCATAATTTGCCTTCCGGGTATAATAGCCTTGCCCATTCATACCCGGCTTTGCATAGAGCACAACAATGGTACCATCATACATGAGCCAACCCTCACGCCACAGTCCTTTGAAACCAACATGCTTGTCCATCCAACACTTTTCTGCCTCCTTCTCCTCAGGTGTTAAGGGCCGAATGAAGGCATCATGAAGGGACTCAATCGCTGTAAACACCTGGTCAGTGAAATTTTCAACTGAACCAGGGCTACAGCCGGCCACCCTTGCAACATCCTTGACAGATGCAGCATTGCCATACCATCCTAACCGGTATAAGGCAACAGCAAGTTGTTGATCCACAGGGGTCTGCGGCACATTCGAATTGTTAACGAAAACCTCGTGGTCCTTGATAAGATCGATGATAACACTGAAGACAAAAGGAGAGACTCAAAACATGTTCGTGAAGCGCCCGTGATCATCAGGATTCCCAGAATATACCCAGGCAAGGTGCATGTTTCCAGCTTTCGCCACATGGCCACGGGGACGAAGATAGCGGGTATTTCGAATTTCCTTAAGAGTCTGGATATCTGCAGATAGTTTGTCCACCAGATATGCAAAGTCCTGGTCCTCGGGAGGAATAATCAGGTCACGAAGGACCATATGTGTCATATATGACCGAGAAAGAGATTCATGGAGAGATTTCCGAGGCATTTAAATGTAGGAGAGGCTGGCTGGGTGTAAGGAAGAAGGTCTATCATTTGACTCGCAGTTAAATCATGTCCGTACAAGCCGTACAAGCCGTTATCGATGAGAAGAGGTAGGTCACAGGGGCTAACCCAGAAAGGGAATAATGTGTTGGTGTCAGTGCTTGGCAGCCTTCTCCGTACCGGGTTTCCGGTGATTCCGGGGAGATCAGCGCGGCTATTGACTGCTCATTGATGGGAGTTAGACAGAGTGAGGAGTGCAGAGGGCCTCAAATAAATTTAGGTGGTCTGGGTTACAGCAATCACACGATCGCGTCACACAGCGTTATTTGCCGAATGATGCCGAAGCTCCCGTCAATCACTCAGAACATTACGAAACAGCGGAAAAAGCGAAAAAAGCGAAAAAGCGCAAAAGCGCACACTTACTTTGAAGTCCCCTAATGGCCGCTTGGGTAATTCAATAGTGATGGCCAAGATATCATTCATCAATGGAGTTTGCAATGCTTTGCATGGCAGGAAGAGTACTAGAGCATATTTTATTTATTTATTCTACTTTCTTTTATCGAATAGGTGTTTCCAAACCCATTTTGAACTTTGCAACCTTTGCCATCAGCTTCAGCATCACTTGCTGACAGGATCAGTTGCCTCTACTAAAAATTATGTGGAGGTGTGCTCTTGTAAAGATTCATATTGCATGCTTGGAGCCATGGTATGGAGTCCCAAAGCCAGAAGACTGACTCAGTGGTACCATACCATAATTGGTTGAGGTCCAGAGACAAATTTTCTGAACTATGAGGTACACTATTGTTGTCCTTGCACTCATGGCAAATATATTACTACAAGTACCTCAGAGTGTCTATCGCATAGCATAGCATGCTTTGGCAACTCCAAAATGCTCGATAGGATCTTATGCTTGTAAATCTGAGGCCCATAGCTGAAATAGGGGCTTTATGCAATAATGCCTATTTTCGTACTTTTGGCTCCATTGAAGGCTTGAGAAACATACCATAATGTATCTTGGACTCTTAAATTAGCAAGATGCTGTTCCAGGAGCTCTATTTAATTGACTCAAAGTTGCTTTACGATCAAAAAATGATTGTGAAGTGAACACTGACCGTGTGGCTGTCCTTGGTTTTGGCTGATCTATATCTCTTTTGCCCCTGCCATTGTTATTATCACTCAGGCCAACTCCTGGTGATATCTTGTAGTGAAGGTTCATCTTCCTAAGAGAAACACATACCTTCCCTTCAACCTTGTTAGGACGTGTGAAGGGACTATCACTCGTCTGAATCTCGGCTCTTGCACTCTCTGATCAGCCTATTTCCGATCCCTGTCTTATTTCCGTAGGCGTCACCGCTTATTTCGGAAGGACTTGGGTTGTATTTGGGTGATAAGTGGGTTGTTTGGGTTTAGTTCAGAGCACATCGTTCAACATCTGTCTGAGGAGATATTTTTAGAGCTTGCGAGTGGACCTGTGCACATTGAGGCCAATTGATTCTTGTCTCATGTCTTCTCATCTTCACCTTTTTCTCGTTTCAACTGCTTCTTATCCTTATACACTTGTACTGATGCATCCTACCCAGCACTACCTCTTCTGCCACATCTTTCATCTCCCTCGACAACGACAAATGGGAATGGGCGCTTGATGGAGCAGATGCAGCTTGGGCCAATAAAAAATATAGAGGTCATAGGACTCTTCCTCCTCATTATCTTGAAGACCTGGGGCAGCATAGGAGGGAGGGATAGTTGGTATATTGTGACTTTTTCTTTCTTTTTGTTCCATTGTGTTTAAAGTAAGATAGGCGACATCCAGATCCATCTAATCACGTGAAGCGTTACTGTGACGTGACAGTAACGTGGGAAAGCGCGAAATTTCAGAGACAAAACACAAAATCATATTTCTTGGTACTTTAAACACAATGGAACAAAAAGAAAGAAAAAGTCACACTATCCCTCCCTCCTATGCTGCCCCAGGTCTTCAAGATAATGAGGAGGAAGAGGCCTATGACCTCTATGTTTTTTATTGGCCCAAGCTGCATCTGCTCCATCAAGCCCACAAAAGTAGGCATCTGCAAACCTTGAAGACCGGACAGCAAACCGATGCATAGAGGCAAGTGGAACTGATTCAAGGGCTTCAAGCATATTCTGCTCCAAGTCCTCTTCTGATGAAGACTCAGAGAACATTCTATAGATCGGTTTTGCATATCCCCAGCATTGCTCAATAAAATTGAGCTCTGGATGGAATTTGGGAAAGAAATAACCTCATAGCCCTGCTTTTCACAATGCTCCTCTAGCATTGTTTTCTGAGCCTGAAAATCAGGCTCTATGTAGAGAATGTCCAGCCAGCATATCCTGATGCCTTGTACAGACAAAGGAATCAGATCATACACTCTATGGTGTGCATCGCCTAAACACCACCAAACATGAACAAAATTTATTGCAGCCGAGGAAAACCTCCCTACTTCTGATCCTCTGGCAGAAACACTCCGATTAGATAGTAGTTCAATCCCTCAAGAGGGATTTTCCATTGGATCAAAACTGACAATAAATATAATTTTCTCCAAGGCGATTTGAGACATCACTGATCGCATCAATCAATCAGTCACGTGTAGTTAAGAAACAGCCCCTATTCCACTCCTCCAATATCTATAAACTGCCTTGAATGCCTCCCCTTTCAATACCATTCAACTTTTTTATCATGAGGGTGTTTCCTCTGACCCATAGAGAGGCCAGGAGCTGCAGAAAAGGTGGTAAATAATTTGATTTTTCTGGCTTGCTCAATTTGAGACATCAATGATGGCATCTGTGATTGCTTCAATTTGGTGGTGTTTAGGCGATGCACACCATAGATGAGGAGTGGTAACAAGATCCAGATTGTTTTTTTTTATGTCCAGGTCCAGTTTTTTGTTTGGGGTGCAAAATATTCTAAAGACTCTGGATTGCAGGGTCAACAGATGCATTCAATGGAACCTGACTAGGTATTTTCCTGGGTTGTGGACGGTTTGGCATGATAAAACCTTGCTTGCATGGATTCCAATTCAGATCAAGTCGAAAAGAGTAAACACACACTTTAACTGCAAAATCCCCTAGATTCTGGGCCTTTGACTGCCCTGTCCTCCTTGGCATATCTGCAGCAGAAGTAAGAGATGTAGCAGGAAGATCAAAGTAAAGAGGAAGTGTTGTAAACATGTGTTGAAGGTGAGGCAGAAAGTGTAGTAAACATGTGTAGAAAGTGAGGCAGAAAGTGTGGTAAACATGTATTGAAGCTGAGGTAGAAAGTGCTGTAAACATGTGTTGAAGGTGTGACAGAAATGCGATGCTGTAATCACGTGGTCGTGGGAATTACCCTTTTAGGAAGCGCGAATTTTTTGGTCTCAAAATATATTTGTGTCTGAGATGCATGCTCTTTGTGATCTGAGCATTTTTTCCAAAAAGGCAATAAACTTTTTTTTGAAGATAGCTATTGAAAACCTGCCACCACAGAATTGTGGCTACACTCAAGCTCTATATTTCTGTGGTTTTAGTTTGTGTATCCATTGCTTTGATATTGACTAGTTGAACTTACAATCTGTGTCACGCTGTGACATCACGTGATTAGATGGATCTGGATGTCGCCTATCTTACCAAGAAATATGATTTTGTGTTTTGTCTCTGAAATTTCGCGCTTTCCTATGTTACTGTCACGTCACAGTAACGCTTCACGTGATTAGATGGATCTGGATGTCGCCTATCTTAAGATAAAGACAAAGTATGGCTGAAGACAATACTTAATTGTAATATTAAGCTCTGCTTAATCCCGAGGCATGCCGTTATTGCCAACTGAATGTTGTTATCTCATATTTTGTCAAGACACAACCTACATAAGATGAAGTAGAGCCCAGTCAAGCTGAGTTCAATTTTTTTTTAAATGCATGCTCAACTTCAATAAAACTAGCAAGGCTGACACAAGCAAGTGAGAGCTGGCACAAAGCACCGGTGACTGCTTGTAAGTCATAAGATCAGAAATGGGGCAACACTCAGTAATCCTTCATTGCGTGAAAGCCCTGAAGGCGTGTGTCAATGGACAAGACCAGACACATCAGCAAGTTGGTCGGACATGTGTCCGATGCACGGACAACACGTCTGGATGGATGGAGAAACAGATCCTAAGATCCGAGGACGGACAGATGAAGTGTTGAACTGTCTGAAATTTGACTATGCCTTGAACACCGCACTTTTTGCGGGTTTTGGAATAGTCTGATTACAGTATAGGCTTATTTCTAAGTGCTGGTATACAATATCGGTATAACTGGCTGTGTCAGGATCACAGAGTAATGAGTACAAGGGGTAGGGAACTACCCTGCAGACTGGCAGTGCTCACCTTGGAAAACTGTAGAGGAATGTGTGGCCCACAACCTCTTATGGGACTATTTCTGGTCTTATTCCTGCACAATGGAATAGGCCGGACATACTTGTGACAAGGGCATGCAGAATTAGTCTTATTCTGCACCAACAGACTGTGCACCTTCCATGTGATAGACGTTAGGGGCCTGGGGATGTATATTCCGATGAAGTTCCAGGATAAGCAAAGGTCAGCTAGGGCAATCTGATGGGATTGTTCTTATTCCAAGTAAGTGGAGTTGGGGAAATAAGAACCCTTTCTCGGATGAGTCTCACTATCGGTATCTACGAGGAGCTGGAGGCCAGGGGAACATGACCCAATGGTCAGGAGTGACAGGAGAGGACCAGGGACAATGGGAAATAAGGCGGACAACTCAGTATCAGTCAGCCAAGAGACTAAGGGTTTCAAACGCCTAGGATGATCAATGCTGCATGGTCGGACATCAGGATTGACCTGTACACTGGCCAATGGTAATACGCTCGCGGGAAGCCTTCCAACGGATAAATAGCTAAGGAGGGGGAACTCAGGTGATTTTACTAATTTTCTGCTTTGTTCTTGGACTTGCATATGATTTTGGGGTTTGTATAAGTAGTCAGGACATTGTTTTGAGTAGGGTACAGAATCACCCATGTATTAGTAGGCTGAACACTTGTGATTAGCTATTTCTGGGGGTTGGTGCAGTGTGTATTGTCATTGGACTTTAACATTGGGAAACCTTAGTTGGAAATAAGGATCTGGTTATTGGAAACATCTTGGACGTGATTGAGGCTACCTAGTATCTGGAAATCGAATTGTTTATTGTCATTCTCATTGTCTATTGTCATTGTCATTGTCATTGTCATCGTTCATCATCTATTGTCATCAACATGGTTTATCGTTCATCATCATTGCCATTGTCTCAGAGTCTTCTGGGAAATAAGCTTTCGGAGCTTGTGTTGTCTGGGAATTGTTTATTGTTGGCCTCTTCAAGGTCTCCTGCTTGTCTTTGGACGCCACCACCACCATCATACACAACATTTGCTTGTCTCATAAGCTGCAAAGCCTTTAAACATCTTATTTCCATTGCTCAATTATTGCTCAGGCCAATTCCTGGTGATATCTTGTAGTGAAGGTTCATCTTCCTAGGGGAATCTTATACCTTCCCTCCAACCTATTGTTAGAACCTGCAAAGGGACTATCACTTGTCTGAATCTCAGCTCTTGCGCTCTCTGATCAGCATATTTCTGATTCTTGTCTTATCCGTAGTTGCCACTGCTTATTTCAGAAAGACTTGGGTTGTATTTGGGTGATAATTGGGTTGTTTGGGTTTAGTTTGGAGCACATTGTTCAGTGCCCGGATGAGTTCGGACGGATGAAGTGTCCGGACAAGACCGGACAGTTCCGGATGTGCACAGGCATAACAAGCAGAAAATACTAGTGGACATAGCCAAGTAGCACTATCAGTCCTGGACCGGGGGTGAAACCACAATCTCCGTCATATTGAAAGTTGTAATGGTCAGAGGGAGCTCAGAGAGATAGTCCGTGGGATCCATGAAGACAGTGGATTTGTGCTGTGGTGGCAGCTGAAGCTCAATGAGGCTGTGGGGGTGGCAAATTTGCTGCAAAAAAACAACTGATGTAATATACCACTTTCGGTGTTATCTTCCTATAGTGATCTGTGTTGTGCTGCCTGCTTATTCTAAACCTAAAATTGGTATTTCTATGACTTTCTGAGAGGTGCCCAGCCACTTTCAGCGAATATACATTTTTTTTTTGGTGTCACGGTCCACCTGCCCGATCTACGAAAACCAAAATTCGAATTTTTTGGTCCCAGGTCACAGCCTGTTAGAATTGAACGAAATGCTACAGTAGCTCGCTATAGCTCAGTTGCTCGTTCGGGGCTTATCACCTGCAACGTGTTACTGATGTGACCGGACTGTTATTCTAGTACATCATAGGTTTACTTCTTGTGATCTTCATATTGTCTACTTCAGGGAGTTTTAATGCAATGCGGGTGCACCCCACACTTCTGGGCCTTTTTCTTCTGCACATATTTAACCTTGTGACTTGTTATACTGAGGCAATTGTGGCAAAAAAAAAAGAAAATTCATTATTGAATGGCCCAGGCTCAAGTTGAATGAGCTCCTGCTGTAATTATATACCAACACCCTATAGAATGTAGGTGCGCCCCATGCGTCTGGGCCTTCCTTGCTTGGGATTCACCGCTAGATTTGGCAAGCTAACTCGTAAGCCATGGAATAAAAAATCCAACTGGCTGCAGACCATGGCCCAGACTCAAAGAGCTCCCTGCTGTATTCATTCTGCAACACACCTACTAATAGAATGTAGGTGCGCCCCACGCCCCTAGGCCCTTTCTTCTGCACATCTCACAATTCAACCCTGTGACCTGATATACCAAGGCAAGAGTGGGGGGAAAAAAACCCTACTATCAAAGGCTCTGGGCTCGAGTTAAAGGAGCTCCCTGCTGTATGCTTGAACCGAAAGAAATAATGGAATGCAGGTGCACCCCGCGCCTCCGGGCCTTTTTCTACTTGCTTGTGGTCAACCAAGTTGTGACTTGCTATACTGGAGAGTGCAGCAAAAAAAAAAAAAAAAAAAAAACATCATTACCTCATGGCCCAGGCTCGAGCGGAGCTTCCTGCTGCGATATGGTAAGAATTATGATGAATCAAATGCAAGTGCACCCCGCGCTTCTGGGCCTGTTCTTCTGCACATATTCAATCAACCCTGTGACTGTTATACTGAGATGAGAATAGGGCACAAAAAACCCCACCACTATTGAATGGCCCAGGCTTGAGTTGAACAAGGTCCCTGCTGTATTCATCTACTAACAACAGATAGATGCAGGTGCACCCCGCATGCCTGGGCCTTCCTTGCTTGGGATTCACTGGTATATTAAGACAAGTTCACTTGTAAGCCATGGAATAAAAATCCAACTGCGGACCATGGCCCAAGCTCGAATCAAACAAGCACCCTGCACAATGTATTGGTGCTCATTGATGGAAGACAGGTGCGCCCTGCGCCTCTGAGCCTTTTCTTTCTTGCATTCAACCCAGTGTTGTGCCTACAGTGATTTAATTCCATGTAGGAAGAAGAAGAAGAAGAAAAAAGACCAAGAACGAGTTGAACGAGCACCCAGCATAACACATTGGTGTCAATGAATCATGGAGACTGGTGCGCCCTGCGCCTCCCGGCCTTTTCTTCTTCACATATTCAACCTTAGGCTCGTTACCAGCCATCATAGTGATGAACCATTGACGAACAAGTAAGTAATAGTTACTATAACGGCTGGTGGCACTTAGCCGTGAGTTGACAGATGCGAAATTCAAACTCCGCATATACCATATTAGGTTACCATCGGCTGTTGAACCGCCATCAATGTGCCCCTATTTAGCACTATCTTTAATCTTGATCTTTCTCAGAACGGATCGGTACGACAAGCAGATCCCAGCATGGTTTAGGATGTCGAATTGAGAGCAGGATGCGCCACAGGCCAGTAGATAAATGCCCATGATTGTTTGATACTTGGAGGCCTTCTCATTCGTCGTCTGAGAAAGTATGCATAGCACCATGGCAAGGACCTTTGGAAAGTACTATTCAGTTAAGAGTAGCTCAGAGACAGACCACTTACGAGGTTTTTATCTTTCCTTCCTTCTGCATGCGTCTCGGACGGGTCGGCCTTTGCAAGAAGTGCGAGGAAATGGCAGAGGGTAGGCGCGATGAACTCTGCATCCACAAGGATTTTCGAGAGAGCGAAATTAGGGACATTGCGCAAAAGCCGCATGGGCCGCATGCGGCTTTTGTGCATTGCGCAAAGCCGCGTGGTTTTCGTTTTTTCTTGATTCTTGCCATGCTTCATACCATCTAATATCCCTCTAGGCTTTGTATTCCACTGCCGAAAATATTATGCAGAGGTTGTGCACGCGTGGGAAGCTGCATTTTCGGCAAATCACTCCACATCACTGGGACTCCACCTGAACACACTTCCTTTTCTCACACTCTCGAGTCCAGCACACAGTAGGGACAACACCGAAAAACCCTCCTCACCTCCCAGCAATCATCCATCCTCACAGGTAACCTTTTATTGGGACAGCTAGTTGACAATCATAATAGATTGTTCCTTTCCGCGCGGCTTTGGGCAATGCACAAAAGCTGTATGCGGCCCATGCGACTTTTGCGCAACGTCCCTATTCTCAATTGTTGTGGTGACACTTTGGCCATGTGGGGGCCGCAGATGCTGAGCCAGCTTCGCTCCCTCCTCGGCCAAGATATTTCCTGCAACCTTGGTGATCCACTGGGAAACAACCTCGGGCTGTCGGGAATGGATCGAGTTGAGAAGTTCATCTCCATGGCTTATCAGCATCTGCGAGACTTGTGATGAATGATTCTGGTCTTTTGTTGTCACCAAGTCGTCCAGAAAGCCATAGAGCGAGCCATATCCAGCCGCTTTGACGGCCTGAAGAACATGGCCCACACGGATCTTCGAGGTAGCACGTCTTTCTGCCTCCGCTTCACACTCACGAGCTGGAGTAAACTCCGCACGAGTTGCCACTTCTGCCTGGTGCCGCTCCTGCCAAACTCTTTGTGCTTCGGCCTGCATAGCTTCTGTAATGGGCTGCGTGAGGCGCCGTTGTCTCTTCTTGGGTGGCCCCAAAACATTGATGAATTGCAGGATATTGTTTTCATTAGCATCGCCGCGTCGTTTGCTCATGAAGATCCAGCTGTAGCGAAGTGAGTACAGAGTCCTCAAGGCCAGGGGACAGTTTCATACAGAGGCGGAGGCAGATAAATTCAAAGTGCATGGGCCGGATGAGTTTGAATGCGGCAGGACATGTGCAAGACGTAGAATCGGGGTCGCGTCACGCTCTCAAAAAATTGCACTGCCATGAATTCCCATATTGGGTACCGGCACATTTCCTACTATGGTATGTGCGGAGTTTGAATTTCGCATCTGTCAACTCACGGCAGCTGTTGCGGGGGCATTGAGTACATAGACACCAAGACATCTGTTGGAGCACATACCCGGCTCGAGAACACCCAGCACCAACATACAACAGCTGGGTTGCGGTCGTTGGGCAGAGGATTGAAGCGATAAGGGATGTACCAAATAGCGATGGGATGGAGGCATCTAATAAGAAAAGCAATGAGTGGGTACTTGGAAGGAGGATGCACCCCGAAGGAAATCTGAACTTGGAAAGGTGCCGTGAGCCCACGACTCGGGTGTAGAACGGGCACTCCTAGTAGTACACACTTCAAAGTGAGCTGGGCCAGAGCCGGGTGTTGAGATATCAGATGCTGAGGCTATTGAAACACGGTGGTGGGAGGAGAGAAGTGTGTGGAGCATGCTTGATCGCTGACTCACCTTTTGTGGGGTGCAGTGATGTCACAGCTGATATCAATCTCCGGCCCGTCATCCTGCACCCAGCAGCACCGGTAGCCTTCAGAGTCTGAGCCGAAGAGGACTTTGGAAGGGTAGAACAGGATGATGGGCAGCGATCTTGTATCCCCGGTGCTCAGCTCGCATTGCAAGGTGTGTTATTGGTACAGAAGTTTGAGTACAAGTTGGGTACAAGGCACCGGTTCGTCCCAAACTGTGGCGCAGTCGAATCTGCATTTCCTGGTGGATGTAGTTGATGGGGACATGTTTTTTGAGAGTGCTCAATGCTAATACAAATGTTTGTCTGTAATAAATTCGCCTCGCAGAAGTTATATGATCATTGTGAACGACGACAGGCCGACGGCTGCCCAACGACCACCCGATTGTGCTCTACGGCGTCTGACCGCATTATGTAGCCCGATACATGCCTGATGAAGCCCAATCGGCCCTCCATCAGACCGTACTATATCCCACCGGCTAACCGGCCACCTTAAGGGTTTTGTGCACATAAATCATGATAGACGGAGCCCTCCGATCTTGTGGGGCTCTAGAATGTAGGCTAGCATGTTGTGAGTGAAATGAGGCCCGGGGTTCTGGATTTGATGAAGTGATGATGGCTTGGTGAATATTTTGCGATGGCAAGTCCAAAAGCGGCGAAAACTAGGCAGCCGGCCGGGCGTGGGAACTTACCATGCATTTGCCATTTTCCGTTCACTCTGCTTTCATCACGCAACTGCAAGTGTATAGACTGATTCTGGGGAAACACTGGTGTTGGGATTAATAATGCAGCTCGGCCTTCGGGCAATTGATTGATAAGATCATTAGTAATACAGACAGTTGTAGATACATGTAGAATATTCTAGTTACAATTTTTGTGGTATATAAGCTCACAGTACTATCCTGCTAGAGCATCTGATTGCTCTAAAGCAGCCTTCCAACCAACAGTGCTATTGCAATCTTACACTACCTTTTCCACCTAATCCGCCCTCCTCGCTGATAAGCCAGTAAATGGGCCATGGTTAGATACATGTCATTTTGCGTGTTTCTGATCAGACTTATTACTGTAACTGTTGTTTCTATATAACAGTACTGGTTCCTGGTAGCTGTTGGGCAAACCACAGAGAAACGGGTGGATGCTCTAAGGCATTAGAACATCCATTGGCAAGTCTCACCCTGAAAACTGTAGGGGAATGTGCAGCCAATTAACAAGTCAAGGAACTTCGTTTGACTTGTTTCCAACATCCACTTAAACAACGGAAACGGGTCAAGGGAATGGGAGTTGGGCAATGTATTGTGTTGTTTTGAGGCGTCTAGAGGTCGTGTTAGGTCACGAGTGGGAGTCGGGTACTGGGGTAGCCGGTTTCTATCAAATGCGGATACACCGAAACAGGTTATCGGCTATTTGAAGGTCCGGATCACAACTCCAGAAACGTTCACAGGCTCTTTTCCAAGAACCCTTTTTGGGAAGTTCCTCAGAAATGGGTATCTCCTGAAAGCTACAAAGGAGTACTATCAAGTTCTGCATTGGAAACAGAGGGGAGAGTTGAGCAGAAGGCAGAAACATGTCGAGCAAGTGCAGTGCTGATCTATCAGTGATCTGCGCACCCTCTGAGTAATCCAGGGGTGTTGCTGACAGGTTTCTGCTATGTAATTGTCAAGGGAACATGGTGTGCTCGCTCTTTGGAACCAATGGGAGGCGATTCTCGGAAGAACAACCGACGGAAACACGGTTAAAGAGACGGATAAACGGACAATTGACTCACTGGGATTATGTTTTCGGTTTGTAAGTGTGGTCTTGGCATCTGTATAAGTATCTGGAGGTGTTTCGATGATGGACACAGGATCCCCCCACCGCTAGCAGCCGTTTCTGTCTACGCTTGGGCACAATCTGACCAGTATCCACCTGCCAGGGTGTGATCTGGGCAGTATTGTTGTTCCACCATGCAGTAAGCTTGCACCTGGGTGTGGATCTGTGTCCCTCAATCGAGCGCACTCTTATAGAGTAGCATTGTATTGAGATCTTCTTTGTTTCTGAATCATATATCGTTCTGGAAACGCACTTGGGCCTTGGCCTGGAATTGTTAGACTCTGTTGACTGTGTTGAATTCGGTTGGACTCTCTTGGATTCGGTTAAAGGGACTGGGAAACTTTGAGTCTATCCGACTATAAACTTTGAGTCTACTTGACTATAAACTTGTTTGCTTTGAGTCTACTTGACTATAAACTTGTGTGGAAGCGGGGTTCAGAAAGTACCGGTTTGGGAAAGCTCTGGAAACGCATCTGAGTGCGGGGTCTGGAAAGTACCTTCAGGGGAAAGCTCTGGAAACGTATCTGGTGCGGGGTCTGGAAAGTACCTTCGGGGAAAGCTCTGGAAACGTATCTGTATGCGGGGTCTAGAAAGTACCTTCAGGGGAAAGCTCTGGAAACGTAGCTGAGTGCAGGGTCTGGAAAGTACCTTTGGGGAAAACTCTGGAAACGCAATTGCATTGAGAAACATGCAATCACCTGAGTCCACTGGACTATAAACTAGCTAGTTGGGCCTTTATAACGTCCTCTACCTATCTGCTGAGAAGCCTTGTATCTAAACCTTGCCTGGAAACTCTGTTTCCACGTGTCTTGAAACGTGTATTACTCGCACTTTGCTCCAATCTCAGTTTCTGAGATCTGAAACCTCCTCCTACAACCTTTACAAGGCCCTGTACTAGGGGCTGTAACTCGTCGGGATCTTGGAAACGTGTATCTAAGATCGCTTGGATGGTTCATCGGCTGTTTCTGGCAGTCATAGCACTGTTTCTACACCGTGTAACCAACAAGTGGTTGATTAGTTCATGTTTCTAACGTAGGTCCTGAGCACACAAATCATCGCTATTATTACAACAACTGGGCCTCTAGGATACTTCAAACTACTTGTAATAGCTGAAATGATAAGGATGACCGTTTGTGATATCGCCAAAATTACCTAATTGCCTGAGATGACAGACATGTAGACCCCGACGAAATGAAGTGCAGATCCAGATGAGTTGGAATCAGCATCGAGGAGGTAATAATAACGTACGATGACCGCCAATTCCACCGCTGAGGCTCTCTGCTTCCCTAAAAAAGCTGAATATGTCAGCAGGGGTAAAATGGCTGTTCTTTACGGCGACCTGCAGTGACGGGAGAATAAAATCGCTAAAATCATATCAATGCGATCCAGGGAATGCTTTAACTGTGTTTCTCACCCATACAAAGTTGGGCAGTCATCGCGCCATGATGAGGGCCAATATGCTGGCAGCGAGGACACAGCCTTTGATAGTAATTTTGGGGCTCAAGCGAGGGTTCTCATCCGAATTGCTACATAGGGAGGTGGAAATAGATGGCTAGGGGACCGTCGGGACGAAGCCAGACGTTCACAGAACAGAATGAGCCCCAGATGTCGTTGAGCGACGAAGTGGTCGTAAAGATACACAGGATTGCTGCCAAGCGACGCCACGCCCAAAATAAGAAAACCCGTGTTCGGCATCCCCCCTGATCGGCAAATTGCGCACAGCATCACATCAACTTCATCAACTCGCTTGAAATTTCGACATGAGGGGCGTAACTACATATCCTCTAACGTTGAAACGGTGAGTATGGGGCTAGCGGTGTAATAACCACAAACCAAACCTTGTAAATGAATACGCGGTTCGATAAAAGTGACTACAACAACTCAAACACTATAATCCTCGGGAAAGTTCGGGGTTCCAATCCAGTATAGATTGTGGCAATTTGAACTTTAATTCTCTTTGAGAAGCAAGACTTTATAGGTCCACAAGTCGTATAGATAAATTGCTCGAATCTGTTCTAGGCGCAATCACGGATAGAGAGACAAGATTTTATGTTCAACGGTTTTGTGTAATGTGGGTCTAGGTTTGGAGATATACTCCGATGCAAAACGCAAGTGATTCTTATGAATCCCGATTCCAAATAGTATCCGCGATTGCTAATCCTTGCGAGATTACAACCAATTGTCAAGTCCGATCCGTTTCCTTATATTCCACGCGTCCGTTCCGTTTATCCAATATGTCCACGTGCCGTTTATAAAGATCCAAATCCAACACAGATAATATTCAAACTGGGATAACAAACGAAATTTGGTATAGCTTCTGGGTGTCTCCGAATGAACGCCTACTTGACTGGTTAAGCGTGAAGTCTAGTAACTTCGCGTCCAACAGGTGGGGTGAGATTCACTGCTGTTCCTCCCATAACCATCCACTTAAATATGTTACAAGATTCTAAATATAAACGAGACAGATACAAACGAGCAATAGGGTTCAGGGTATATGACTAGTGGTTTGGCAGCTAGCCGATGAACTCCTGTCAGATATCAAGCGATTAGTAAAATTGAGAGAGATTTAGAAGGAACATCAACGAGCCGAGCTTAGCGATGAGTCAAGATCTGCATCGCTTAGAACGTTCGTGATGGGATATTGTTGATGTGTCAACCTTTTAGCCGACTCCCTCGTCAGCTCTCTGTTACCCTCTTTGGTAACCATCCGCTCAACTGGTTCCGCTTTGAACCGCTACAGTGATTTGTCTGAAAACTGTGATAGCCGCCGCTTCCCAGTACCCGGGTATGGTTTCTTAGTCAATTGGTTGATCGACCAAGTCCAGCCTCCTCTTGGCGGGTCTGAAGACGTCAGATGATGTCTAATAATGATCCCTCTGGTTCAGAAGGATAATCCCTCGTAATACGCCCTTAGTCAGGGATGTGCAGTAGCCCCAATCCATTTCCAGGATGGTAAGGCACTTTCCATGATTGCTCCATTAGCGGCTTCTCACTTCAACCCTTTACCAGGATCGTTGTCCAGCACCTTTCTAATGGTTCGAGACACATTATATCCCTTTTAGCTAACTGTCCAGGCCAGCAATAGCCCTGGTAAGATGACATCGTAATGTAATGAAGTACATTATAGTATGTTGCAACTCGAGCAGATTTGAATAAATGTCCGGGTGCCCCAATACCAGGTCTGTCAATGTACAGACCGACTTGAAGGTAAAAATCATCGCAATCCTGCTCTAGGAGCCAAGTGGCCGGTTGCCTCGTCTGGCCGGCTTCCCGGTAGGCAATAGTAGGACCCAATGACAAAATAAATATTTTTGCGACATTTATTGTAACTCCAAACTCAACCTTCCTTCCTTCTTTGTGAGCCTCACAGAGCCTCAGCGGAGTATTTTTCAAAAAAGAATTATCCGAATTCCTCAAGGCCCATGCTCGAGTCGAACGAGCTCCTGCATAATCCACATCGTCGTCAAACACATAATGCAGGTGCGCCTCGCGCTGTTAGGCCTTTCTTGCTCGAAGGTGAACACCGTGAAGAACAACTCAACTTCAACCTGGACTTGGAGGACAAGTTGTTCAACTGAGGTCAGTACATAGGTCCACGGGGGTTCGGGGCAGAGATGGTGCGATGGCGAGATGGCGAGATGACAGATTGATTGGTTGGATGGAAGGAAGGAAGGAAGCGGCACAGGTGACTTGGTGGTCGCACGGTCGTATCGGCATGGGAATCTAAATATGAGTAAGTAGGTGTTGGAGAGGCGGCTGCCTGAACAGGTACGTCGTATGAGGAAAAGAAAGGAGTGTCGAGAGGAAACACTGAAAGATTCTGGGAACAAAGTGTTGTCGGGAGCAATGCAGCCGGCCTTGCATATCGCGTCGCGTAGCCTACAATACGAGGGAAGGATGCACCTGTACAGCCCAACAAACCCCGCTAGTTAGCGGTGGATATGTATATGGTATCCCTCGCTAATTAGCGGGGGTTTGAGCCGTAGAGGGTGGGCGCAATAATTATGCCCTAAATGATTGCTCGCTTACTTCGCTTACCAGGAATTTCGCTGCTACTGGTCGCTAACGGTGGGCGGGGCATCCGCCCTCCCATCATTCCGTTGTCACTGCCATCAAAGATGGGTGGCGACGTCGCTTCACGCCCTCCCGACAACTGCCATCAATCCCATCAAAACCCCCGCCGCTCCCGCCCAACTGACGTGTTTCGGCCGCACAAAATCAAGGGAAATTCGCGCAAAAATTGGGGTGCATCTAGTGATGCACGGGCTATATATTTGGACGAAATTACCCAAGTTTGGTGTACTCCCCTGCTTGAGTCGCCCTTCCAATAGATGTCTTGACCAGTACTTACCCTGAAGTCTGGGTTCAAAAGTAGACCCATGGGAGGGGAAGACAATCATCGGTCCAAAATACGAAACAAGGGGCCATTATTCATGTCCAGCAGCTGTACGGCTTGGTTAGCCATTCAGAGGCAAGCAATTCACGGTGGTACTCTGCTTGCGCTTCTTGCGCCGCGGCTGTGCATCGGCGCCCGTGTACGCGACGCCTTCCGCCTTCTTGGTGCGGGAATTACGCAGCTTACCCTTGTTGCTATGCAGTGTGTGCTAACCCTCTTCCTCTTCTCGGTGTTCATGGCCATGAAAATGACAGACATAGAGGACTGAGCGACAGTGGCAGCGGTGCGCCAGAAGAATTTATCAGTGGCACCAAGGAAGTCAACTGACATTGCTGCCCATGTTCGCAGATACCACGTCACTGTTGAAGGCACCGTCGATGGAGAAGACATTGTCATTGAGGTCGCCGGTGTTGAGTGCGCTGCCGCGGTTGAAGCCTGTGTCAAAACACACCACCGATGTTGAAGCGAATGGGTCAGTGTTCTTCCGCAGGTCCTCGGCTGCTGCTTCCTGCATTGATATTAGTTGAGACGAAAAATGAATTGCGCACCCAGTCCGCCTTTCACGGCATTGGTGTTTACCTTGCTTCCTGAAATTAATGTCAGGAGCTTGAGAAGCTTTGAAACGTACAGGAAATGTGCCTATAGCAATATCTGTGCGATGCTTGCGAGTCGGCAGCCTAATCAGCAAACCACTGTTCGGTGGCTATCTGCAGGGCGGTAGTGGTGGCGCAATGGCTGCCTTGCAGTTGATTATAGGCTTAGAAGAAGTCCAGACACAGGCTTCACGCGAAGGCGGGCGAATTCTCAACATTCTCTTTATTTCCAGCCAGCAATGTTTAGTCAATTTGATTAATAGATACTTGCATAGAAAGGGTCTATACCAGGCTTTATTCTCCTCATTGAGTCTGTGACTGTCTGCTATCAAGATCCAATCTTGACATGTGGAAAGAGAGGCAGAGGATGTGGTGGTGGGAAGAAAGAGAGTGTCGATCACCAACAAAGATCAAGAACGGAATTCATCCATGATATCAGTTCGCGATCGGATTTCCAACAAAATTTAATCCTACAGATAGTTCAAAGCTCTCGACCGTCCCAATAAATTTATCATGGCGAACTCATACTTCGAACAACCTGGATATAAATTATCAGCCCAGAAGGTGCAGGCCATGAGTTTTAATTTAAAGGTTTCCGGGTCAAAAAAACCAAAAGTTCATGAATTATAGTAGACACTGCTCCCAAAGTTTGAGCCTGAACACACTAACCAAAGTGCATGAACTGAAGTGAGAAATCAGTTCCCGATCAAAATCAATTTGCGACACAAATTCACAATCCTACACCCTTGCAGCGCCACACCAGCTCAAGTCCACTGAATCTGAGGTTTCACACATACTTCAAAGGCGAAGAATGTATTTTCGCTGTCAAAGGGATCATCTACTGTGCTAGATAAACACCTCCCACCATCCTCTGCGTTTCTAGCCACGAAGACTCCTCCGGATCCTCTCTTGGCACCTCCTCTGCACGCATTTGTCTTTGTCACAGCGGACGTTTCATGGTGCCACTATCTCGTTTACAATTGGTTTCGGCACTTGGGTGTTTTCGACGCAGGGGCATTTTTGAAATACATAATTGCATGTTGTACTAAAATTCTTCATGCTCTAGGTCTATCGATACCTTTGCAACTTTGCAGGAGAAGCTAAGTAACCCCAGGCCAGGAATTCGGTTCAAATGCATTTGTGTTGGCCTGCGCGTGCGACGGGGAGGGCTTTGGTCTGGGATAACGACTAAATGATGTCAAACACCGTTCAACGGCGCTCGGGCATTTCGAGGATGTTGAAGTCACTGCACTTACAGTCGATCCCGCAGAAAAAATACCGGTGAAGGAAACCAAAGTACTGAACTGTCTGGAAGGAACACTTGTCTGATTATTCTACTATAAATTCAGCAGTTAGTGTCCAGGTGTGACCTGTGCGCAGTCAACAGCTCATCTCAGATGTTATCTATCAAAGTTGACCCAACTGTTTGTTCTTAGACACTTGATAATGGTTCACACCCCAGCCTAAAGTCTTGAATCTTTGGCGCATGATCTGTGGTATATTACCTTGCGCATCTGAAAGACAATGCAATACCCGTGAAACACAGGAGTACACCAACCTTAAGTAATTTTGTTCAAATATATAGCCCCTTGCATTATTAGATACACTCTAATTTTTGTGCAGATTTATCTTGATTTTGTGCGGCCGAAACGCGTCAGTTGGGCGGGAGCGGCGGGGGTTTTGATGGGATTGATGGCAGTTGGGGCGCGAAGCGACGTTGCCGCCCATCTTTGATGGCAGCGACGACGGAGTGATGGGAGGGCGGATGCCCCGCCCACGGTTAGCGACCGTTAGCAGCGAAATTCCTGGTAAGCGAGGTAAGCGAGCAATCATTTAGGGCATAATTATTGTGCCCACCCTCTACGGCTCAAACCCCCGCTAATTAGCGAGGGATACCATATACATATCCACCGCTAACTAGCGGGGTTTGCTGGGCTATACAGGTGGGGAAGGATCCCGAATGCGAACCCAGCCAACCGAAAGCGAAAAGCCTCCGAGCGAGGCACCATTGTACAATGCTTCTTGAATGTTCCCTGTCTCTCCCCTCCCGTAAGATGCTGGGAAAACGCCCCCACACATCTTTGATATATAGACTCCGGAGTGTTTGGAGGAGAAGAGAGGCTAGGACGGGTGGTAACCCGGATACCGACATTGTTTGGAGACCGTTGTTTGGGGAGTCTTTGCTAGGGTCAAGTCTTGTCAGAACTACGGCAGACAAAGGAGATGGATTGTATGGCGCAGAGGACGTCGGCTCGCACTAACACCGTAGTACAACTGGACCGCACTGGAGGAAAGACATTGAAAGAGATGGATGACTCGGCCTGGGGATCGGTGCCGCGTATTTTCCCATTCTCGTAAGGCCACCTAACGACCGTGTCGGCGTCGGTCGATTTGTTATTTTTGTTTTTGTGTCGGCAGACGCCGGATGGAACTTGGCTGAAGTGGTTAGCTCTGGCTGGGTAGGGGCGCGGGAGATATGGATGCAATAGCAGCCTATTTTGCTTCCGGACTGAGGAGAATGAAAGGAGAATGAAAAGATTGACGATGGGAGGGATCATCTCGGTGTGATCGGCTGAAAATGATATCTGCGGGATTTACGTCACCTTCCGCGATTCTTCTCTTGGTCTCCGCTCGGCGCTCAGTCACTGGGTCTGACCGTCTGGGGAATACGCCTACGCTCTCTTTGTAATTCGACAATCGGTTGACGCACGCTCTCTACCGCACACTCGTTTGGTCTTTCGTCTCGGTCTATATCTGCGAGAATTGGTCTGGGTCTACAGAAAAATTGAAAGAGACGGTTGCAGAAAATTTCAAATCAAAAGGAGAAAACTGGTCGTTGGAGAATCTGCCAGTGACACTGAAAAAGACTAGCATTTCCGAGTATTTCCCCGCACGTGGCACCGGTGCGCGTCTAATAGCTTGCCCAGTGTCACGAGCGGGTGGGTGGACACGCCGACGGAGGGTGCGTTCCCGGGTGTGTCTGTGCCTGTGCCCGAGATTGGAGCGGCGCTGAAAGGGAGGGAGAGGGAGAGAGCAGGGGAGAAGGAGAAAGAGGGTGCGTTTGCCGTTCATGCTCATACTTTGAGTTGTGGTTCTTCGCCGACCTTGCAATTCCGTGTTTCGCAGCCTCGTCAATACCAGCGTCAGCGTCAATGCCATTAGCACCCGCAGCGTCCGCATCGCCAGCTATCACCCGGCCAGCTCGCAGTAGGGAGAGGGAGAAGAGGAGGGTGCGTTCTCCGTTCTTGCTCTGGAGCTTCTTGTGTGTCGGTGCATTTCGTTCGTAGGCTGACGTTCTATAGCCTCCTCAATAGCAATACCAGCCCCTGCCACATCGACAGCGATCCCCCGCCCAAGTCGCAGTAGAGAGACGGAGAAGGAGAAGGAGGGTGCGTTTTTTTCTTCTCTTGATTGTGTCCTTCAGTCTCCTTGCGTCCGCAGAGACTGGGTCGCTTTGCTTGACTCGATTTGCTTCCGTAGCTGACTTACATGTTTCAGTGTCATCTTTGTCAACGCCCGCATCGACCGTAATACCGATACCGCGTCCAACTCGCAGTCGCAGTCGACGGCCGGGCGAGCGAGAACAGCGGAAGCTTGCAGACAGGGCAGGAGACCAAGACAGAGGTACGTGCCATTCCATGCATCTGTTTTTATGCCACCCGTCTATCACTTCTCCTGCGCTTCTCTTGCTTCTTTCTGCTTCTTCCATGCTTTCTCTTTCTTTCATGCATTTCTTTTATCTTTCATCTGCCGTCCATCACACGTCCATCTGCCCTCTAAAATCCATGATACCCTACTGCTTTCCATCCCACCGTGCTTCCCACGCGCCTGCGGCGGCGCCTCGCCCTATCCCACACGGTCGTCTCACCCAAGTACTTACTGCATATGTTTTATTTGTGGCTTCGGGATGATCTGCGTCACGATCACGATCGGTTTCGACCACCGCCGAAACTACGCGACGATCTCAGCTCCCTCCGAGGTTATACGTCGTGCCGGCGACGTATGCTTATCCATCGCCTCCGCGGCGCGGTTGCGTGGTCTGTGGGGCTTGCATGCTACGCGTTCCCGGTTCCGCAATCTCGTGTTAGGGGTTATGTGCTCCGTCGGACAGCCTTGGAAGTTTTACCATCCCTGGAAGGGCATTTTAGAGGTTTGGTGAGTAATTTGGTTCATGCGATTCGGCCAAGAACTGGCCGTTCTAAATCCAAATTCGTCAAAAGGCCAATCCGGCCGGGTTTCGGGGTCGACGACACCAGTGTGCACGCTTTTCGCATCGGACAGCTTCTAAAGTCGCATCATCCTCGAGGGGGCATTCTAGAGATTCGGTGAGTGCCTTAGTTTATGTGATTTGGACCTTTCTGCATTTAAGTTTGGCAAGGACCCATTGTGGCAGTGTTTCAGCGTCGACCGCACCGCGTTTCGTGTCGGACAGCCTCCATCGAGAGACCATCGTAGAGTTTGGGTTAGTGATGTATTTCGTGGGATTTAGCCAATAGCTGAACCTGCTACACTTAAATTTGTCGAGAGCCTAATCTGACTGAGTGCAAAGAATGGGGACAGCAACGGCGGCACTCTCGAAGGAAGGGGGACTCCGTAGACCACATAGATGTATGGGGAGCCTTTCCGAGCCGCAGAAGGCCGTTGAGACAGGGGAAACAAGCGAGATTCATCTGCAACACACTTTTGTCTGAGGGGGGCATGTGCCTCAACCTCGATGCCGGGGACGGCAACGGCGGTGCTGTCGAAAGCGAAACGACCTCTCCCACCACACAGACAGTTTAAGCTGTAGAGAGTGCTTTGGCTCATGGGAAAAGACCGAAAATCGAGTGAGCTTGAGGCCAGTTGGACCCGCGGGTCTGCGGGTACAGTATAGACCCATACCCGACCGAGTTCGGGTTTGTTCGGGTACGGATGCGAGTCAGCGTGTTCATACCCAAACCCGTACCCGTGTCCATCCCTAGCCACGGATAGATTACTTGAAGCTATGGACACAAGAGGGCGGGTTCAATCACTTGCCCGTAAGATCTCCCCATGTGGGTCGGCATCTCTGGAGAATCAAATTCGAATGAATCAATGCGCGAGGCTCGCAAGTTCGTATGCGTTCCTCTGCGGCATATAAAATCTTCCAATTTCTCTATGAAAGTCGATTCAAATTGAGGGAAGAAAATGGCGAAATTCATACTACAAACTCTCCGCATATAAAATCTACCAATGAAATCGCAGTCAAAGCGCAGAAGAAGGGGGGAGGGGGGAGTTTTAAAATTGCTCATGATTCTCACATTTCTCATCGTTCCCATGAATGTCACCTGCTGGGGCCTGGACAGAACTGAATTCAGAACTAATACGGCACATTTAAGCTGTTCCAGAAGCTATGAGAGAAAAAACACGGCGTCACAGGCCTTATCCCACGATGCTAGCGAAGACGGTTTGAGCAAGAAGTCAAAACGCCAAAGAAAAATTGTATACCTGAGATGCCCCATAAGTCGCTATTTTGCGGCCATAGTCTTGGGACAGAACCCAATGTACTTCCAGTTCACCCTGCACAATCCGCGACCACCTGTAATTCCAAAACTGAGAAATGGGACAGTTTGCTGCTTGCCCGACGTGCCATAGCACGCCACTTTCTGAGAGCGCGATAGTTTCCCATCAATCGACAGTAACCTGATTTGAACTGTCAATGAACTCCACTCTACCCAATCCTGCCTGCAGCATCTGGTATCCGAGTCATCATAGCTTGGTTGCGCCTTAGTCCAGTTGAATCCATTAGTTCGTCTCCAGAGCCAAATGAATGTGAGCCAAAACTTTAAACAGTGGCGATAGTCAACTTACTCGGCTCGATTGGGAATAATGCCTGTGCTAAGTAGGGCTTGCCGCCCGTGACCGTCGCAACGGCTCAACGGCAGCCGTCGAACGGGTGCCGTTCCCGTCCCGTTGGCAAATTTTCCTACCTTCCAACGGCCCCTAGAGAATGTGTTCATTGCCAGATGGATTATGTCAAAGGCCACAGATCTTTGTGTGAAAGAAGCTAGCTGCTTGACTGATACAGCTCAAAAGGGAAAATTCAATGAAGAGACAAAATCACTTCGTCTTCCATCCCACTCAGTCAAGATTGAACAGTTACGTTCATTTTCAGTACCAAACCTTCTGAAACTCTATGATTCTACAACTCCCCATCTTCAAGGTCTTTTGAAAGCTATTATTGGGAAAAAAGCAGCAGAGTCTGATAAGGAGCTGGTTCAGAGATGTCAATGAAACCCAGATATGGTAAAGTTTGAATCACTTTGCAATCTGTCTTGTCTGACAAGAAATTATTCAGGGGCACACAATGATCACATCTATGCATTTAAACCTCCATAGTAGGCAAACAAATCTTCATCTTGCCATAAACTCTTTGCTTCTCTGGGATGGCCGGGTTCCTAAGCGACTCATTCAAACTCTGAATCATTATGTCTTCTGCACATATAATTACCAAACAAAGGCTGTTGGCTCTGTTTCCAAGGATGGAGTCTATCTGGCACGATGTGTTGCCAATGATCCAACCAAAATATCCCTCTTGCCTTATGATAATTTTAACTGGGTTGAGACAGCCTGGAAAATTTCAGCTATTCATGGCAATATTTCGCATGATCAGGTTTCCGCAATACTTGTTGTGTTGGATCTTCCTGAGGGATCAACTTCTGCAGATGCTGCTCGACTTTTGCATGTTCTGACTTTTGCTCAGACTAACAACACCAGACATAATCTTCCTCCAGATATTTCTCTTGAACAAATTCTTCCCAGCTCTGACGATCGGAAAGTTTTCGCCAAAAATGCAGCAACACATGTTTCTCATATTTTGGCAGAAGAGGTGGAAAATTTACATGTAAATCACAATATCTTCGGAGATTTCTTTGATCTACATGCAATCACTGTGAGGAAAACTGAGGAATATTTTCTAACCACATACGATCAAGAACAAAGTTCAACTCGGGGAAATATGCTTGTACTTGACCACTTCTTCAAAGATGTTCTGAAAATACCTAGCAAGGTTTTCGAAGATAGAGATTTCCTGTCTTGGGTGATAGGCTTACTACTGCTCGAGATCGTGCAGCTCAAGACCAGTGGGCACTTGATCGATCTGAACACTGTGTTGACCATTTAGCCAGTTTTCGACTTCTGAGTGGCCTTATGCATTTTTGCTTGAACCAACTCCAGAATCTCGGTAGAAACACATGGGGCACAGGAGCCAAAGATGCTGTCAGTCTTGCAACATTGTTAGAGAGACTTCCAAACACAGGCAATATAAATTTACGAAAGATTGACTTTTATGCGTGGCTCAGATTTTTTGATGTTATTTTGGACTCGGGCAATCGCACCCCTGCAAAACGCAGGCACGTGAGTCATGCCCTGTCCAAACAACCGTCATCCGAGAAGCCATTCTTATTCTTGTACTTCGCCGTCACTCACCTGCCCGTCGACATCGACACACACACGCACCACAGGCGTATCACCGGTCGTGCAACATTCCCGAAGTGGCGTCTGATCCATTGACTCCTTCATCCGACTTAACTCGTCTGTCCAAACACTGCCTGGCGTGAGTGGAAGAAAGGGGCTGGAAGGGGCTCGTGTATCTGGAGGTCAAGCTGCATAGCGTGAGTTAACTTTCATGCCTTAATGCGTGTTGGTGGCCACATCACGGGCCCAAGGTGGCATCGCCGCTGCAGTGGCATGGACGGCTGTCGCCAACGTGGTTGCACCGCGTCTGTCTGCAGACGCAAATATGTGTTATTCACGTGTCCTTGGGCACGTAAAGTACCATTACTGTGTTCTCCTTAGGTTATTGTTTTAAATACATGTTGAATACACGTCTTTGTCGACTTTCAATTCTTGGATCCTGAAGACAAATAGATTGCTTAGACCTCATATCCCGCGAGTGGTTTTTCAAAGGAACTGATACCGGGGGCAATTTCCGACGCATATGAAAACCATATGCGTCAAACATATATGGTTCGCATATGCGTGGATTGTGGAACAAAGGTGTCAATCACCTTTGTTGCACCTTTGTTTTTGGGGGTGACACAAAGCCAAAAACAAAGGTGCAACAAAGGTGATTGACACCTTTGTTCCACAATCCACGCATATGCGAACCATATATGTTTGACGCATATGGTTTTCATATGCATCGGAATTTGCCCCCAGTGTGACTTCCTCCGACGCGTTAACTCTGCATTGTGTGTGTGTTTGCACGTGGTGGGAAAATGCACGTGTCTGCGTTTTGCAGGGGTGCGTTTGCAGATAATGTTATTTTGCGAGCACTAGTGCTCCGAGCAGCAATGGTGCTTCTGAATGTCTCTACCCTTCAGCAACTATTCAAACACAAGATATCAGCAGATGGGTTCAAATCTCTTTGCACTCAAATTGTTGTGCAATTTCTCCTGCCTTCAATTGATCGGCTTGAAGCAGAGGGTGTCAAAGTCCTGCCTGGAAGTACAGAATCGGGAAATGCAGTTCTTCTCATGCATGATTTGATGACAATGAGAGAGATGCGGCATGCTATCCAGCATGGACTTCCAGAATGGATGGAAAGAATGTTGAAGTATTGGACACCTATGTTCTATGCTGGAGGCAGCTTTAATTATGCAAACGAGTCAATGGAGCTTCTTCACAATCTGAATCATGATTAGCCTTCTGAAACAGCTCAAGTTCTTAGAGCTGGCATGTTTATAAACAATCAAGGCAAACGTACGACGTTCAAAGAGACAGATATCCACGTCAAACAATTCTACAAGTCCATCAAATCTCACGCACATGGATCTAATGCACGACCTGGTTTATTAGAAAAGATAACTCCAGCTATTGGTCATATTCAAGAGCTCTCTGAAAATATTTTCGTCAATCTTGGTGTATTCAATGAAGACCAACGCCATACTGATGTCTCTCAACACAAGGATGTGATTTTACTTGTGGAGCATCTTTGCAAATCCAACATCTTTGATTTTTCCAAAGACACAACATCAGATCACCTAGTTGTGGACTTGTTTCAAACAGGTTTGCAGCGACTTGCAGGGCCGCAAGGTGGTCATGCAAGGCATCTTCAGCGTCATCTTCTCCGATCACGAATCCGGCATCATAATGAACTGCCACCAGGCTATCTTGAAAATATGCCCGCCCCCTCTAGTGCCATTGAAGAAAAGGAAAGAGATGACTGTGAAATAATCGAAGAAGCAGACAACTTAGACAACGAGCTTGAGAAAGACAATGTCCAACCTCAACTTACATTGCTTGAGCAACTAGATGATATGATGCAGCAATATTTCAATTCTGATTTGTATGATGAATATGAATAGTTCTATCTACTGTACCCAATGTAAGGCTAGGTTCCCTGGTAGTTCGGTTTTGTGCTTCTCGGTCCT
This sequence comes from Mycena olivaceomarginata, assembly GCA_029378375.1. Classification (NCBI taxonomy): domain Eukaryota; kingdom Fungi; phylum Basidiomycota; class Agaricomycetes; order Agaricales; family Mycenaceae; genus Mycena; species Mycena olivaceomarginata. The sequence continues at coordinate 97,678 of JARKIC010000729.1, read as the reverse complement.
CTTCTGTAGAGGACTGTCAGATTCCTTCTCCATGAAGGATCTGCCAGTGTGTGGGGGGTGGACCGGACGGGTGGCTTTGGTTTTTCTCAAAGCCGTTCCCGTTCGGGACAAGCAAAGCGTGCGGAGGGCCAACCCACCGATGAGCCGCAGGTTCGACCCCAAGCGCACGCAAGGACCCCACACACGAGCCTCCGGTGAGGAGGACAATTCTTTGGAATAGGATAGGATGTGTATTTTAAATGAAAACCTCTTTTACAAATTTACGACCTCCGGGTTGACGCCAGCTATGAGCAGATGAGTCGTTTCCCCAATACAGAAGCTATGTCCTGTAGTTGAAGGGATGCCATGCTTCGACCAGATTTCGTTGCACCTCAGTAAGAATTTCCTTCTTGATAGGCAGATGTGGTCCCCATTCTCGTTGCGGTATGCGAATATTGGCAGGTCGGCTGGGATGGCATTTACCGCGACGTGGTTTTCTAAAGTGTTCACTGGATCTGACTTCGAGCGCTGGTGGCACAGAACCGCCTTGTCTCCGTGTTTGCCTTTCGTCTTCGTCCACGGAGTCTCAGCACTCTAGTGCCCGCCGCCGTGGCCGTTGGTCCTAGGTTTGTGCCCATTGGTATTTGTCTGATGAAGTATTTGCTTTGCGTGTCGGCACCACATAAGGCCAGATTAACCTGTCGCCAGCTCCTCGCATCACCATGCGATGTCAGCAGTGACCTTGTGCGTGATCTTGAACTTGGTGTGTGGGCTCGATGTACTGTTCAAAGCTGCCATGAACCTGTACAGCTCCATGAGGTGAGAACGTCCCTGCGGCACGACGAACGCGCAGTGGTTGAGCGTCCCGACAACCGTCTCCGTGTCCAACCTTGACACTAGCACCCCGACCTTCCATTTATCCAGCATCTCCACATACTTCGCCCTCTTCGTCTCCGGGAGCGCTACCATCTTGTTTTCCATATCCCGGCAGAACCCGATGTAGACGAAAAGAAAACTGAATGGAGTGTATTTGCTGGCCTCCCAGATCCAGCCCAGCTCTTCGCCGACATCAAAGAATATACTCTCGTCGTATTTGTAAACGAACCTTCCCCCGGTTTTGCTGTTCAGGTACCGGAAGAAGACGAAATCATCCACCCACTTGATGATGTCGTCAATGGACATGAACTTCAGGAGGTATACGATGAGGTCCGCCAGCCGACCGAAGACGCCGGGTGCTGAACGAGCATCGAAGCTGAATGCGTTGTCGAACATGACTTTGCCGTCCCATTCGATCATCAATTGAGTTCTGTCCTCTGGTGTCGATGGGACCAAGCGGAACACGCTCTTCACATCGAAAACTGAGGCCTGGATTTCTCTGTTAGCCGTGACTCGTCGGTCTCCTGTCGATACAGTACTTGCCTGCGCTCCTGGCGGCACTCTTGCTATGATGAGATAGCACTGCGCAAACGATCCCCAGTCACATGGGAAGTCGTCCTTGTTGATCCGTGAGTTTACGGATGGTACGTCCAGGTCGTCGTACGGAAAGGAGTGGTGGTTGAACATCCTCCACTTCCCGTTTGGGGGATCCTTCTGTACGCAGCCGACAGGCAAGCATCGGAATGGGCCAATTGTTGATTCAAGAAATTTTGGTTCGTAGCCTATCGAGATTCGGCCCAATGCCTGTTCCTTCTCGATGTAGGCCGAAATTACTTCGGGGTGATCAAGCACCGATTTTAGATTAGGTGGGATGAATGTCGTCTTTGTTCTGCAAGAAATGTTTATACCGTGGCTGAAACCGTAGCATATGCAGTCTGGAACGTTGCCGAACCTCTCCCCTAGCCCCGCCTGCTCAATGCGACATGCCCACGCATCCGCTTTGAGCGTTGTGACTATTGGGAAGATCTCAGCGTGCCACGCATTGTTGCGCAGAATGGCCTGTAGGCGCGCATCCAGCGGTGCCTGATCCCGCGCCGCAGAGGGTGCAGCAATGCGTGAAGTTGCAGGGGGCCGGGGCGATTGCATTTGGGGTCCGGGCATCCTCCTGAGTTGAACGCAAAGCAAAACTTGACGTTCCTCTCTGGCGCTTCCCAGAATCTACCACCTTGCGGTTTGGTGAGCCACACGCCTTGGCCTCTGCATCTAGTGTGTATGTGACCGCATCGGCTGCAGGCCATGCACCGGAGGCCATCGTTGCCGCCTTGACCACCTTGGCTCTCGTTCTGCCCTGCACCCTGTCTGCGTTGGCCTCCTGCCCATACTTGTTGCTGCTGGAACTGTCTTGGCGGTTGCTGGAGTTGGGGAGCAACGCCCCCTGCTCGAAAGGACATTGCAATCTCCCTGGACTGGGCTTCCACTACCTCGTCCTGGTGCTTCGTAACCACGTCACTCCAGATGTCCAGCTGTCACGTTGAGACGTCGAAACGGTTGGCCAGGTCGCACGCTACGAACGCCAGGAGGACCTCGGTGTTATACATCGCGATCTGGGGAAATTTCTCGGGGCAGCGGAACTCGTCCCTATTGAACAAGATTTTGAAGTGTTTCTTCAAGTTCTTTGCGGCTGCTTTCCTTAGCGACTCAGGCGTGTACCACCGCTTCACCGCTTCGACCTGATTTTTGGACGCGAGCAGGAAATCCGTAGCCATCATGAGCTTGTCTCTGCTCAGGTCATCCCGCTCGCCTTCCACTAGTACGAACTTCCCATCGTGCTGTATGAGCTGCCTATCCTCCTTCTTGTCTCTCGCTTTGTTCGTCGACGCGCAGCCGCCGGGGTCAAGTCTGTCATCGGAACGGTCTCTTCCAGCCGCCCTTGATGTTGGTTTCGATGTGCAGTGGTATTGCTATGTTCACTGCTAGCAGGATGTGCTGCATGAATACTGTGGCCGTAATCTTCTTTTTGGCTGACGTTCCGCCTGCTCCTCCTAGCATGGCCGCTGTGATCTTCCTGGCTGTTGCCTGTGCGAACACGGGTTGCAGGGTGTTATCGTCTGTTTCCTCGTCGGACGAACACTCCGATGGACTGCTCTGGTCTGTGTTGTCTACAGAGGAAGATGTATATGAGCGCAGCTCTGTATTTCTTTTGTAGTGTCCAACTGGAACGACTCCTGCCCGACTAGGGCAACTACGCCTCCACCCGACTGGGGTTTGGCTTTGGGGCTACTGCGCCCTATTCTCTCGCGTCGTCTCGACCGCCCCGCCTATGCGGTGTATCCGCCAGACGCGTCTTCCGACTGGGACGGAAGATGGCCAGATCAGAGAAATTTGCTTACCTTTGTGGTTCACGCCCGATTCTGTGAGCGTCATCACAGCCTCCGCAGCCTGCGACGCAGCTAGCTCTGCAGCAGTGCTTTGGATGATTTGCAGGAGCCTCTCGGGTGGCATGACAAAGTGTCCTAGCTCGTCGCACTCAACCCTCAGTCCTTGCAATCCCGTTGTTGGCGAAAAAACTTCTGCAGGTGAGCCCTGCGCACCAGGTGTGATCACCTTGTGTGCAAATGCCCTCCTCTTCGCCGGGGGTGTGTCTGTCATCGTGCTCGTCAAGGCCACCGGGTCAGAGAACGACACCTTGCGGCCTCTCGTTCTCTTCGTCGGCCACTTGCTCGCCTCTGCTGCGATGAGGGCTTCGTCCGCCTCCGCTGGTGATGGGACCTCCAGCGTGGTCTGCTCCGGCGTCTGGAGCGACTTCCGTACAGCCGGTACGGTAACCACTTTGCAAAGTTGCATGATAGTTACTGTGGTGAACATTGCAAGGCCACCTGCTAAGCTGATAAGGAAATTTAATGCAAAAAAGAGTGGCCAAAACCAGGTTTGAACTTGTGACCGTTAGATAACACAAGGAGCTGATGTCATTACCACTACACCACAGTGGCTATACTAAGCAGATTGTCTTACCCAGCTAGGGTAAGCCTAGGCTTACCCTACCTGGGACTGCTGATACCCACACCTAGGGCAGGCAAGCTGCCCTAGGTGTTTGAAGTTTGTTTGCCACTATTTATTATGTATTTTGGGGTGCCTCCAAACCCTAACCAACCCTAACCAACCCTAACCTCTAACCAGAGATAGAAATGTACCTAGGAAGAAGGCACCAAACCCTAACCCTAACCTTCTAACCGAACCCTAACCACCCTAACCACTAACCAGGCCCTATGTGGGCCATACAAGGTGAGTGCAAGGCTGATTATATCTTTTGTTGATGGACCTAGCTTTAAATATATAGTACCAAGTATCTCTATAGTGGTGTAGTGGTAAGAGTGATGGATTAATTGATGCCCATCACCTAAAGGTTTTTGGTTCAATCCTGGCTACGGTCTTTTCCCTTTTCACTAAGATAAGCCTTTCGGGGATATGATAAGGATTATAAGGTGGCCTTGCAAAAAACACCACACTAACTGTCATGAACTTTGCAAAGTGCTTACTTGGTCTAGTGTTCCGTACCCGTTTCGCATTGGGTGTAACTGCACCTGGCGTGGTCGCTGTCGGACACTTGGGAACAGGAGCGGGACCCGCCTCCATCGCTGCTGGTTGCCCGTCTTGGGACTTCGCAGCTGTGGCGCCTTGCTCCTTCTTCTTCCTCTTCTTTGCCTCCGTCTTCTCCCTCGCCACTCTCACTTCCTCCCCCTGGTTCTTCCTTCTCTCCTCTTCCTCCTTCTTTCTCTTGCGCTCTAAATCCTGGATACGCGTCGACTTGTAGCAATTATACCGATTATTCGCTCCCTGGGCCTCCTTGGCCGGCGACGAATCCCCCATGCGTTCCTCAGCTAAATTAGCTCCTGCAGACGCAGATCCCTGTTTGTCGTTGTCGGTGTCATCATCCACCACCTCCTCCCAGGCGTCATCGCATGGGCATGCACCCTCCAGGTTTTCTAGCATCACACCGTTGCCATCGTCCTTGTCAGACAAGGAGGAGAGCGAGTCAGCTCTTGCCCTGTTTTTACCCTTGTCCCGTAGCGGCTCCTCCTCCTCACCTGCTAAGTCGGTTGCCAAGTTGAACTGCTCGCCGGGATCCAATGAATTATGCTGAGGTACCGCCGTGCTTCCTGTACTCTGCACCATTGACGGAAAAAAAATTCCGCCTTCGCTGTGTGTCCAGAGGAAAAAGCCTAAGGTCTGTTCCAGGCTAAATGTTGGACGAAGTACTGGTGTTTTGTGGATGGAAAACAAAGAGCGAGACACAGAGAGGGCCCGCAACAAGACGATGTGTCTTCTACGACGACACGCGAAGCAAGAATCAACTGCATCAGCAGTTGTTTGCTTGCGTCTTGATTGCGTGCCAGCCCGGCAAGAAACCGTGATTCGCTCCGATCATTCCTCACTACGCGACTCTTTCAAGTTTTTGATAGATCCACTGCAATGATTTCTCCGGCTTGAAGCACTTCCTCATGAGTTTCAGCCCTCTTTTGTTTGCAAGTTGCTGACTTTTGTGCTTTGGAAGCACTTGGTGTGACTTCTTCTGGTGCAATTGCTGGCAAAACATTGAGTTCTTCGCAAGTATCTTGAACAGCATCAAAGAGGTGAGGTAAGAGAGCAGCCCAATGCACTATATGTGTGTAGTGCTTGAGATCCTCGACAGAAAAAATCTTGCTAGTACGCTTTGCAATTTCTTCCAGATCCGAATCTGAAATCAATGACTTGGGCCCATAGTTTGGCCAATCTGCTCTCCAGTGGTTTTTCCAATGCTCCAGTCTCCAATCAATAAGCTTGTTGTAAATAGCTGTCTTCTGTAAATCTGTTGTCTTACCACACACAATGACAGGGCCTGGTGTAGAATTGACATCAACTCATTTGTACTCTCCTGGAGGTCTGTATGTAGGATCACATCGGTTGCAGCAGTCAAAAGATTCATGCCGAGTCCAAGCTTTTGCATTTCCCAGAAGCTTTTGTATGATTTTTTCTGCACATTCCTCAGATTGGATGAGTTCAATCATACCAAAGTCCTGATCTCCTGGGTGCTCAACTGTGATGTCTCCAGCTAGAAGTTTAGGCTCAACAAAAAATATGCCAACACTTTCATCCTCTTGTCTTGCTCCACGCCCTCTCTGCTGGTCTGCATCTGGGACAGTAAGCCCATCACACCCATATTGTATAACTCGCTGGACCCCAGGAAAATTTATTCCAGCACTGATCTTGGAGGAGCCTAGCAAAATATGAGTTTTTCCTTCTCGAAAGTCCTTGAGTGCCATCTCTTGATGACGTGAAGATAGTCCTGAGTGAATGATATCCACAACATGAGTTGGAAGTTGCATATGAGCTGCTCGAGCAAATGCCCACCAGAACATTTCTGTGAGGCGGTCAAGATCATCACAGAATACAATTGTTCAAACCAGATCCAATTCTTTACAGCCAAGTGGAAGGATAAAAGCAATGTCAAGAAAACTTCCAATGTCATGTTGCATTGGCACAATCATTGTGGACAATTCTGGCCGAAAATTGCCAAGATTAAGTACAACATAGTCGGGATGGAGTCCTGCATATGTTACAAGTGAAACACAGAAGGCCTCTGAACAAGTAGCAGAGAGACAAATTAGGGGTACTTCATTGCCGACAATATTTCGTAATTGGTAGATACGTGAGTAAGAGGGACACCATGATCCTGTCTGGTGCACAAGATGTGCTTCATCGAGGTAAATGGCTGATAACCGTTTCCTCCATGATGCAGAATGTAGGAGTCTAGCAAAAAATGGGCTTTTGAGGGTTTCTGGGCAAACATAGAGCACCATTGTCTCTCCTTTGGCTGCTTTTTCATAATCATTCTGACTATTCTGCTCTAAATAGATGAATAGGGATGAAATCTGTCCGGTTTGGCTCCTGAAAAACACATTATTCTGGGTCCAAACATAATAATAAGATACATACAACAGTTCACCTTCCTTTCCAAGACTTGTAAAAGGTGTAACAACAAGGGAAATGCCTTCTTTTCGTGCAGTGAGGGGAAGTGTCCAAGTGAGAGATTTTCCTGATCCAGTCGGTGAGATCAATACAGTCTCCTCTGTGCATCAAGACAAGATTGCAGACTTGCACTTGGAATGTATGTAGTTCAGCACCAGGGGGCAGCAACTCCATTTCAACTGCAAGTTTACTCCACTGCTCCGGATCAAGAGCATCAATAGATTGGATTGGATCTTCTTTTGAGAGATCAAAGGCAGCCTGAGTAGGAGTGCCAGGATTATTCAAAGCATAAGGTTTGAAAGTCAGGGCTTTAGGTTTGCCCTCATAGCCACCTCTGTACTGCTTCTGAGACAGAACAGGAGCTAAAGGATTTCCAGGAGAGTTGAGGGTGCTTGTGCTTGTGTGCAGTGGGGTAGAAACAGGGGTAGAAACAGATTTGGAGGTAGAAAATGAGGTAAATCTAACATGTTGCTGGGCTGGAGACCAATTATTTGAGGGGTTTGAGTCCATTGACTTCTTTCAGACCCTGAAGGAGCTATAAAGAGAGGCTAAGTACAAGAAACGCGCCCAAAACACGTGCAGAACACGCGCAGAACATGAGGACAAGCTGTGGGAAATTTCCATCAGAATTTATTTGAGGGACTTGAGTCCATTGACTTCTTTCAGACCCTAAAGCAGCTATAAAGAGTAGAAAACATGTTGAAATAGAGGCTAAGTACAAGAAACGCGCCCAAAACACACGTGGAACATGTATGGAACATGAGGACAAGCCGTGGGAAATTGCCATCAAAATTGATAGCGGAATGGTACGGTTCAACGGCCGATGATTGTTCCAGACTCTTATGACAGGGCCCCTTTGGGATGTCATAAGAGGCTGGTCACGAGACTAGAGCCACACTGGAGTGGCTCTTGCACAGGCATTGTACAAATGTCTACGTGATTACAAGATACATCTTAGAGTGAGTTGTTCTAGTCTCGTTTTATTCTCCTGAAGTGCTGACCTGGACATTTGCCTGCAGCTTCTTGGACTTGCTGCTGATAATGCATCCAATAACAACACACTTGTTGAGCCACTCGCTGCCAGAATTGGTCTATCTGGATGTTTCCGAGGGAAGCTGCATCGCATCAGATGTTTTGCTCACATTTTGAACTTGGTTATGAGGGTATTCATTTATTCTGGCTCGAAAGTTGTGCCTCTAATCTATACACAATGCATCCAGGCTTTCTTGCCTGTTTTCTTGCGGGTGAAGAAGTCTCCATGCACAGAAGGAACCACTAAAGAGTGGCACTTTGGAGAAGGAAGTTGCGAGGTACAATGTGGAGGACAGCGATGATGAGTCAGAAAATTCAGACGACGAGGTGGAAGGAGAGGAGAGGGATGGTGAGGAGGGGGATGGTGACAATGAGGTGGATCGTACCCCAATCAATCCGGATTTTGACGCCGTCCGCAATGCAGTAGACAGCGAGATGATTGACGAGTGCGAGGATGGGGAGAAGTGCACAGGCTCCTGTCTGAATGATGATATTGAGCTCCCTCCCTTGAGTTTGGAGGAGCGCAAGCAAGCTCGAGTCCTTCTCATAAAGGTGCATTTATTTTCAGAATTTCATCGAAACTGACAACCATATTATCAGGCCATCAGTCTTTCAAAGACCGTTCAAAACAGCTCGCTGAACTCCGAGGCTTGGGAGACAAAGTCACGAGAGCTCAATGTCACCCTTCTGCCCTTGTTAAAGTGATTGATACTTGATGGACACCAGGGGCAAGGACCAATACATATGAAAACATATGTGTTAAATGCATATGGTTTGCATATGCGCAGAGTGTGCAACAAAGGTGTCAATCACCTTTGTTGGACCTTTGTTTTCGCCTTTGTGTCACCCCCGAAAACAAAGGTGCAACAAAGATGGTTGACACCTTTGTTCCATGATCCGCGCATATGCGAACCATATGTGTTTAACACATATGGTTACCATATGCGGCAGTCTTTGCCCCCGGTGGGAACTTACATGCTCGCTGTCTGCTTCGCATTCTGGCTTAGCAGGCTGTTGTAACCCAAATGTGCACTGACCATCATCTCAAGTTAAGGCAGTACACATTTTCGGGTGAGGAGTGGACGATCCTGGAACAACTGAAGATATTCTCAAAGTGTGTTGACTCAATATAGACTTTGTTCAAATTGCTAATCCTTGACTTGTCAGACATTCATCACTGTGACCGAGAAGATATCTAAAGCGGAAGTGGCTCTGGTTTTTGAGGTCATTCCTCTCATCAACAAATTTACAACCATGTTCGGTCAAATGATAGATGATACTACTCTGCACATTGCCATCTGTCATGCCGCCAACACAGCACTCACAGTTCTCAACAAGTATTACTCCTTCACCGATGACAGTGAGATATGCCGGGTTGCCATGAGTGAGTTAATTTTGCAGACAGACTTATACTAACAAATATTATTAGTTCTTCACCCACGATACAAGACTTTTTACTTCCACACTGTTGGGTGGGAACAGTCATGGATTGATGAAGCTCTCTAACTTCTACATCATGCCTGGACTTCACATTATAAGCCAACATCAGCTGTGCAGAACACTGGTCCATCTGCTGTAGCAAGCACATCCCAAACCCAACCTGGCTCTCATGTATGCCAGCTTTCTTGTGTCCTTTTGACTCTAATACCTTTATTAGCATTCTAAAATCAGTTTTGAAGTCATGATTGACTATGGGCAAACATGTCAGCAACGGCCTCCGGGTTGGCTAAACAGAGAGTAACCTGGCGAGAACCCCAACCAGGATAAACCCAATAGACACTAGTAGCTGGTGTGTTCCCCGAGCAATAGGACCAACCGTACAGTGTCATCTCCAGGAGGCCGTATGTCGTAGGTTGGGATGTGAGGCGGAACCTGGAAGGAGTCGAAGAGGATGTGATATCCACTCAGGTATACAACCCGGGGCATGGATACAACCTGTAGTATGATGTGGAGGAAGCGGGGCAGGGTGGAGACAATGCCTATGTCAAGCCAAGGTAGAAGCCTGAGATTAGACGAGGTAAAATCTACTGTACATGGAGATTCTACCGTGCTTATATAGGCTTCTAATAAATTAAAGCGATTGCGGTCAATCACGATCGGTTCCTGTACTGCAGCATTAAGGAGTGTTAATGCTGATACTCCTGGACTCCTCTGTGTTTGTTTCCGTAGCGCCGGAGGACTTAGGAGACTCGACATTCGGGTTTCCTAATCCTGAATGTCATCGTATCCAGTGTTCCAAACCCCAATCGGTTTGCAACCAGTCATGTACTTCGTGTACGCTTCTGTGTCAGCCGTGGTGTGTCTGGGGACTAAGATCCGTCTGTATGGGTTCCTAGTCCCTAACGTCTTCTATATCCCGTGGTGCAGACTACCCTGAGTCTGTGGCTTTAGAATCCGTGGCCGGGTTTCAACCGTGAGAAGGTCACATGGTGGCATCATGAGAGTCCTGTGCTGCTAAGACATATCTGTATTCATACGGATGTGTCACGTGAAAAAGTAGAACCCAGGCGATTCACGACAAAACAGACCATTCAGCAGCTGACGCTCTTGAAGCATGGCTTGCATCCCTATAAAAAATGACCTGATTGGACATCATTCCAGGCAGCGTGAAGCGGCAAAAGCAGGGCAAAATTTGGAAGGTGAATGTTAGTGGGCCCGAGCCACATGCTAGACCATTACACCAAAAGGAAGATAATTGATTAGATGGTGGTAATCAATTCCGCAGCTATATAAGGACATCGGCATTGTCGTAAACTGGCAGGTTTACACCCTTCCCCTGACTGAAGACTGGTATCCCTTCCCAGGCTGCCGATGCTACCGGGGTCTGTGGGTATCTCCAGAGGTTCCAGGCCTTACACATCATTCTCAAGGTTGCCATCCTTGCCGTTGACGGCCAGGTCACGTGGTCCGGTGATCCGGTGATCGATGGGCCATCATGGTAAATGGGTGCCACCGGGCGGATTCGAACTGCGTTCCTTGCCAACACTTATCTAATCAATTAATGTAAGTGGGCCCGAGCCGCGTGCTAGACCATTACACCAAAAGGAAGATAATTGATTAGATGGTGGTAATCAATTCCGCGGCTATATAAGGACATCGGCATTGTTGTAAACTGGCAGGTTTACAGTGAAGAATTTGCACAAATGTGTCTTGATTATTGTCTGCACCTGGTAAGATAATGTTTTCCCTCTCATGCTTTGCACTCATATTGTTGTATAGCAACCTCTGTTGATGATGAGAGACTGTTCTCCTTCTCAGCAGGTACTGTTTCAAATCTGCGCAATCAACTGTCCAAGGATTCTGCACATGCTGCTGTTATGGCTGGTCAATAGGCAGGCAACCCAGATCTTATTGCAGCCAAGGAGTTTGAAGCCCAACTCGTTGAGGGCTGGTCACGGAAAAAGAAGAGGAAAGCTGATGTTCCAGCCAAGGGGCAGTTTGCACTGAAGGTCATTGTAATTGCTGATGATGGTGTTGATTAGATGATTTACTTGTGAATAATTCATAAATAGTGAATATTTTAAGTCGTTGAATCTGAATAGTTGATATTCGCAAATATTCGTGAGTTTTGCTTACTAAGCAACAAATAATTGCCATCAATACTCGTACGAATGTGAATATCAGTTTCAAGGTTTCGGTGAATATTCATATTTGCGAATATATATTCATGGTATTCTCTAAGTATACCTATTCCAGGTTAAGGTATAGAAAAATGTGAAGTTAATAACATGGTGCCTGCAGTCTATAATTGCCTAGATGCTAGGCCCCCTATGAACGACCAACACCTAGAGTCTAGAGGCCCCAAATCAGCCAGATTCTTGGCTAAAGCCTAGACCCTAGGGCAGAAATAATATTTTTCTGAGCTAGGAATAATATTAGCCTATCATATATTTTGAAGGTAAAGGAATGCACATTTCAGAAAGATTCTTACCCAGGATGCCTGGCAGTGGCTAGATAGAATATTATTTGCCCTAGATGCTAGGGGTTGGCTGATCATCTATATGCAAAATAATTACACTCCCTAGGTCTTTGCATTTGGCTGATCAAATGAATAATATTTTAGCACCTAGGTCCTTGGACTTGGCTGCTCAGAAGAATATTATATGCCCTACACCATAAGACAGGGTCCATCAGCCTTCCAGTGGCAATAATATTATTTTGCCTAGCTGCCTAGGTTTGGCTGAGTCCTGACCCACCAAAATAAATATTCCACAGCCTAGATGCCTGGGTGGGGCTGCAGAGTGCAAGAATATTATTTGCCCTACATAGTTGGGCTTGGCTGATTGGTGTTTCAATGGCTATAATATCATTTCATCTAGTTGCCTGGGTTCAGCTGATCCACAAAAATAATATTCTACAGCCTAGATGCTGGGGTTGCGCCATACAGTGCAGGAATATTATTTACCCCACATACCTGGGCTTGGCTGATCAGTTTTTCAGCAGCTGTAATATTATTTCACCTAGCTGTCTGATTTCAGCTGATCCACAGGAATAATATTTTATGCCCTACATGGCAGGCCTTGGCCTATCAGGCTTTCAGTGGGGATAATATTATTTTAGCTAGCTACTTGGGCTTGGCTGATCCATAAAATAATATTATACAGCCTAAGAGCCTGAGGTTGGCCACACAGTGCAAGAATAGGGTTGTTCAAAGTAGCCCTTTTTCACGCCCTTTTTCGCCCTTTTTGCCATTCTCTCTGTTTTTTGCCTGTTTTTTTTTCCCCCCTTTTTCAATTAGAAGTGCAAAAAGGGTAGAAGACCGAAAAAAAACGGGGTCATACATGCAATTCTGGAAGAAATGGAAAAAAAGGGCGTGAAAAAGGGTGTGAAAAGGGGCTACTCTGAACACCCTGGGCTGGGTCTCTCCCTTTTTCCACCCTTTTTCGCTTCCTTTTTGTCTATTTTTGTCTATTTCATGCACTCTGGGTGCTCCTATCATTCCTCAAAGGTGATACACCACCTCAAATGTTCAAAAAGGACTAGGGTGATTTTTTTCTGGATTTTATAGCACACTATCTGCCAAACATAAAAAAGGGCACAAAAAGGGCGCAAAAAGGAGTGCAAAAGGAGCGCAAAAAGGGCGTAAAAAGGGTGCAAAAAGGGCAACTGTGAACAACCCTAATATTATTCATCCTATATAATTAGGGGACTTCACAGTAGGGAATATTTTCCTGTTTGTGATTAAATTGATTTATATAATGGGATGAATAAAATTATTGTTTGTGGAATAAATCTATAATCACGCCATTTGGATTTCCACCATATATTTTCATTAATTGTTTCCATGCACCAATGTGGTGTCTTCATGGCTTCACCTCTGGCTTGACCTTGACAGATTTCTGCTCTTTGGCAGATTTCAGGTCCTTGGAAGGCCTCGGCTCCTTGGTGTCCATGTTGGTGGATGTGTTGTTCTTTGTGTTAGTCTTCAGAGCCATGGGCTTGTTTTTTGAACCTTGGGCCTCCCCTGAGAATGCTTTTTGGGCAGAGTGGCAGCAGCCTTCTTCATTTCCACCAAATGAGCCTCGAGTTGGTTGATTGTCTCGTCCTCGGGAGACTTGGGCTTTCTTCCCATGGGCGGCGATGGTCAAGTGGTCCCGGGCGGCTTACTCAAGCGCACACACAGATATATTCAGAAAAAAATGTTATTCCACAAACAAGATTAAATCTTGTTTGTGGAATATCTTTGTTTTGGAAGAATAATCAAAATTATTCTATTTGGCACCCCAGGAGCTGCTTGTGAATGTAGCACCCTTGCTATCTTGAGTAAAATCCCGGATACCAAATTTGGGTAAAGGCCAGTGGTCCAGGACCAGAGAAACACGGAGTTTCAGATGTAAATGCCTGTAAAGCTCATAAAAAAAAATGGACTTGGTATGCACTTTAACTCAAGCTCCAAGACATATAGTCAAATATTTGGAGCATGCTTCTGGGAGGGTATGAACCTTCCGAGCATGTACCTCAAAGTGGAAGCAGGTGATCTGCACTATCACAAAATATTCCCTTCAATTTCTCCTATATCCTGCAGGGACCGATGAAACAGTGCACTTGATATACGACTAGAAATAGCTTAGATTTGGGATTGCACAAAGCAACCACAAAAACCACCACTACAACAATCTATTCCTCCAAAGATGTAAGTGCTTCTCTTTGTGAGTGCGGGTCTGGGCCGTCGTATGCGACCAGCGGGTTTGGGAACAAACACAATTCGACTGCTAGACTTCAACAAAGTACTTCAACAACACGCTAGCACTACGCAGCTGCCAACAACAATACCGCTAGCACCTGGGATGGGCAGGGGTTTATGGGTTGGATACAAGGTGGCTGAACCGTTAGGTTGAGAGCACCAGGGCAGAGTATGTAGGTCTGTGAAAATCCTCGCTAAGGGATACCCAAAGACTATTGAGGCTAACAACAAGGGACTTCAATCCTCAAACGGCAAGGCAGTCCTTAAAACCGTTGACCTATTCCTTAACCAAGAACAGGAACATTTCCACTTTGTATCGGCAATAGACACTATAAGTGTCCAGCTAGCGACCCAACACACTACAACAGTGCTTCCGTCAATATCGGGGTGAAGGAGAAGTAACTGACAAGTTACAGTCGGTCTAGAGGTGGGGGCACCTAGTCCGTCTTCTTCTTCTTAGTAGGCTCGAGGCAACACACAATCACCTAGCAGGCGATCCAACACACTACGACAGCGCTTCCGTCAATATCGGGGTGAAGGCAAAGCTGCTAGCGCAACTGCTAGCTGGTTCTCGAAGAGAACACCCTTGGTTTTATACGTGAAGACTCCTCGAGTCAACAACTAGAACCTCAACTTAAGATCTCGACGTGTCCTGAGTCAACAGTATTGATTCCAATGAAGCTACTACTTGTGAAGTGTGTTACAATCTCCACTAGCAACCTGAGACCACCTGCACCAACTTCGTACAAAGTCGGGGTGTAATAATCTGAGGTCCTAGCCTGCTCTGTGCTCCCTTAGTCACCACAGGTTGTAACCTGTGGCCTCCCTTAAATGGGCGGAGGCTTTCTGGCCCCGAACGACGCGTAGAGATAGACATGTAGCTAACTAGACACATAGGCCATAATTGGCCTGAGATCTAGTATAAATATAATGATTTCATCTTTATACTACTGAGGTCCATAATACATGTGATATACAGAAGGAATAATAAAAATGAGTGAAAATGAGGTGATCGATACAGCAGCCGATGAGACGACTGCTGTTTGGTTTTATGATGGGTCTATGCGAAGCAGAACAGCCACACTGATTCCCGCTACCGTAAGGTACGGGTTTCTATAGGGTGCATGATTTTTGGATTTTGGCTGTGCATCACATTTTCGTCAGCAGTTTTTGCATAAGCACCGATCCCTCCACCAAAATTCTTCGGCTTTTATTGTTCCATGGCCTGAACCGCTGATTGCCATCAGAAACCTCATAATCTTGCTTAACAAGAATCCGTTCATGCTGTCTGCTAGCGTGATCGTGTTTGATGTGGCATGTTCTCGATCCTTCCTTGAATCTCTTTTTCCTCCTATCACGACTGCGACCTATGGCTCTCTCCGCGGCCTTCTGCAACATCCTGCCGTTCACCTCGGTTAACCCTCTCTCTGAGCGCTCCCTAGTCTCTCTCGACTGGATATTAACTTTGGGAATACCGGCTCCTCAATCAATCGCCTCTGGCATTCTTGAACCTTCCATCCAACAACGTTGTGTGCTCCATACACATCAAGCTCTCCGTTGCCCTACTCTCATCCATGATCTCGTTCTGGGCTGTGATTGGCCATTCTCCTGTTGCTAAGCTCTGCCGCATGTGTCGTTTGATCTTTCCTCGGGTACAGTCCACCCCGGACGGCCGCCATCGGTGCTCTTTTACAGGCTCTGCATTCTATTCTATGTTTTAAATTTTCTGCAGTTGTTTCATCTGGCTCTGCCCAGACCTCTTTGACCGTGGATCAAGATGTCTTAGCTAACGATAATGCAGCTAACCTCCCACTCTCACCACAAATTGAATTTCATTACTGTTTCTCGGCTTGCCCGATTCTTTTCCCGGACTTAGTTGTCACTGTAACGAGTTTCTGGTTTGCTGCTTTCCATCAACGTCTGCATCTGCGCCATCCGCTATACCTGTGATCACAATGAAACCTTTGAATCTTTGGCACAATATATTCCTGGGATATCATGTTACACGCTCTCATATCTCTGTTTTCTATGCACATCTACTACCAATACAATGCTCGCTTGATTTGCATGCTATCCCATATGTGGGACTGAGTTTAGTTCAATGCAGACGTCTTCTCCTCCATTCATTATGTTATGCCTGGGGCATGTACCGACCATGCAGTGGATGCTTCCCTGTCTCTGCAACCAGATCGCTCTGCCTGACGTGCACTTTGCCAGGATTTCAAGTCGGCTGTAGATATGTCGAAAGCTGATTTGGGCATCATTCTCGATGCCAACGACAAACGAATCTCCACCGAAAGCCTATCCCATATGGCTTCTGCTTTGTCTGGGGACTGCAATATCTCTTTCAAAATACGCTCCACACAGAGGAAACATGCTGAGGGTGTCAGCTCTGTAGTCACCGAGTTTCGCTCATCCACTTCCATTGCAGACTTCTGTAATTCATTGGAAAGTTATCGTCGACCAGTTCTACTGTTTATTGCTGCTCTGTATCGTATTGAGGTCCCAGAAAATGCAACGATTGATTCTTTGCATACTCGAATCACCCAGCATTTGTTGTTCGGACATCGCAGCTAATTCGCGCAGTCCCATCCATCGATATCGCTTCCCAACGGCTTATCCGTACCAGATTGCGCAGATGTACACAATGAAGTGCTAGGACACCAGGTAGATACCGAGTTATAAGTGCATGCTCTCACAGCTATCTATGGAAGCAAAATATCTCTCAAATCTCTGCGCCAACACAGGCAGCCCGGGAAAAACATATCAACAACTTGAAGAAGCTCGTATGTTTCGAAACCTAACAGGTCCAGAAGCACTGTCCACCTTCATTTGCGCTTCCTATGCAAAATCTGTTTCACTCCATTCTCATTGTTCATCATTCTCATTCAATTAAAATTGTAGAAGAAAGAGTTGGGCCGTGTACCTCCATAGCACTTGCGGGCGGACTGTGCAGTCCACCTCATCTATTCCTCAACTCGTCGGGACCGCCCAGGGGGCCGATGGCGAGTATAACGCAACCTCATCTACACTCGGGACTAACCACTGCACGTGTTCAAGATTCCGATGTGGAGTCAACTGTCGTTCAAACCTCGCCCCCTGTCAGCTCCCTGTCCCACGCCTTCGTCGTATGTAATAATCTCCATCTGTCTTGATTGTGCTGATGAGTATAAAGCTCTCGACGAGTCTGACATGGAAAAATTTCCTTCCCGGGTCATGCACTGAGCCTTCGTTCGATTTCCTGGGGTATAACTCGGAACCTGATGCCCCAGTCTCCACGCCCGCACCACTCGGTACCTCCAATGAAGATCCCCTCGCCCCCATTTCTGTGCCCGACTTTGATGCCGATTCATTCCTTCAAAACAACGGGTTTGACTTCAACACCATGGGCGCGATGCCGCCAGCCCGCTTGACCGCAGTTCCTGCGGGCATATTACTGGTACTTGCCTGGTATAGTGAAACGCCGGCAGCCGGTGGAATACTCGGCTAACACAAATAGTTGTTCGCTTGAGGCGAAATAGGTGTTTAGCGGACAGAATAGGTGTTCAGGCGATGGAATAGGCGATCAACGCCATCAATAGGCATTCGAACGCCTATGCTACTAAAGTTATCGTGCCTCAGTTTAATTTGAACACTTCCTTGATACATGTCGTAACTGAATTTTATAAATTCAGGTAGCGGGCCTTGCCGCTCGTCGGCCCTACTACCCTTATCCGCTAGCGTCCATTTATGGGTATCGTGAATGATTCCACAGCTTGCCATCAGCTGCCAGAACCCCTATCCTGACGAAGCAGAGTTGAATCCGCCGGTGACTTGCGACCGCATCGCGACAGTCACGTGCTCGCATCTGTGTTTCAGGTCTCGGGTCGATCGCTAGCTGGGTACCGCATACTAACGCCCTTGCTAGAAGGCTGCTAGTGCATAGTTTATTACCCTTCAGATTACAGACTCGATGCTTGCACCGTCTTCTGGTGCACTCGCAGTTCCACTCTCCGGTGTCTCGCTTCCTAGGTGCTAGCACCTTGACTGTTTAGGCTTTATGGTTATTTCCCCGTGGTTTATGCCTTCCGACTGTACTAGCACATCAGACTAGTTGTATCTGATGCTACAATCGGCAGCTTGGGCTCACTCCAGTTCTCCTTTATATCACCTAGCCAGAGTCCTAAGTGCTAGTAATAACACATCAGAAGTGCTAGCACTTTCCCGTTGTATAAATACTGGTCCTAGGAAATCACAAAATAGCACTAGATGCCGCGCGCTTCTTGTTACAGTATTTCACTGCATTCCCCAGATATTTTGTATGACAATAGCAGGGGAACAACTATGTCCCCCTGGTTTTCTTGTAGGAAGCAGGGCAGAAATGAGATTGTAATTGGAGACTTTTCCACATCAGAGTCTATGATACTATGCGGCACCATTCATTTTCCAGTGAATTGCCTGGAATGGAAGGGGGCGTCCAATTTATAAGCAGCACCCAGGGTGCCAAATAGAATGACCCAAATAATTGTTCCATTGGTTGAATATTTATATTCACAAATGAGAAAATGTGTCCTAGTGAGAGGCGGGCAAAGCTTGCCTGTCTGGAGGAGCTCAGGTTGCAGACAACCTGTCTTCTTGAGGAGCAGGAGTTGCTCTGGATGCAGCTGGGGCTGGCAGAGGAGGAGGACAACAAGTCCAAGAAGTTCCAGCTGCCAACTCCAGAGGAGAACGAGGGAGGGGACAGGGCAGATGAGGCAAACGACGAGGACAATTCTGACTGAGAGGCAGAGCAAGGTGCGTGGCAGTGCACCACTTCGAGCCTTACTAACCATTCTACAGCATGTGATGTCTGCTGGCAGAAGGGAATCCCCTGCGTGATTCCCAGTCATGGAAAGGCCCAGGCTTGCAATGAGTGTGTGCATCACAAATGCATGTCCTCACTTGTCAAACTCGCACCGTGCAGCAAGAGGTCAGCCCCCACATCAACTCTGATGAGCAGCACACGCTGCTGATCATCGAATTCATCTGATGCGCTCATTTTTGACAGATATGGCTATGCTCTTGACTTGTTCAACCCTTCCTCATGGATCCTGTTGCGTCTCCACAACTGTTGATACCTGTTCCTTGGGTTCCTTGTCTCCACCACAACAGCCACACCCTGCCCTGCACCTTGTTTTAATTATTTTCCATTCCTCTGCCTTCACCGCGATGTATGATTCATTTGACATTTGGCACACTATTACACCTTTTTCATATTTGATTTTACTTCCGGTTCATTATCCATTCCTGTGCTCTCATACATATAAAACCATCATAGATTGCACAGCAAAAATAACACTGTTTTGCCCCATGTTTGTCTCGACTTCGTCTTAGATTTCATATGCCGCCATTATAGTCCTTTGTCGTCCATGTTCACCCTCATCCTCGCTCTCACTGTCAGCAACGGCCTCTGGGTCGGCTAAACAGCAAGTAACCCGGCGAGAACCCCAACCAGGATAAACCCAATAGACGCTAGTAGCTTGTGTGTTCCCCGAGCAGTAGGACCAGTCGTACGACGTCCTCCCTAGGAGGTCGTATGTCGTAGGTTGGGATGCGAGGTGGAACCCGGAACGAGTCGAAGAGGGTGTGATATCCACTCAGGTATACAACCCAGATACAACCCGCAGTATGATGCGAGGGAAGCGGGGCAGGGTGGAGATAATGCCTATGTCAAGCCAAGGTAGAAGCCTGAGATTAGACGAGGTAGAATCTACTGTACATGGAGATTCTACCGTGCTTATATAGGCTTCTAATAAATTAAAGTGATCCCGGTCAATCACAATCAGTTCCTGTACCGCAGCATTAATGAGCGTTAATGCTGATACTCCTGGACTCCTCTGTGTTGGTTTCCGTGGCATCGGTGGACCTAGGAGACCCGATGTTCGGGTTTCCTAGTCCTAAGTGTCATCGTATCCAGTGGTTCAAACCCCGATCGGGTTTGCAACCACTCCTGCACTTTGTGTATGCTTCTGTGTCAGCCCTTGGTGCATCCGGGGACTAGAGTCCGTCTGTACAGGTTCCCAGTCCCTAACGTCTTCTGTATCCTGTGGTGCAGACTCCCCGAGTCTGCAGCTTTAGAATCCGAGGCCGGGTTTCAACCGTGAGAAGGTCACGTGGTGGCGTCATGAGAGTCCCGTGCCGCTAAGACGCGTCTGTATCCGTACGGACGCGTCGCGCGAAAAAGTAGAACCCGGGCAATTCATGACACTCACCTCGTCTCTCATTGTTCTTGTGTTGTTTATCATCCCTGCTGTATTGCTCCATGTGGCGAACCTCACCTCATCTCACCCTCACCCTCAACTCAACTATAATCCCATCCTGAGCACTGGACATGGTTGGACCCACTTGCACATATTTCGTATTGCGACTGCTCTAAGAATGCTGTGTTTGATTAGTTCAGCTCGCGCTCTCAGATGTGTCATAAGTGTATCAACTCTCTACTTTTTTTTCTCATTGCCTCGGTCATCTACTGGGTTGGATTCCTTTTTTTTTTTTTTTTTGTCCTCCGTTTTTTTTTTTTATTTCCTTCCATTTCTGCCCTTTTTCATCTTTTCTGCCTCCTTTCACGACTCCTCCCTCAGCTCAGGATGACCTGGGCTCACTTGATCTCAATCACATACACTTGCTTCGGTTCACCTACTCTTTCGGGCTGATCACCCGTCCCATGTTACTGATGTGACCAGACTGTTTATTCCGTACATCACAGCTTTACTTCTTGCGATCTTCATATTGTCTACTTCGGGAGGTTTTAATGCAATGCAGGTACACACCACGCTCCTGGGCTTTTTTCTTCTGCATATATTCAACCTTGTGACTTGTTATACCGAGGCAAGAGTGACAAAAAAAAAAGAAAATTCACTACTGAATGGCCTAGGCTCAGTTGAACGAGCTCCTGCTGTAATTATATACCAACACCCTATAGGATGTAGGTGCGCCCCATGCGTCTGGACTTGTTATACTGAGTCGAGAATGGGGCACAAAAACCACATCACTTTTGAATGGCCCAGGCTCAAGTTGAACGAGGTCCCTGCTGTATTTAACATCTACTAACAATAGATAGAATGCAGGTGTGCCCCGAACGTCTGGGCCTTCCTTGCTTGGGATTCACCGCTATATTAAGACAAGTTCACTCGTAAGCCATGGAATAAAGAATCCAACTGGCTGTGGACCATGGCCCAAGCTCGAATCGAATGAGCACCCTGCATAATGTATTGGTGCCCATCCATGGAAGACAGGTGCGCCCTGCACCTCTGGGCCTTTTCTTTCTTGCATTCAACCCAATTTTGTGCTTACAGTGATGTAATTCCATGTAGGAAGAAGAAGAAGAAGAAGAAAAAAGACCAAGAATCATGGGCCATGGCCCAGGCTTGAGTCGAACGAGCACCCTGCATAACACGTCAGCATTAATGAATAACAGTGTCGTTCAAAGTTACCATTTTTCTTCTCATTTTTGTCTTATTTTTCGCTTTCATTTTCCACCCCCTTTTTGTTATTTCTTGGTCAAAAATGCAGCTTTTTCGTTTGGGTAAAATCTGGCCCATCTGAAATATCATTCTGCACTCCTCAGTCAATTGAGCCATATATTTCGACCCATTACTGCTTGGCAAGGAAAAGGGCATTGAAAATGCAATGATCAGCAGGAGCTTAAAATGGGTAACTTTGAAACCCCTCCCATGACGAACTTGCAAGTAGGAAAACAAAAGTGTTCCAAATGTTTTCTAGGGTTTAAAAGGCCAAGGAGCTCGTGCTAACCCTCGTTATAGGTAGAGAAATGTCACAACATCGAAAAGGAAATTCAAAAAGGAGAATTTCGGTGAAAATGGCCTTGTGACCTCATTTTCACAAAAATGCTCGGAAAATGAAAACAAAAATGAGAGCAAAAATGAGCTGAAAATGAGAGAAAAATGGTAACTTTGAATGACGCTAATGGAAGATACGTGCCTCTGGGCCTTTTCTTCTGCACATATTCAACCTTCTTTGTGAACTTGACGGCGGAATAATGTCAAAAACAGTGTGTTGCCAAAACTCAGGGCCCAGGCTCGAGTCAAACGAGCTGTCTGCTATCTCCATTGATTACTTAAAGCGATATAATGGAATGCAGGTGCACCCTGCACTTCTGGGCTTTTTTCTACTTGCTCATGTTCAACCCTGTGACTTGTTGTCCTCAAGCAACAGTGGGGCAAGAACCATGCTTCTATCACATGGCCCAGGCTCGAGTCGAACGAGCACCCTGCATAATATAATGTATTGGCACTAACACAAGGGGGCGTCGTTGATACTGCTATGTGAATATATGAGATAATATATAAATGAATATGAGGGCAGCCTATATGGCTGCGATGTGAAATGAGAGGATGGGAAGCGGGATGCAAGAAGATGAGGGTTTACGGGGGGTCGAAAAAAGGGCGTATGAGGGAGAGAATGGGACGAATACACGTGAAGTGGATGCAGATGCGAGTGGAATGCATCAAGATGAATGCGGTCCCGTGTACGTATACAGATCTATCAACGCTCACTCCTTGCTGCCCTTTTCTTCCACTCAGGGAGACTCGTGCCTCGCCTCTCCTGAGCTCGCACTATGGAAGACAGGTGCGCCCCACGCGTCTGGGCCTTTTCCTTTTATTGCAACTCCAAACTCAACCTTCCTTCCTTCTTTGTGAGCCTCACAGAGCCTCAGCGGAGTATTTTTTCAAAAAAATAATAATCAGAATCCCACAAGGCCATGCTCGAGTCGAACGAGCTCTTGCATAATCCACATCGTCGTCAAGCACAGAGGTGCGTCCCGCGCTGCTAGGCCTTTCTTGCTTGAAGGTGAACACCGTCAACGAACAACTCAACTTCAACCTGGACTCGGAGGATGACTAGTTCAACTGCGGTCAGTACATAGGTCCGCGGGGGTTCGGGGCAGAGATGGCGCGATGGCGAAGTGGCGCGATGACAGATTGATTGGTTGGATGGAAGGAAGGAAGGAAGCAGCACAGGTGACTTGGTGGTCGCACGGTCATACACTGTGGGAATCTGAATAGGAGTAGCGGCCGCCTGAACAGGTACGTCATGAGGAAAAGAAAGGAGTGTCGACGATAAGAAAACAGAGGCAACACTGGGAAATTCCGGGAACAAAGCGTTGTCGGGATCCCACCGGGCAACGCACCTCACATATTGCGTCGCGTCGCCTACAATATGAGGGAAGGCAGATCCCGAACGCGAACCCAACCAACTGAAAGCGAAGGAAAAGCGTCCGAGCGAGGCACCATTGTACAATGCTTCTTGAATGCTTCTCTGTCTCTCCCCTCCCGTCCATCCCGTAAGATGCTGGGAAAACGCGCCCACACATGATAGACTCCGGAGTGTTTGGAGGAGAAGACAGGAGAGGCTAGGACGGGTGGGGTAACCCGGATACCGACATTGTTTAGAGACCGTAGTTCGGGGAAGGTCAAATCTTGTCAGAAACTACGGCGACCAGGGGGATGAATTGTATGGCCCAGAGGACGTCGGCTCGCACTAACACCGTAGCACACTGGACGGCACTGGAGGAAAGACATTGAAAGAGATGTATGACTCGGCCTGGGGATCGGTCCCGCGTAATTTCCCGTTCTCGTAAAACTTTGCTGCCGTACGATGTACCTAACGACCGAGTCGCTGTCGGTCGATTTGTTTTTTTTTTTTCGTGTCGGCAGACGTCGGATGGAACTTGGCTGAAGGGGTTGGCTCTAGCTGGGTAGGGGCGCGGGAGATGCAATAGCAGCCTATTTTGCTTCCGGACTGAGGAGAATGAAAGGAGAATGAAAAGATTGACGATATGACGGGCGTGGGAGGGATCATCTCGGGGTGATCGGTTGAAAATGATATCTGCGGCATTTTACGTCAGGCCACGATTCTTCTCTTGGTCTCCGCTCAGTCACTGGGTCTGGCCGTCTGGGGAATACGCCTACGGTCTCTTCGTAATTCGACACTCTGTCGACGCACGCTCTCTACCGCACACTCGTTTGGTCTTTGTCTGGGTCTACAGGAAAATTGAAAGAGACGGTTGCAAATCCAAAGGAGCAAACTGGTCGTTGGAGAATCTGCCAGTGACATTGAAAAGACTAGCATTTCGGAGCATTTCTCCGCACGTGGCACCAGTGCGCGTCTAATAGCTTGCCCAGTGTCTACGCTAAGCCTGCTTCCTCTGACAGTTATCTCAGAAGGCGTTCTGCTAGCGAGTGCCTAGGAGACGCGAACTTATTGACTTGGGTGC
This sequence comes from Mycena olivaceomarginata, assembly GCA_029378375.1. Classification (NCBI taxonomy): domain Eukaryota; kingdom Fungi; phylum Basidiomycota; class Agaricomycetes; order Agaricales; family Mycenaceae; genus Mycena; species Mycena olivaceomarginata. The sequence goes on along the minus strand of JARKIC010000729.1, from coordinate 73,346 downwards.
TTCTCTGTCTGGGCTAGGAACAGACAGTAACAACTACATACTTGGAAGCATGCCCGTAGCCCCGGAGCCGCCTCCGCGCTCGACCCTGCGCCCACCGAGTGTGCTCATCCCGGCTGCGAGGGTGTCGAGTCTCGGTCTCGGGGCGCCGCCAAATTCCAAGAGCACTACTACTATCCCAACTCAGGGGACTAGGATTCGGACGACCAGCGCCGCCACATCGACCACTTCTACCTCGAGAACACGGACTATCTCGGGTTCGGGCGGGGCACCACGGGTCTTGCAGACCAAGGCTGCGCCGACTACGGCTGTTTCGAGCCCGGTGCAGGTTCAAAATTTACCCACAACGAATCCACCGCTATCTACACAACCATTTACATCTACTACGTCTCCATCCACGACACCGCAGCGGATCCGCGCCCCGTCTGCGAATTACATGACCGCTACCGCCTCGTCCCCATCTACATCTACCTCCAAGCCCAAGTTGTCCACGTCGCCGTCGATGTCCAACTATCTACAAGGTCTACCTCGCTTTCGGGGTCGCTTTCGGGGTCGGGGCCGGCGGAGAGCGGTGGCAGTCAGGCGCGGACGACGGCGATGTCTGCCTCTCCATCTACATCGACATCGAAGCTATCCACGTCCCCCTCCACTTCAAAGCTCTCTACGTCCCCATCTACATCTACCTCAAAGCTCTCAACCTCCCCATCGACTGCATCGAAGCTATTAGCCACCCCGCGCTCGAGGCAGTCGAGCCTCGCGTCGTCGGCCTCGCCCACCGCGTCTACCGCGAGCAGCGCGGGTGCCGGGATGGGGGCCCGCGTGAGGACGACTAGTGCGGGGGCCGGGTGCGGGTGTCGGTTCGACCAAAACAACGCCCACTGCGCCGGGGGCGCACCCTCTCGACGTCCGCGTCTGCGTCCAGGCTGTCCAGTCGGACCTCGCCTGCATCGTCGTCATCGGCGCGGGTGCCCGGCGCGGAGGCAACTTCTTCTCCGCAAACTGCGTCTCCACGACAAACACAAACGGGCGCGGGGACAGGTGACACCTGGGCGTCGTCGCTCATGCCTGCGCCCCGCGCGCGCAAGGTGAGCGCGGGGTATGCGTCGCCGACGGCGGCGAGCGTTGCTGCGAGCAAGAGCAAGGAGAAGGAGAAAGAGAAGGAGAAGGAGAGGAGGGATAAGGACGAGAAGGGGAGGGGGAGTGTGGGGCGGGCCGCGGGGAGGTGCGTTGCGTTTTTATTCGTTTCGGGATGGGATGGGATGAGATGGGATGGAATGGGGTTGGGACGGATGTGAAGGCGCGGACGTGCGCGGCTATCGCGCGTATATTTGGGGTGGGGCGCGTCTATCGTGGTTTGGGGCGCATATCCACCCTATCCACTCTTTTCGCGCATATATGATACATCCACGTATATCGCGCAGGGCGCCTATATATCCGCCCCTCCACCTCTTCCTCTTCCTCTTCCTCTGCCCCTTCTCCCCTCCTGCTCCCTCCCTTTGCCTGTTCTCAATATATGTGTTGACGACTGCTTCTCTAGAGCACTTCCCGCAGCTGCGGCCACAGCTTCTGCTTCTGCTTCTTCCGCACCCAAAGAGAGGGAGAGGGATCGTACGACGAGTACGAGTGCGGGTGCGGGGGCGGGGGCGGGGGCGGGGGCGACTGGGAGCGGGACTGTAGGGAGGGCGGCGGGGAGGTGCGTCTTTTTCCCGTTTTCAATTATTTTTTTTGGAGGAAGCGCATACATCGCCTTTCTCTGCGTTTATCGACGTGTATACCAACTCCACGTTGTCATCGTTCTTCCTTTCCCTCTCTCCTCTTCGCATATATCCATATACGTGTCTGACGATATACTCTTCACAGAGCCGTCGCTGGTGCGCCTACGTCTACATCTACATCTACGGCTTCAGGAATTGCGAGGAATGCGAGTACGGCGGGGAGGTGAGTTTCGATCTGTTCTTTTTTTCTTCTCTTGCGTTTGGGGAGGTGGGGTCTGTGGGGTCTGTGGGTGTTTCGCCACCGGGAGAGGATGTGGGCACATATGGACTCCTCGGATATACGCTGCGCCGATGTCATGCGGGCCCGGGGCTTTGGAGCGGAGATACATATTCGTTCCCTCCCTGCACCGACTTCGACTTCCATTCTATTCCTCCTTCTCTCCGTCAGGCTTAATTTTTCTACCCACTAATTTTATTTTCGTCGCGCAGAACCATTCGACCCAGCACCTCGACCTCCTCGCTGCGGCGCAAGCCCGTCCCTGCCTCATCGTTATCGGCAGCTCCTCCCGCCTCACCCGCGAATTCCGCGCCTTCAACGCCCAGGACGCCTAAGGCGCCGTCGTCCCTCGCACCCCTAGGGCAGCAGCGGTCCGCGCCATCCACCTCGTCGCAGCAGCAGCAGCAGCAGTCGCAGTCGTCCACACCCTCATCAACAACTACAGACCGCACCACGTCGACGTCATCATCCACACCCGCCCCGCCACTGCAGATACACACTTCCCCGTCGTCGCCCGTGGCTGCGGCGGTCCCTTCCCCCGGCCGTCCCCAGCTCTCCCCCCGCACGCCCTCCGTCTCGCCGCGGACCGCGCGCCCGGGCGACAGCACGTCCGTGTCCACGCCCACCTCGTCGTCCGGGCACGGGCACGGGTACGGGTCCCCGGCATCCACGCGCGCCAGTTCCGCCTTGGGACAGATCCCCCAATCGCGCTCGCAGTCCCGCGCGGCGTCCGTCGGGCGCGTGGACACGTCATCCTCGAGCTCCCTAAGGCGCGCGGCGAACGGCGGCGGGAGCGGGACGGCGTCGCCGATATATATGCACAGCGGGGGGAGTGGGAATGGGAGTGGGAGCGGGGGCGCGAGCCCGCTGGCGCATACGCAGGCGTTTGCGAGCGCGAGGGAGACGATTAGGAGGGGGAGGGAGCGGAGTGGGATGGGGCTGGGGCTGGGGCAGGGGAGCCCGTCGACGCCGAGTAGTGAGGGGCATGGGTATTGGGGTGGCGGGAGTAGCGATGGGCATGGGGGTGCGCAACAGAAGGAGGAGACGAAGGAGCAGAAGGAGCAGCAGCTTCCGAAGGAGGGCGCGAGCGGGTGGGTGGACACGCCGACGGAGAGTGCGTTCCCGGGTGTGTCTGTGCCTGTGCCCGAGATTGGAGCGGCGCCGAAGGGGAGGGAGAGGGAGAGAGCAGGGGAGAAGGAGAAAGAGGGTGCGTTTGCCGTTCTTGCTCATATTTTGACTTGTGGTTCTTCGCTGACCGCAATTCCGTGTTTCGCAGCCCCGTCAATGCCAGCGTCAGCGTCAATCCCAGCAGCACCCGCAGCGTCCGCATCGCCACCTATCACCCGGCCAGCTCGCAGTAGTGAGAGGGAGAAGGAGGGTGGGTTCTCCGTTCTTGCTCCGGAGCTTCTTGGGCGTCGGTGCCTTTCTTTCGTAGGCTGACTTGTATCCGTTCTGTAGCCTCCTCGACGGCAACACCGATTCCGCCGCATCCACAGTGATCCCCCGCCCAAGTCGCAGTAGAGAGAGGGAGAAGGAGAAGGAGGGTGCGTTTTTTCATTCTCTTGATTGTGTCCTTCCTTCAGTCTCCTTGCGTCCGCGGAGACTGGGTCGCTTTGCTTGACTCGATTTGCTTCCCTAGCTGACTTGCATGTTTCAGTGTCATCTTCGTCAGCGCGCGCAATACCGATACCGCGTCCAAGTCGCAGTCGCAGTCGAGGGCCGGGCGAGCGGGAACAGCGGCAGCTTGAAGACAGGGAGAGGGCGGGAGACCAAGACAGAGGTACGTGCCATTCCATGCATCTGTTTTTATGCCACCCGTCTATCGCTTCTCCTGCGCTTCTCTTGCATCTTTCTGCTTCTTCCATGCTTTCTCTTTCTTTCACGCATTTCTTTTATCTTTCATCTGGCATCCATCACACGTCCATCTGCCCTCTACAATCCATGATACCCTACTGCTTTCCATCCCACCGTGCTTCCCACGCGCCTGCGGCGGCGTCTCGCCCCATCCCACACCCTCATCTCACCCAAGTACTGTATATGTTTTATTTGTGGCTTTGGGATGATCTGCGTCACGATCACGATCGGTTTCGACCACCACCGAAACCACGCGACGATCTCAGCTCCCTCCGAGGTTATACGTTGTGCCGGCGACGCATACAGTCTACCGTGGCGACAGACAGGGGTTCGGTGGATCGGGATCCCCGGTGTGCGGAGCTGTTTTTACTTTGTCGCTGTGCTGGGCGGTGTCGATGATTGTATGCCCATGCATATGTTCTCATCATGATTCATTCGTTTGACTTCTTTTCTTACGCCAAGTCCTGTGTTTTTTGCCTCCCTCCTTCATCTTCTCCGGTGCTGCGTTAACTTCTCTGCCGCGCCTGCTCCCTCCTTCTACCGTCGCTTGGCGTCGACACATTGCATTCTTTCTTTTGCTCTTCGCTTTCACTCAGTGCTCTACCGCTACTTACATCATCTTCGTCCTCATCTTCGTCTCCTTCACGTTCTCCTTCGGCAACTTAATCCCGTGTTTAATTCTCATTGACATCGCCTTCATAATTTCACTACCTAATTCCCAATCCACTTCGCTCCCCTCCACCATGCTCTCCTCCCCACTTCTGCAGCCCTCTCCGCTCTCCCCTACGTTTACTCTTACCCCTCCCTCATCTCCTCGCTCACCTACATTTAATTCTGTTCCGCTGACACCTACATTTGCTTCCACTTCTCTCTCTCCCTTCTCTCAACTGAATCGCACTCATACGTATCCTCGACTCCGAATCCGCGCGCTGACATTTGGTCCAGGATCCGTGCATGCGGGGGCGCAGATTCCGAGTGGGAACGTCAACGGGAGCGCCGACGCTCCGGTCGCCAACGTACCTACACAGCTCACCGACGGAAGAGGGAGCGGCAGCACCGAGGGACATGCCGGTGCGGACGAGCAACCCACACGCCGCGCGCGCTCGCCCCCGCCAAAGTCGCCGTCGCGGGTACGAAGCGTGGAGAAGGACAAGGACAAGGAGCGGTCGCCATCACGGGCGCGGAGTACTGAGGGGAGAAACGGTGCGTCTCATTCCTTGCCGCTTTGCGCTCTCTCGCGTTTCCTCCTTTCCCGCTCGCCGTTTTATTTTCATTCTGTGCATGATCGGCGGGCGGCCATGCTTGGTAGCCATCGCGACCCGCTGTTGTTTGTTGGCGGAGGTAGATCGCGATGCGACATGCCTCGGATCGCTAGGGCCGGCTGCCGGCCCACCGCTCAGCACGTGTTTCGTCTCGGAGTATGCCCGCCGCCAGTCTATTGCACCCCGGTTTCACATTGGAAATGTGCAGAGTCTACCCCGGGCCCAAAGTTCCGGCTGCTGCTGCACATTTGCGGTTTCAGTCCATACCGCGACCACCGCCTGTGACATTCCCTTTCATGGTCATTACTCCGCCCATCACGTCTTTCTCTCTTGTCCTTGACATACTCCACGACTCTCCTCACTCCTCTTCTCCTGAAATGTCGTACTTGGAGAAGGACGCTGATACTGGATATTTTTTTGTAGCGTCGCGCAGTCGGGAGCGCGTGCCGTTCCCCCAAGAGGACGCGCCCGCCCTTCCGACAATCACGCCCGCATCAGCCCCGTCGACTTCGTCACTGGTAGCGTCGACGCAGCAGCATGCATCCTCAATAACTCCGTCGGGTGTCGTAAGCCACGCACAGTCATCTTCAGCGTCCGGCTCCGCGCACAAATATTCGAGCAGCTCGGCACACGCCAAGACGACTATCACGCCCGTTGACAACACCGCCTCGAGCACCGTCGGCCGCTCGAAATCGCTTCCGTCCCCCCACCCCGGCGTGTCTTCTCCGACGAGCCCCTCAAACTCACACATCCCCTTGGCGATGCAGAATGTCCCACTCGCGATGCAGACACGGCCGAGGGAGGTGTCCGATCCCCGCGCGGCACAGGCACAGTCGCTCCTTGCCACTGCCGCTACGCGCGCGCCCGGGTCGCCGCCGCAGCACGTCCAGTCGCATGGGCAGGCCGCTCATTATCCGGGCCAGAGCGCTTATGCTCAGTCGCCAGTGACGTCGCCCACCCGCTATACATCAACCTCGTCGTCCACGCGCCAGCGTACACCGGAGCGCACAGTTGTCCCCGCGCAGCGCACAACGCCGGAGCGCCGCCCGTCGGAGAGCGTCGGCGCGCACCTCACGCGCGAGGGGTCGCTTCGGGCGGTGTCGGAGGGCGCACATCTCACGCGTGAGGGGTCGTTTCGTTCGGCATCAGAGGGCGCACACCTCACGCGCGAGGGCTCGTTCCGCACCGCGGAGCTCGCGCTAGATGTGAAGCGGCTGATGGCGAAGCCGGTGTCGGTGTCGGCGCGTAGCCGGGCGGACTCTTCAGACGGGGCCAGCTCAGGGGCGGAGGGGACACAGTTGAGGCGGAAACGGTATGACGCAGCCGGGAAACGTGTGGAGCCACTCGAGGAGGAGAGGACTCTGCCGCCACGACGGAGCGAGGATGGAGCGGCGAGTCGGAGGGCGGAGGATAGAGAACGGGAGAAGAACGCGCGGGAGGCCGCGCTCGCGTTTGTTGGACCACATGATGGCGGAGAGGACAAGGAGAAGAAGGAGAAGCGCCCGAAGAACGTCTTGAGGCGCAAACCTAGCGCTAACCGTCCGGCGACTGCCCCGACTGTGGCTAGCCCTGCGTCCGCGGCGGTGACGCCGGCCATTGCCCGCGCAGGACCCCCGACCCTCAACCTCAATCTGTCGCTCGACCCCATGTCGCTGTCGTTCACAGGCGGTGACGCTCCGAGCCCGAGAGGCAGCCCTGGTGAAGGGAGTACCGGTGGGAGCGGGAGCCTCACGCCTGCCGGTGCAGTGGTGCAAGCGTACAAGCGGGGTCTTGACCCGAACAGTCCAGGAATATCATCTCTTCCCTCGCCATCTTCCTCTTCCTTCACCTTCAAGCGCAAGCAGACAAGCGACAACGGTCATGGCGGCCTACTTGTCGCTTCGGCTGAAACAGCCTCGCCCCCAGCCACGCCGTATTATACTGTCTTCGGATCGACTTCGGGGCGCGTTGTCGCGGTTGGTGGACCGGACGACACCTACGACGGCGGAGGGTCGTTTATCTCGGCGTCTGCGTTCCCGCTTTTCGACGGTGCGCGACCGCGGCACTCGAAATCCAAGGAGTCAAGCTCTGGGCGTACGCTGACGCGCAAGGTTAGCGAGCGGTTGCTGCGCAAGCGGGACGAGGACGAGGATGTGCGCGGACGGACGAGCTCGCAGGTCGATTACAGGAAGAAGAGCCCGCGGAGTGGGAGCCGCGCGACCGGCGACGACACCCAAAGCCCGACCAGGGAACCACAGTCGGCGACGTGGAGCAAGTCGCCCGCGGTACACGACGGCGGGTTTACCAACGAGCCACGGTCACGGCGCTCAGAGCCCGCGCTCGGCGGTGGAAGCAAGATCTGGAAACTGATGAAGCGGATTAGCACGGGCGGGCTGAAGGAGAAGTACGATCGCGGCCCGCGCTCGCTGCCGCCCCTTCCACCGCTGCCGCCTGTGCCGCCGGTACCGCAGCTCCCCAGGGATGCCGCGTTGGAGGCGAGGAGTGCCATGTCCTCGGATGGCCACTCGCGCGATGAGCCTGGCGCGGTCTCGCGTTTCATGCAGTCGCGGACGTCTCTAAGTGGCTCCCAGCCTACTTCTGGCATTCCTCGCTCCGCCCCACGCTCCTTGCCGATGCCCCCTCCTATCCCTGTCTCTCAGCCCTCTAGAGTAAGCACTACCACCCGCTCTTCCTCTCCTGTCTCTTCGTCCGACGTCGCTTCCTCGAAATACTTCCACAAAACACCTGGCTCCGGACGGTCGTCGACTTCGTCTTATGGTGATGACTCGACGCCTCCTCCGATGCCTGGCGCCCCAATGCCAAACTTCATCATTGGGAAGCACATCGTCCCGCCCAAGGACCTGTACAAGCTCGACCTCTCCGAGTTCCCGTCGGGCTCGCCCGATGAGAAGGTGCCCGTTAAGCCCACAGCATTTTTCGGCACACAAAACACTCGCGGACCTGACGAGTGGACGATCATCAACACGCCCGCTGAAGAACATCCGCCCTCGCTGCCTCATCCGCCGCGCCGCCTCCCGATGCCCAGCCACTTGCAACGAAGAACCCATCGCCTCAGCGACACCCCCAGCATTCCCGAGTTCTCGACGGTTAACCCGGTCAACGCTTTTACTGCGCGCAAACCCCCGGTGACGGACAAGCCGCGCGTGCTCAGCATGCTTTCTACCCTCGAGCCAGCGCCCCCGCTAGGCTCTTTGACCATGCAGGACGACACAAGAGGGCAGCTCTCCAGCGTAGGCAGCGTCGCCAGCAGTACCGCCGCCCCGACAGCGCGCCAGAAGCGGCTGCAGCAGCGCTCGACGTCGTTGCCTCGCGCAGAACCGCTGACCTTCCGCGGCATCTCTGAGAAGGCGGCGCAGGCTCTGACGGAGAAGGAAAAGGCAGATCGGTGGGACGATCTCTTGCAGCGCAGCGACCGCGCCGGCGGGACGCTTCATCTCGGGACGTCGGAAGAGCTCCCGTCTGACGATATCTCGCTACGATATTCGACGTCGTCCGCGCAGCTGTTAAATGGTGCGCATTCGTCCGCTCTTTTTCGTCGTACGAACGCTGACTTGTATCCAGAATTCTAATCCCGCTGGGCCCACGAAAAATTATGACCGGGATAGATACACCGACGAATGCTCATTTGGTTACGCAAAACGCTCTGTAGACACGTTCTCTTCTGTACTTATCCCCGCAGCGTCCCACACACGCCCTCGCCGCCCCCTTCATTGCTTTGCATCACCAAAACTTCACCTGTACTATAAATACCCGATTTGTGCCATACATACCCACTTAAATTTGTAGTACTCACCGCGATCTCGTACGCTAGCTATGTTATAATGCATGTTTCGGTTTCACGCTGGACCTTGTGGTGCCTTTGCGTTTAAGTTGAAAGCTAGCTACCTGTCGTGCTAGCCGTCATTTAAATTGAACGCCTCGGATGATGGGATGCTTCTTGCTTGCGACTCTTCAGGCCTTCAGGCTTTCAGGCGTTGTGGCGAGCCCTCTGTTGCGACGTCATTATGTACGGCAAGCACGAGAACAACATCTACACTTTTGTGAATCCGCGTGTCTAACCAGGACCTCCATCTTCTTTGGTAGAGCACCGCGTGCATTAATATTCCTCACAAACTGTGTCGGAGCCTTTCGTACCAGTTGCGATCCGCGGAGATTCCGATAGCTTTGCCCAAGGGCCTCGCCAGTCTGCCTCGACAGGACCGCATCTCCTCGATTCTCCTCGCTGTCGGAAGGGCTTGAGAGCTTGATGAATCAATCCACCTCAGACCGTCGTTCGGATGCCCGCCCACCTAGGTCGCCAAGCACATGTCCAGAAGGATGGAGCAGGATCGCAGGTGCGTAGCAGGCACTCTTTCCCCGCTGCTCCGTCTCTGACCTCACATCTCCTCTTTTTTGTATGCGCCAGCGCTTGCACCGACTCTGGAAACGTCTCGGGCTCAATACACGTCGCCGCGGCTTGATACCTCACCCGCTTTTGCTGTGCCTGCGAATCGCCGACTGCGGCTGCGCCGTTCGACCCCAACATCCTTACCGACCTCGCGGTTACGAGCATGTCGAGCGCGTGTGCCCCCGCTCGATCCCGCCCTTCACCTATCCTTTGCGCTTCTTCCCCTCTGCTTCGCTTTCTTGCCCTTGACATCCTCGACACCTTCCCCATTTCCGGTCTCACTTCTCCCTTCCCGCCCCGTCTCATCCCGTCTCACTGCTCGTTGCCCACCCACTGCGCAACCGGGTCGATCCACCGATGCCGGCTGGCGCTGGCTGCCCTCGCGCGCGCAGCCCGTGCAGACTCGCGCGCGGCCTTGCTCTGCGGTTCCGGATCTGCCAGTAAGACACCCAGCACGCGCTGTCGGCTCTGCACATGGTTTCGCAGTCCATCAGGCGCACACAAGCCCTCTGATCCTGCCTCCTTCCTTCACCCTCTTCCCTTCTCATCTGAAAAAACCGCCCTGCGCTGCTCGCCTCTGGACGTGCCGGCTCGTGACCTCGGAAAATGGCCACCTCTAGCTAGACCCAATCTCAGCTATACATACGACCGTGCGCGCTACGCAACTGGCCGCGCTCCATGCAGCCACGCTTCGCGCAATAGTCCCCGACCCGATCCGACAAACTCAAGTAAACAAGGCCTTGGGACCCACCGACTCGGCGTGCAAATTACGGCGCACTCACCTACACTAGACTCAAGCCCGGACCTACGATCGCCCGCGCGCGCTGCTCGTGCCGCCCCCAGCCATCTTCGTCCCTTCCTCTCCTTCACTCCCTCCCTTCCCCCCCTTCCCTCCTTCCTCGTTCGCTGGATCCCCTCCTCCATCGCCCCGCTCGTCCCTTTCCAGCCGCTCCGAACACGCTGATATCAACACCATGGACGTCTACTCTAGTGTTAGACATGCCCGAGCGCGTGCGGACCGACTCGCAGCTTTCCGTTGCGACCGCGCACATGCCCGAGTCCGGCATTGGCTTCAGATGCGCTCCGCATCTCTCCTCTCCTCCACCGCCGTCCCCTTATCGTCTCTGCACCATCTCCCGCTTCTGCTCCCTCCTTTCCCCCCTCCGTGTCGTGTACCCCTTCAGCTGTATCCCATCACCCAGTAAATCGGACGAATGCAATGTATTTTCTTCTTACTTCCACTTACCGATGGAACGCGACCCGGGAGTTGTCCCATTAGCTTTGACCACGTTCATGTATCTTCCACGGAATCCGAATCTTTGTACACCTCAGCTTGCTTCAGAATGCAGCGAACATCATTTCCAAAGAGTATTCCGAGATGCTGCGTCCGAACAGAAAACACGGTCTGCCGCTGTTTCCCGGATCGAAGGGACCGTTAATATAAATGGCAAGCCCGATCGCCGAGGCAAACTGGACCCGTGCCGTCACGGCCACGGCCGTCAAAAAAGGGCCGTGGAGTCTCTCTGACGGGACGGCACGGTCAACGGCACGCGTGACGGCCGTTGAACGGGTCTGGGGGATGGAGTTGGCTCAATTGCTTCCAGAATCACATCCCTGGGTAATAGATAGTGCTCAAGTACCGATGTGAGCTCTTCAGGCTCCTTGTCGGAAGGTTGTCAATGGGTCCTCATACTTCGAAAAGCATCATTTTTACCCATACTTGAGCCGGTTCAAGCTCCGCCGTCACTTCCGGCAAGTGCCGGAAGCACGCCGAAACTTGAGCTGCAGTTGAATTTGAGATTCAACTACATAGCTATCTGGTGTAAACCATGTATTGGGGCACAATTATAGTTGATGTGGAGAAGAATTACGCCCTGATGAGTGTCTCTTGTGGAGGAAGTTATATGCCCGTTGAACGGCCGTGTTTCAACGGGCCGTTGAACTTCCGAAAAATGTCCTACGGAACGGGCACGGCACCCGTGGGTGCCGTCAAACCGTGGCCACGGTCACGGGGGGCAGCCCTAGTCGTGCGAATTCGGAACATGCGTGCTAAACGCCAGTTAATGAAACCGTATATAGTAAGGGTCAGCTGACGGGAAGTATGTATATTCCGTAGCTAAGTATGTCCCGGTACCACCACAAACACGATAACTACTGTACCATTTTATTCAAGTCGCGCGCCCTGTGATGCGTGACAGCTCACAACGAATTTCGGTTTTCGTGAACCGAGAGCATTTGGGATATGGAAATCCCACGTCCCATGGGATGATCGGTGGGACACGGATGGGATTTTGTTCGACTTGCCATCAAGCGGGACAGTTTCGGCATCGCGGCGCCCCCCATGGGCACCTGAAAGCGTAATAATAGCAAACAAACACACGACTGGCATGTCCATGTTCTCCGAGCTGCGACGCGACCCACGGCTCAGAGACCTCCTCATAACCCAAATAACTACCTTCATCCGCGTACTCTCTGTTCTGAAAAATGATATTGGTCTCGGTCAGCCCGCCTCCATCACCCCCGATACAGCACCACCAAGTCTTCCGCCGTCCATTCACACTTTCGTCTCTGATGCAACTGGCATCCCATTTGAGTCTGTGCTAAATCTGTGGGACCTTGTTAAAGAAGACATCTGGGCCATTCATCATTCTAACACAAAGCTTTCCACCAGCGAGGAGGAACTGTTTTGGATGCACGGCTGGAAGCTCGGCCTCAGTAAGTACTCTTTCAGTCCAGTATATCAGGTCTAAAATATATCTTAGCTTCTCTGACTCTTTACCCATCAAGCCACTATTGCCCGGACTGTCCCGGGACCGGCGCGCTCAAAAAGGCCGAGACCAGACAGGTTGTCGTTTATACACAAGCGAGCGGAGCAGTGCCAGCTTGGGCCGTCCATCTTTATTGCTCCAACTGCAACACAAACTACCACCACAATTTCTCAGTCCAGGCGGGGATGCGCACTTACTACGGCGACAAACCGACATACATCCAGATAGGCGAGCGTCAGTTTGCGGAACGAAAGCTTGTTGGCCTTTGGGTCAGCCTGATGTTAGTCGCTTGGTACATCGCTCACTCTCATATTAACAGCATGATCTGATTGGTCTGATTGGTCTATCAGGGTTTCGGCGACCAACTGCGCTCGCTTGTACAACATGGCCTTATCTCAACAGCAGGAACACGATTTCGCCGCCGGCGGGTGGCAGTTTGGATGTGTCCTCACACCAGATCATATCTGGGATGCATTCATCATCCTCACACTCCTGGATTATAACGACTGGAAGCACACCTGCCTCCATGTCCCTCACACCGGAGAGCAGAAGAACCGTTTCAAGGACGCCATGCGAGCTCATAACCATGAGGTGATTAAAGAGGGCCAAGATGCAATTGACCACTGCTGCGACAAATGCCTAAGGGTTTGGACGCGCCCTGATGGTACCGAGCGTGAGTTCTAAGTACTTCTTTTATCGGAATCGTGTTTTGATGTCCTTCCAGAAGATGTACAGCCAGCCATCGGTGACAGAATGGCTATGGGAAATCAGCGCTGTCAAACGGCGCACTGCACGCTTGAGCTGGACAACAATCGACACCGCTTCTGCCCTCTTCACACACACCTGGACCAAATCTGCTCAGTTGTTGGCTGTGATGCAACCGTCGTCCCTGGCAAGAAATCCTGCACTGCTCAAGCGCATGCTGAGATGGAGCGCCTGCATTACGAGCACGGGTGAGCAGCATTCACACTGTGGGATCGATTGCAAAAACATCGGCTGGCCCACCCGCGTGACGGCGCCCCACCTGTGGTTGATCCAGAAGATGATGACGAAGGAGAAGAATGGTTTGAGAGCGATGTGGATGGCAATGTAAAGATCCATTGAGACATCAACCCAGGGTCAATTGGCTTGGATGACTCTGTATCGTGTGAGGCGACCAAGTTGGATACAGGTAACCGCAAGTTCAAGGCCCTCTTCGGCGGCTTGCACACACACAACGAGCAGATACTTGTCCGTCCGTGTGGAGTGATTGTCTCACGGGCCACGTTTTACAACGCAGAAGCTGTGTCAAATGTGCTAGTGCATATACTATATCAATTTACATCGGCCAGTCCATATTTACTGTCCCCAGCTGTTTGTACAGAAGACGTTCTCTGTACCGCTGTGATAAGGACCGCGGTGTCGGTATCGAAAGATATATGATTCGAATTCGACTATGTTCGTCCTCTAGAGGGGAAGATATAGTCGAATGATAGAGTGGAAGGTTGGTGCGCGAATCGGCCTTGTATGAGTGATAGGTGTGTGTGTGTGTGTGAACGGGGATCGTGGAGACCGTTCGTCTCCTGGGTGTGGACGTGTGTGGAGGACCTGTTGTTAGTGAAAACGGTAAAGAAGGTGTGAATGCCTAAACCTGGCTCCCCGTACGAGAGTACTGGAACCCTAAATGTGTTGCCCTGCCTGCTTTCCTTCGTGCACTCTTCCCCTTAGAACCAGCGCTGGAGATGCGATGTGTGTCGCACAGACGATGACACCGACGTTGTTCGGTCGACGGCGAGACGGTTGGTCTCGTTGGCTATGGACGGCGATTTATATGTGATGGCTTCTCTCTGGGCCTGTTTTCTACAGAGCGAGGCTCGCGAGAACGGTGATCCTAATTGAGGAAGCCTGGGATGGTGACACCGGGTCCGGTGAGGAGGAACCCTGCTGATGGAGGTGTGAGAGGTGAGACGCCGACGAACGAGCGAATGCAAGATATGTGGCCTGCCTCCGGCAGTGGGCGAGGAGGAGGGTGCACGAGAGGTACGAAGTCGGGGAAGGCTGGGAGTACCCCTTAGATTGAGCTGAGAACGGTACAGAAAGTGGGGAAAACACCCCGAAAGCTACTTCTGCAGGCCGGAAGGTACTGACTACTCCTACTAAATGCGCTCCCTTTTATACCTCCTCGACGACTTCCCACGTTTCCAGAGGTGCCATGTGGGTGGCAGGTGTTTCCAGGGGGCAGGGGACGTCATGAGGTGTTTCGGGGTGCATATGTGACAGGAGAACGGACACCTCTGCTGAGGAGACCAATCGTCTCTGGGTGCGCACAAGGCGCGGTGAGGCCAGACAACCTCGGAATACGTCTGGGGCTCCAGGCACGGCTGGTAATTGTGTCGGTGGGTGCTCGAGTGCTCCGGAAGGGGGAGAGACGGACAGTCTCCTCTCGGCTAGTCAATGCGTCGTGTGAAGTGGGGGAAGGGCTGTGTCGGGATATCCTCTGCCTCGTCCGATGGGTCGGCGTCAGGCACGCGGTAGGTCCGTCCGGTGTGGGAGAGCGTCCGAGAACGGAAACGAGGGAACATCGTCCAGGCGCCAGACTGGCCGTATCCTGTTGGTCGACACCGGGTAGCGACGAGCGCAGTCCGAGTGGTACGAGGAGCGCCGGTTCGTTGGATGCAGAAGGTCACGTCGTAGCAAGAACCCGTGGATCATGGCGTACGGGTCGTATCTGTGTGATGATGGTGCAGGAGCGAGCCCAGAATGGCGGGGGAGACGATGCGGATGTGGGGAGAGCGGTGGTCTCGTTCGGAAGCTGCTTCCGGTAACGTAGAATCCCATTTAGGAAGATCCGTCGCGTACGTCCGAGCTCGTCCCGTTACTCGTGCAGATGGTTCGCAGGGGCCATGAGGCGACAAGCGATGCGTAGCACGCTCGGAGACCTCACACCGCGTGCCTTCAAGCCTGAGCACTTCATCTATGATACAAATTGTAACGCAAAGCAGCAAGTGCTTGGACGACCGGAAGAATGGTCATGGTTTCTCGACGTGGGAATGACCATCAATGTCTTCCACTTCCTTCACAAGCACAAGGTCAGCCATGAATTCTGCCAGGAACATTGCAATCCTGCCGATTACCCCAAGCTTATGGGCCCAGATGGCCGAACTTGGTTCTTCAATACTTCCATTGCAGAGCAGACAAATGTCTGGCTCAGAGGATACCATTCAATCTGCCATGAGATGCTGCCTGTAAAGTATAATTTCTTCTTAGACGAGATGATCCGCCTTCGCAACGAGATAACAGTAGTTAAGCTCACAGCCGATGGCCAAAACCCGCGCACACGTATTGCCCGTACTACCTCTTCTTGATTTACTTGTTACCTCCTTCGTAACACATTGTATGTACCGATAAAACAAATCTATATGTGTATAAAACAAACATGTGTCGTGAAGCCTAAGGCAGAAGTAAAAGTCCATCTTTACACCATTTTCCTCCAGACATTCCACAAAACCCTTGTCCGTTCTCCCAGCCTGTACCCCCACCTCAATCTGCGTCAGGGTGGCAGCTTTGTACTTGGAATGTTGGGCATCAACGGTAGACACATGGTACTAAACACCGAACACGCGCTGGAAGCGCTGCCCCCGATTCAAACCCATTCCCTTCAAGCCCGACATCTTTCTGAACCCCTTGACCATATCCACGACGTACATCCCTGCAGGCCACGGTGGCGATGATGCAGCCGATGGACTAGGCGAGCTCAGTGTTGATGTCAAAGAGGAAGCGGTGAGGGGAGGTGCATTGTCATCATCGATGACGATGAGGTTGAGGTCAAGACATGGACATTGAGGGTGCCGAAGAACAAAGTCATCTTCAATTTCTTGCTTGAATGCACGCTTGTTAACCCGCACAACCTCAACGTCTGAGTCCGAGCTTGGCGTGTTGTCAATGAGGATGGGCTTGGGGGAGTGACGGCCTTTGTATACGGTACGGAGCGCCTTTCGTTCTGCAGGAAGGTTTTGGCGAAAGTGCATCGGTGCAGTGCTGAGTGGAGGATGGAAGGTATTGACAACCTCGTCGAGAGCGAGGCATTGCGTATTGTGCCGGCGCAGCAGGAGGGCCTTGTCAGCAACAATGGGGTGCGGATATATGGGGCCGACTGACACCCATGTCTTGAAACGGGGATCATATACCTTAAGGTCGGGGTTGTCGCCAAGGAGAGTAGCAAAGTGACCGGTAGCTTGGGCAACCTGCCACATAGGCCAGGTGAGGAACGAGTGTATGTAAAAGATGGCGTGGGGTTCATGGTCCTTGCAAATAATGAGACATAGAGTATAAACATATAGATGGCTCACATACCTCATCCCAGTATACAACCATGAGGCGTCTCGCAGTTTTGAGAGGTCGGCTGTGCTTGACGTGGAAGGTGCTTTGCAACGAGGCCGTCCCCATCCAGTCGGAATTTAATTGTGTAGTGATATGGAGTAGGTGTGGAGCCGGAGCGCTGGTGGCGCCAGGAGCAGCCACTTGACTGGGGGCCAGCATTGAAGGGAACTCGGGAAATTCCAGAGATGGCGATAAAGAACACAGCCTTCCTGCCGATGTGATAGCGACTGGTAGACGTAGAGATGAACTAGGCGCAGAACGGGAGGGGCCGGGAGCACTGTCGTGGGATTGTGTCTGACCCAAAGACAGTTGCGAGCTGTAGATCAGTGTCCTCCTGCCGTTCTCGCTCTGGTGTTGGAGACTTTACGCCAAAGAGCCTGTTGAGTCTCTGCTCCATCGCCACCCTTGGTGCGTCTTCTTGGCGCTGGTGAGCCTCGAGAGCGTTGAGCGAGGCGCTTGCATTTGATGCCCAGTCGTCATGAGAGCCAAAGTCAAGGACACCAGCGTATAGATCAGATAGCACCGGTGGGGGTAGCAGGCGCTTTGCGGTCTTTGTCATGGGTGTGCACACCACAGGGACCAGCGTGTTTGAGGCAATGGCGACGGCACTTTCTTCAAGAGCAATGGGGCTGGATGCACCCAGACCCGCAACCTGGAGTAGGACAAAGACGGCGCACAGGATTGGCTTGAAGGGCTACAGCTTGTGCAGATGAGGCGACAACAGGAGTGGCAGATGGGGCAGTGTTCATTGTAGGCAGTGCGGATACACGGTTTTTGCGGCAGGAAACGAAAGAAGTAATGTGGTTTTCTGGGAATGGGCCCGTTAAAGCACTGGGAAATAGAAAGAGGCGGTTTTAGCCTAGGCGAGTATGAGGAATCAGCGGGAAGACGTACCCTGATGAAACTGGAGCCAGGGACTTTGCCGCCCTCAGCGACTTTGACAGTGAGCTGGTTACCGCAGTGTATACAGCAGTTGCTGTTGGCGGTCTGTGGGGTGTTCATCAGGTGGAGAAGTTGGGGGTAACACGGAGAGGAGATGGTAGACAGAAGGAAGACGCGATGCGTGTCCTTATTTGGCAAAGAAAGGTTGACGCGTTGAGTACTGTTTGGAAGTACATTGAGCTCAACATGTCATCCAAGTGGCCCCTGGATTGCCGGTCGGCTTGTTGGGTGCCGATGGGATTGATCGCGGGAT
This sequence comes from Mycena olivaceomarginata, assembly GCA_029378375.1. Lineage (NCBI taxonomy): Eukaryota > Fungi > Basidiomycota > Agaricomycetes > Agaricales > Mycenaceae > Mycena > Mycena olivaceomarginata. The sequence continues at coordinate 55,532 of JARKIC010000729.1, read as the reverse complement.
GTTTCATGGGATTTCCAACTCTCGAATTTCCTGCACGAACCGGCCTGTGTGACCATGACACCCAAAAAAAATTCGCATTTTTCATCAGGAACACCTAAATTTACTAGCCAATGTGGTTCTTGAGCTCAAGTAGTGCGAGGAACAAGTAATGCTGCCTAGATCTAGTGAGGCCTCACAAACTGAGAGCTGTCAGTCCACACTGAGGAACAATGAATCAAGCGAGGATTGATTCAATCGTGGCAGTGTTTTGATTTCGGACTTGTCCTCAACTCTCAAAATTTTAGGCTCATATACTATGTCAAGAAAGGGAAAAACAAGAAAAGGGAGGGAGACTCAGATACATGCCTGGATTCTATGTTGCTGCTAAAATTGAGCCCAAAGGTTGCTGTTCCAGCACAAAAAGCAATGAGAAATCTTGATTGAACTGTCAATGCCATTGTTCCGTTGATCATCAAGGCTTTCAAGACCTGTCGCTATCAGAGTTAAGTGTCTATCATCAGCCAATGGTTTTCAAGACATTTCCGGCCCTTTCACGTGCTGCCAAATCACGACTCAGTGTGCCAGCGTGGTGCAAACTTGTTCTCTTTTCACCTCACCTCTCTGCACACCACTGCTGTTCTCCGCAGTCTTTCTGTGCAGCCCTCTAGTACGGTAGGCAAGAGCTACTTGGTTCGATTCAAGAACTGTGGTTTGGCTGGATCTCTGGCTCCTTCCGATACCCGCACCCACCTTTCAACACCACCACATCCTCCTTGGCTCTTCTTAAAGCCACTGCCATTGCCATTGCCGTTGCCGTTGTCGTTGTCATTGCCTCCCACCCATCGCACTGCCTCCTACCCCTTCTATATTGGCCAGCCCTTCAGACCATTTGTGCCCTCACCATCCATGACCTCGGTTCCAAAACCTCTTCAATTCCTGTGACTGCTGTATCCTGATCTCCAGACTCTCTATAAGACATGGCTTCAGAAGACAAGGTTTGCATCTCTTTCGTCTATATTAACTGTCTTTCTGACGTGCCACGTCTGGTTTCTTTTTGCGGACAATCTGACCCATCATCTACTTTAATAAGCAACTTTGTATTACCCTCTCTTGTCTGCATCCCTTCCCAGCAAATCACCCAAAAAGCTGTATGTTTGACGTGGAATTCCACTATGCTTAAGGCCCACCAATCCACAGATTAATGAGAGGCAGTTCATTCCTTTATGCACCCACAAACACAGGCCCACATTGCGAGGACCTGCTGCAGCTTCTCATTCTGCATATATCTAATGATGGAGACTGCGGGTCTGGCGACACCCCTACTCAGGTTCATCTTTATTGGGAACGAGAATGGCATGATCACAAACACAATTCTGCAGACACTTATGGAGAAGACAAGAAGGGTGACACTTGACTCAATGTGGGAGCAGCACATGGCTTGGGGTCTTGGGCTGTTTATCTCCGTAAGTTGTGTGGTGTGTTTACTACTGACTGTCATTCACACTTTCACATTAGTCTGCAAGATGTGTTGGACATGACCATGGAAATGCTCAAGGTTATTGAGTGCCCAATCTTGAAAACTGCGCAAATCATTGTTGAGGCATGTGCATTCGCTGGCATGGGCAATGTTCTGACAGTTCAGGCCATGCTATACCACTACACTGAGTGTATCAATATGAAGGAGAAAGAAGTGAACAAGGACAAGAAGAAGGACAAGCCTGCTGTGGAAGGGGCCAAGGAGATCAAGCTGCCGGTCAAGCTCAATAATACCTTCCAGGTTTTCACATACATCGCCGTCACCTTGATTGCCAAGGGGAGGACACTGGGGCTGAGAAATCTTTACAACAATTTGCCATCTGGTCAGTTCTCTCATTAATCCCAGTTGTTCTTCTGTTGAGCTCATTTTGGTAGATGGACTATTATGAACAGTTTATCTGGAAATCGGTACCCCTGGCAATTGGCCTCATCAACGTCTCCAATCCTCAACTCCTCATCCTTGACACACTGTCAAAGTACAGCCACGAAAATGACCTCATGCTCAATGCTATCTTGTGATGGGCCTCATCAGTGCAGGAACCAACAATGCATGGCTGGTGCAAATGTTGCAGCAGCTTGCTGGCTACTACTACAAATAGCCCAACTGCCTCTTCACGCTACGGATCACGCAGGTGGTCGTCCATATGGGCAAGGGCATGACTGGTCTGAACCCCTTCTTCTCTGACCAGAGCATCATGAGTCGGCCAGCAGTGTTGGCAATGCTGATGGCCTTCACCGATGTGAAGCACTGTGAGTGTTCTCACTAGATAAAGTAAGTCTTTTGCAAAAGACCAGCTACCCAGCGACACGGGGTTTTGCAAAATTTCACTGTAGTGAGCGTACAGCCACTGGAGATCCAAAAAAGGAAAGGTAAAAGGAAAGTCACCAGTGGGATTCGAACCAAAAGCCTTTGTATACCGGTGATAATTAACACCAGGTATTAAACCACTACACTACTATAGCTATATCTCCCTATGAGTTTGCATAGCCCATATATAGGTGGGAAAATGCAGAATAAGCCTTGCACCACCCCTGTAGGGCCCGCATAGGGCCAGGTTAGAGTTAGGGTGGTTAGGGTTAGGGTTAGAAGGTTAGAGTTAGGGGTTAGGTGCCTTGTCTCCCAGGTATATTGGAGTTCTTTGGTTAGGGGTTTGGGTTGGTTAGCTTGGTTAGGGTTGATTAGGGTTTTTTATCCCATCAAAACACTGAATAAACTGTGCAAAACAATTTTCAAAGACCTAGGGCAGCTTGCCTGCCCTAGGTCTGGGTATTAGCAGTCCCAGTTAGGTCAAGCCTAGGCTTGACCTAACTGGGTAAGCAACCTAGACATCTATAACCTCCTTGGTGTAATGGTAATGATGCTGGGTATTATTAGTATCTGGAGGTTGCTGGTTCAATCCTTGTTTTGCGCATTTTTTTAGGCAACATTTACCATATATGGCTACCATGGCCATTTACAAAAGCCCGTGTCGCTGCGTATCATGGTATTTTGCAAAAGGCTTACTGTATCAGCTGGTGTTCCCGCTCATTCTTGTTATTGAGCTAACCAGAATGTTTGCATGATGAATAGATGTCCTCAATAAATACCACTGGATTATGTACTTCCTCGTCACCGTCATGTACCTGCTTCTTGATCACCATTGACAAGCAGCTGAATAGCATGCCAGTCACCATGCACATCGGGCAGGTAAGCACATTTTGTTGGTTATCTCGTCCATGCAATACAACAGATGAGACAATTTATTTATTGGAGGTATACTTACATGGGAGCTACTGGTTCAGGTAATGGATCAAAACCAGAAGCATTTTGGTGGTGCCGCACCCAAATCATCAGGTCCCATGTCACTGTGCTTGCGTGAGAGTGGTGGGAGACAGGGAGGTGGTGCAATGAGCAGGAGGCAACAGCAATGGTGACAGCAATGGCAGCGACTTCAGGACAAGCTGAGGAGGATGTGGTGGTGTCGAGAGGCAGGTGTGGGTATCAGAAGGAGCCAGAGATCACAGCCAAACCACGGTTCTTGATTTGAATCGAACCGCATAATGCTCAATCTGACAATGCATGCTGCTTCCACCTGAGTGAAGATCATACTCTCGAAAATCCATGAGCTGAGCATATGCCTAACTGGGATAATTAGAGCTGGTTGGGGAAAAGCTGTCTTGCTGAGGATGAAGAGCAGCACTGCGCGCTTCCGAACCAAGAGGTGGACGAGACCAAAAATTCGGAGCATTTGGCTGTAAAGGCTGTGGTTCCTCAAAATGAGGCTGCGCACAAGAGTGAAGATCCTGGGGGGAAAAGATGACGCCAGTGACAGTGTTGTAGGTGAGATGTCCCAGAACTTGAATCGGAACGATCACATTGAACTGACGCAATCAACAATAATTCTGAACGTCAGGGGTTGGAACGAGGTGGCTGTAAGACATTGAAGAGCCAAATTAGGTTGAGTTGAAAATACTGTTATATCTCAGAGAAAGGCCAGAAGAAGGAAGGCAGCCGGAAGTGATACCACAAAGGTGAGTGGATACACCAACTAACTTGGCTTTACGATGAAGGAAGCGGAAGTCAGACCACGGAGTAATGCAGAGGCAAAGCACATTAATTTTCAACTAAAGATACAAGAGAATATAATACATATTTATACTAAATATGGAGATAGTTCGAATGCGGTAAGAACTATGTTAAAGACAATAAGTGAAGTGAAAGACAATAAGAACAATAAGAGGGAAGCATAGTTGCATAAGTCATATGTTTGATTTGGGGAACACTTAGAAGACCTTCGTTGTGAAAACCCTAAAGGGTGTGCATCAACAGAACAAGCCGGACACAATGGCGAGTTGGAAAGACACAAGCTGGAGTGCGAGTCGTGTCCAGAAAGGATAGAGAAATTGGAGCCAAGGCTCTGAGGATGGAAGTGCAGAAAATGGACGGAACTGTGTTAGAGAGTTGGTAGAGGGGTACAGTTATAATAGGTAGTGGTTGTATTGGCCACTGAGAAGGATGAAACAGACTAGTGTCTGTTAACAATGACAAATTTTAGCTTCGTTCTTGATGGAGATGGTGGAAATAAGGGTGGAGAGTCTCTAAATAGGGTTATGGCTGCGGTGGAAGTGTCACGTGCACAGGTGTGCTGGAATACCCCCAGCACTGCCGGCAGGTGGTGGATGGGGTGGAAGTGTTACATACACAAATGTACTGGAATAGGTCGCCAGTGAGCAGATCGATGCGGTGGAAAGATCGACAGAAGTCACGTACAGGGGTATGCCACAATACTCCCAGCAGTGGGTGGTGGATGGGGTGGAAGTGTCACATACATGAATATACCAGAATAGGTCGCCAGCAAGCAGATGGATGTGGTGGAAGGATGGACAGAAGTCACGTGCATGGGTATGCTGGAATACCCCCAGCAACGGGTGGTGGATGGGGTGGAGATATCACATAGTGGAGATACCACGTGGATGTGTGACTCAGCTATAGTGACCCCCTGCTTGATGGATGTAGTGGAATTTATATGGGTCACAAGATTTACTGACCCTCTTTGGTGGATGTGGTGGAATTTACAGGGGTCACAAAATTTACTGACCTGTTTTGGTGGATATGGTGGAAGCATTCCAGGTCACAAAATTGCACTGACCCTGTTTTGGTGGATGTGGCAGAAGCTTTCCCAGTCAAAAAATATGTTTGGTGGATACAGTGGAATTTTTTATGAGGGTAACAATTTTACTGACCTACTGTTGAAGGGTCAATAAGGGTGCTGGAAGCAGTGGAAAGCTGCTTTTCGGCCAAAATTTGACACAGATGGATGTCGTGGATGGGTTTTCATGGAACTCAATTTTCCCTGAGAGACCAGGGACTTGTCTGCAACCAATAGCCTGGTATATCAGGCCGTGGATGGAGTCTACAGGTGGTGGTGCCAAGCACACATAGTATCATCAGGTGCCATTTCAGTACTGAAAGAAATACTCTCTGTGAGCTCATGCTTCACTATTTGCATGAAGCTTTTCAAGGTCTAATCTTTCCCCCTCATGTCATCACAGTCTGCTGAGCCAATGGTATCTATTTAGATTCAGGATGTGTGCTACTGCTCTGCACAATTGCCCTCTACCACTTCTGCTGAAAATATACCCACAGATAATAAAGATCCATGTATGGTTACCATGAATATCAAATTTAACTGAGTTTAATGCAAGCCTACATTTTGAAGCAAAGCCACATATGAAATTGAAATCTGACAGAAGAGGATCCTGGAAGTGGTCCAGGTAGAGCCTGTACTTATGTGGACTGTTCTTGCTAACACTAGTGGCTTAACTTGCTCTGCTTCTTCAGCCATCTCTTATTGTTCAGACACTACAGTGGCTATCCGAGAATTTGCTTAGGGACTGTACAGAGAGGTGAGCAATTGGAAGCCTTGATGACAGAAAGATATACCACTTGTCTATGATGGGGTGTCTTCTGTGGTACCATTTCCAAGGAGGAGTTCACCAATGTCATTGTGATTGAAAAGTCTAGCTGCCTGGAGTGCAGTGCCATACACTCCACCCTGGACAGTCACATCAGCCCCTTTGTTGATAAGCAGCTCAGCAGTGGCTTTATGGCTGTTTGATGATGCTGCCTGGAGTGCAGTGCCATAGCGTCCACCATGGACATTCACCTCAGCCCCCTTGTTGATGAGCAGCTCAGCAATGTCTTTGTGGCCTTTAGATGATGCTGCCTGGAGTGCAGTGCCATAGTATCTATCCTGGGCATTAACATCAGCCCCCTTGTTGATGAGCAGCTCAGCAACTTCTTTGTGCCCATTGGAAGATGCTTCCTGGAGTGCAGTGCCATACTGTCCACCCTGGGCATTAACATCAGCCCCGGTGTTGATGAGCAGCTCAACAATGTCTTTGTGGCCTTTGGATGATGCTGCCTGGAGTGCAGTACCATAGTATCTATCTTGGGCATTAACATTGGCCCCCCTGTTGATGAGCAGCTCGGCAATGTCTTTGCGCCCATTGGAAGATGCTTCCTGGAGTGCAGTGCCATAATCTCCACCCTGGGCATTAACATTGGCCCCTGTGTTGATGAGCAGCTCAGCAATGTCTTTGTGGCCTTTGGATGATGCTCCCTGGAGTACAGTGCCAGAGTATCTATCCTGGGCATTAACATCAGCCCCCTTGTTGATGAGCAGCTCAACAATGTCTTTGTGGCCATTCAATGATGCTGCCTGGAGTGCAGTGTCATAGCGTCCACCCTGGACATTCACATCAGCCCCCTTGTTGGTGAGCAGCTCTGCAATGTCTTTGTGCCCATTGGAACATGCTACCTGGAGTGCAGTGCCATACTCTCCACCCTGGGCATTAACATCAGCCCCTGTGTTGATGAGCAGCTCAACAATGTCTTTGTGGCCTTTGGATGATGCTGCGTGGAGTACAGTGCCATAGTATCTATCCTGGGCATTAACATCGGCCCCCCTGTTGATGAGCAGCTTAGCAATGTCTTTGTGCCCATTGGAAGATGCTTCCTGGAGTGCAGTGCCATACTGTCCACCCTGGGCATTAACATTGGCCCCTGTGTTGATGAGCAGCTCAGCAATGTCTTTGTGGCCTTTGGATGATGCTGCCTGGAGTACAGTTCCATAGTATCTATCCTGGGCATTAAAATCGGCTCCCTTGTTGATGAGCAGCTCAGCAATGTCTTTGTGGCCATTCAATGATGCTGCCTGGAGTGCAGTGTCATAGTGTCCACCCCGGACATTCACATCAGCCCCCTTGTTGATTAGCAGCTCAGCAATGTCTTTGTGCCCATTAAAAGATGCTGCCTGGAGTGCAGTGCCATACTCTCTGTCCTGGACATTCACATCAGCCCCCTTGTTGATGAGCAGCTCAACAGTCTTGTAATGTCCATAGTATGATGCTACAATGGCTGCTCCATGATAAGACTTAGTCACACCAGCTAATGTGCTGTCTTCCAGGAGGTAATTAGCTGTTTTTGAACAAGTTTACAGCAGCAGCAATCCACAATGGTGCAGTTGGTTGTGGCCAATCCCAAAAATCCCATGGAGCTGAACTCCACCATGGCCTGTCCATTATCCTCAATGTGCTCCATATGACAGCTCGCTCCAGGAATTCTGAAATCTCTTTTCTGAGATCCTCCTCTGGCTTCCCAGAAGCATGCACAAGAGTGTATTGACAATAATTGAACAATGTAGGCTGATCCCCTGCATATTTATATCTTGCCCAATTGTATATGTCCACATGTTCATCAAATGCCAAGAAAGTGAGCAGACTGCGTGTGACATATGTTTGTGCATTTGGGAAATGAGGGGCCTGAACTCTATCCCAATATTCCTGTGTGGTGTAGTGGACAAGTCGCACTATAGAGAGCTCTTCATCCACAATAATCAAGCCGGCACAGACAGAAAGAATAGTACCAATGTCAGCCATGTAGTCCACATCCAGCTGATTAGTCCCAGGTTCAATTGCCAGTGCTACCCGTATCTCTTCAACTGTCAATGGCCTTTTTGCATTGGTAACCCAGATAAAAGTGGAGTGGGCAATTTCCCTTGCCTCCTCATCTTGGTCCTCAATTCGCTCCATTGCATGACTGTAGGTCTCATCTAGATTTGAGGGCAGCTTGTCCAGAGCTTGTAAAACTGCTCTGGATGTCCTCTTTGTACCTAGAGACTCAAGGTGAAGTCGGGCAAGGAGGAACCTGATGGCTCAGTGTGGTCAACTGACTGCTTTCCAAAGATAATAGGCACATACATTCCATCCACTGTCTTCTGCATTTTTGTCCCAATTTTTTCCTCCAATTTTGGCTTCATTTTCACCAGCTTTGACAACTGTGGTGACCGTTTGATGTATCCATCAACATAGCTCTGAATGTCTTTGTCATTGGCACGTATCTGTAAAACAACAGAGTCTGCAATGGGGGGTGATGTGTGGCCGCGAGGTTATCATCAAGTTGACAGTGGATCTAATTTCCATGAGATGCTCAAACAGAAGGTGCCGTTGATTCTCTGGGTATTCATCAATGGCATCGACAACAATATAGACCTTTGAGAACTGGGTGATAGCTGCACAGAGAGCCAGATGGATACTGTGAAGTGATGGTCTTGTAGCTTTCTCGGTATGTTGCTTGTATAGTTCCTGCACCTGAGAGGGTGACATCCTTTCCAAATACTAGCTGCCTCCAGAGCCCAGAAAGAAGATTTGAAACTGTTTGCGCTTCAGTTTCCTTGTGGTTCAGATATATGCAAGCCACTCCAACATTCCGGTTCTGGGCTTGAGTATTGAGATGGTCAACAACCATGGATCTATTACCCCAAGTTGTGAAAGCTAGTGTCAGCAAACAGAGATGAGACGCACACAAGAACTGTTTTCCCTGAACCAGCTGTATACATCTGATAAGTAATAAATCATAGGTAGGAAACAAGGGACATACGGATTCCCTCACACCACAAAGTACCTCCGGAATTCAATTCCCACTGTTTAAAATGACTATCTTCAAGAAGCCATCCTCCAGTTCCGTTCTGGTATGTGCTGAAAATATCTGCATGGCGAGTAAAGAAATTGACTGGTTTTCACCAGTCAATGATCCTCTGGCGTTCCGCAACTGGAGACTATTCATTGCCCCACTGTATCTGCTTGACATGACACTCACCATTATCCACAGCAGCGTGCATGCTGACATTTTCAGCCCTGAAATGTACATGGGGACCCTGCCCAGCACCCCCAGCACCACCGATACCATGTTTCCGGCCACCTCCACCATGGCCTCCTACACCTCCTGGGAAAGATAAATTCTGGTGCTGGTGTCACAACCAACACTCCTCGCACCGTGAATGTGGAGAACTGTCTCGGAACTATTCCGGGAAAGCATGGCTGCCAGGAATTGTTTGAGACCTAGAACTTATTGCGTGATCTTCTGTATGTGGGACGGCACCATGTTAGTCACTAATGAAGTTTACACAAGAGACAGAACTGACTCAAGAAAGGATGAAGAGAATATTGCTGCTGTAGTGCACTTGGAGGTGGAAGACGAGGCTGAGCGCTGTGCACCTCGTGGAGAACACAAGGACAGCACGAACGTTCGCACGATGATCCTTCCAGATTGCCTGATTGCCATTTATATCACGGCTGAGCCGCCGAGTGCTGTGTACATCATGGAGAAGACAGCACGCATGTTTGCCCAACGGCATACCTCGGTGATCGGTCCGGCCTAAGTCTGTACAGACACCGCTACAGTGAACAACTTCGAATTTAAACATCTTAGCTACCCAGTATATCTTGCGCCGTTAACCGATTCTTCCTCTCTCTCACCTCTTCCACACCCTTGCCCTGATAATTGCTACCGTCACACACGTTTTCCCGCGGTCTATTTAGCGGAATGTAATCTCCGAATACTCATGACTCCCGAATAACCATCCGTATCTCATGCTATGTCTCCCATCAGGATTCGTCGAAAATCTGGGCAATATTCAGCGCCATTCGTAAACAAGCTGTGGAAAGGAATTACCGGACTGGACAGCCGCATTTGTATGATAGTTATTGTTGGTGGTGCTGGCAGGCGGCCGTATCCAGGATTCTATACAATCGAGTAAGAGCTAAAGTCTTCTGTATGTGTTTCGTCGCCCATCGCTGTTGGAGGGAAGACGAAGACATGTTAAGCGCCGGCATGACACTGGCAGTCGTGTGCAGCAATCCCATGCGATGCGCTTGCGTATCGCGCTCGATCGGTAAGCGGAGGTCTGAAAAAAATCCATTGCATTCATTCATCCGATTTACTGGGTGGCGGTATACAGTTGAAGAGGTATGCGATACGGAGGGAGGAAAGGAGGGAGCAGAATAGAAGCGGGAGGTGGTGCGGCGACGCGGAGCGCGCCGGATAAAGGGACGGAGGTGGAGGACAGGAGAGATGCGGAGAGTGTCGGACTCGGGCATGTGCGCAGTCGCTGCGAGTCGGTCCGCACGCACTCGAGCACGATAACACCAGCGGCCAGAGCAGACGTCCGTGGTGTTGGTATCGGCGTGTGCGGAGCGGCTCCACGGCAGGAAAGGGACGAGTCGGGCGATGAAGGAGGAGGGGGATCAAGCGAACTGGGAAGGAGGGAAGGGAGGGGAGTGAAGGAAAGGAAGGGACGAAGATGGTTGGGGGCGGCACGAGCAGCGAGCGCGGGCGATCGTAGGTCCGGGCTTGAGCCTAGTGCATGCCAGTGCGCCGTAATTTGTACGCCGAGTTGGTGGGTCCCGCGCAGAGCGCGCTGCGTTGTTCACTTGAGTTTTTTCCGATCGGTTCGGGACTATCGCACGAAGCGTGGCTACATGGAGCGCGGCCAGTCATATAGCGCGTACGGTCGTATGGCTGAGGTCGGGTCTAGAGACGGCCATTTCAGAGACGGAGACGTCCAGAGTCGAGCACTGCAGGGCGGGTTTAGATGAGAGGGGAAGAGGGGGGAGGACGAGGGCAGGATGGGAGGGCTTGTGTGCGCCTGCTGGATTGCGAGACCATGCGCAGAGCCGATAGCGGGTGCTAGGCATCTCACTGGCAGACTGGGACCCGCAGAGCAAGGCCGCGCGCGAGTCTGCACGGGCAGCGCGCGAGGGCAGACAACGCCAGCCGGCATTGATGGATCACGCGGTTACGCGGTGGGTTGGCAACGAGCGGTAAGGCGGGGAGGGAGAAGTGAGACTAGAAATAGGGAAGGTGTGGAGGATGTCAAAGCGAAGGAGAGGGGAAGAAGCGACAGGGATAGATGAGGGACGGGAGGGCCACACGCGCTCGACGTGCTCGTGAGCGCGAGGTCGGTAATCACAGCTGATAGTGAACGCCCCCGCGAGGTTGTACGGCGGCGCCGGAGGATTGAAGCGAGCATGTCGGGTCTAAAGGTGCAGCTGCGGTCGGCGAGTCGCAGGCATGGCAAAGGCGCGTGAGGTATCAAGCATTGAGGCTGAGACATTCCGGAGTCCGTGTGCAAGCGTTGGCCCATACCAAAAAAAAAGTGCAAAGACAGAACAGCGGGGAAAGATACCCGCGATCCTGCTCGTGCGGGCTGTTGTCGAGTGTCGAGGTCGAGCAAAGGAAACAAAAAGGAAGTCAATCCAAATCAGGAAAAGCGCAGGAAGAAAGCAGGGGCGGTCCGACAGAGTCTGGATTGCCGATGACACGCGGGTCGTTGATCCGATCTTCGGCCCGACTCTTTTGTCTTTTGCCACCATCTTGTCTCTTGAGCCACCTCCTGTGGCCTCCCTCATCATCGTCTTGCTAAAAACCACCACTGGCTGTCCATTCGCGATGAAAAGCTCACCGCAGCCACTTTCCACCGGCACAACCTCTTCGCGCTCAGGCTTTCAGCGGTTCGTTGTATCTGGTCCAGTTCGGAGTCTTATTATTTTCTTCTATCCTGGCTGTCTCAACCTTTCACTTGCGGCTGCTTGTAGTCGGTCAAAGCGAATCTGCGAAATCTTAGCTGCCTCTCCGATAGTACGACGTCTCTGAATCAAAAGTTCGCTTCAACGCCAAACGAGCTGTTCTACAGTTTCTTGTCTTTTAATCCTGCCTCAGGTGGGGGCTCACGTACACCGCTTCCTTTGTTACTGTTCCAGATTTTTTCCTTCGCAGGCATCGGTGGCTCATATTACCACCTACATACGATCAGGATTTGCTCTCAGTCCCTCCATATGACGCGCGCGCGGTATAAGCATTCCATCTCCCTGCCATCCCAACATCTGAACTCAAAGTTGAACAGAGAAGGAGTGCTATGCTCGGCTCGGTGCTGTCCAACACGCAGTCAACATGATCCATGGTTCATCCAACGCTGGGCGGCTGCTCTTTCACCAGCACGGCGGTTTGACTTGTCGATGAGTATCATGTACATACGGTTATTATAATTATGTGCATGCAACATTGGAGGTGTGTGTACGAGCATCTGGTTTGTAGTGTCTGAGACTCAGATACCGCCAACGTTAGATCTCGGTAGCGACAAGCAACAAGTATGTTCTCTCCGGCCCTGTGCACCTCTGGCTGCTAGTCAATGTACCTCCCTCCATGGGCAGAAATCGCCAACGAACGGGTATCGGCGGGGGATAGGTAAGATTTCCCCGATTGTCTTAAGCAGATGCTGGACCCCCTCAGCACGAATACGTGTATATGTATCTCAAGTGGATGCCGCAGAACTTACCGATGAGATGACACCCGACTATTTGGAGGCGATGAATGACACCACGCGGGCACTGTCCGCAGTGGGCGGATTGCGCTTGTTTGTCGCCAGTTGGACCACCACCAGTCAGCCTCCCAGCAAACCAAAAACCAAATAATTAGCTCACAGCACCGAAGCGCCGATTCCCCGCACTGCGTCGGGATGAGCGGAGCTCCATTGGGTTCTGGAGCGAAGCTTCGGCACGTCTTGTGGATTTTGATTGAAATTCATGCGGTATGTAGACTGACCCTCGCTCTCTTTCCAGGGTTCACCTTCATTCCAATCTCCGGTATCTCCACAATTCAGCGGAAACCGCTGGGCACACTGCCGGCAGCATTCTCGGAGCCGCCGAATCAATGCGGGGATGCCTCTTCAAGCCCTTTAGCCGTATGGTCTTCGAGTATTGCAGCGCCCGGACCAAGGGGATACTGCAAATAAAATAAAGGTGCGTGTTGAACGGCGCCGTTGAAGCCCGTCGAAATGAATCTACCCTTCTCCCCCGATCTCCAGTTGTCTGCTTGGACGCAGCTGTTATATAAAAACCCAGCGATTCAGCTCTCAACTTTATCCAACACCCGGACCAATTCGTTCACTTGATTCATCTGCAACAAAATTGAGAATGCTCTCCGTGGCCTCTGTACTCACCTCCCTCCTCCTTACCAGCGCCGGCACCACTGCTACCGCAGTGCAGGCTCGCGCGGGCAGATGCAACCCCGCTGTCGCTGGCAAGCAGATCAACATCGTCAACGGGCAGTATCAGCTCGGGTACCCCTCCGGCGCGTACTTCCCCAACGTCCCCATCGAGGCGCAGGACGTCACCATCCCTCTCCGTCCGGTGTTCAACGTTGATCCCAGCGGGAACGGGCTCTTGACGTAGGAATTCTTCATTGTATCGCACAAGTTGTATACTGACTTTTCTGATACATAGGTTCGCTAACGCTCCGTCCAGCCAAGTTTTGTACCCCACCGTCAACGCAAATTTGACCCAGGTTCTGCTCCAGCCACGAATTACCACCTTCCCTGGGAACACGTAAGTAGGCCTCCTTACGAAACAAAATAATCAAAGCCTGGCCAGTGTGCTGACCACATTGACAGCACCCAAGGATGGTTCTTCACCTGCCACTCCTGCGAGGACCCCGAAATTGCGTACGGGTGTACGGTTGCAGTCCACCGGCACGGGACAGTGCGCTGTAATCGGTAACGCGGCGGGGCAGACGACGGCTGTACAATCGTGCTCGGGTCTGGATTATGGCAGTCAGGTGTTCGATGTGTTGATTTCGTGAAATTTCGGCGAGCGGTGTGCAACGGGTAGATGAAAGGATAGACTGTTGGAAATAGACGTTAGTTAGCCTTCTCCAACTCCGCAACTCGTTTGTAGAATGACTCGGAATGGTAAATATATACATCGACTTTGAACTATGGAAGGAACCGACAATACGAGCCCAGACCTAGTAGCAGTGTTTGACATTGGGCAAAGGTATTTTTCCGCACCGTCATTTCAACACCTTGGATAATATCAGAGCATGTCCCGGCCGCTACATGACATTCGATGCAATTTGATAATGGTAGCATCAATGTTAGCTACGTTCGACATCACCAAAGCGATGGATGTGAACTTGATGTGAACGGCCAAGAAATCGAAATTCCGAGGATTTACAACCGACCTTGGATTGTAAGTCCTTGAATAGAGTTGTTCCACTTCACACAGAATTTACTGGTTCAGAGGGACCTGTTCGATATACAAGACTGGCGGTTTTGCGCATTCCTAACTGAAATTTGCTCATCCAAGACAGACATCACTTTGTTTTGTAACTTTTGCTTTCCTCGGAAACCTTAATGCTCCATCCTCGCACCAACCTATTCCACGCGTTCTTGGATGGAAAACTCCAACGGATCGCGAAACCTGCTGGCATTGTCAGAGGTAAATTCTCACCCTCATTTCGGCTTCCTTATCATGTTGTATCTCTGCAATATTCGAATATATGCTTTTTTAAGCGAAGCGGCGGCATATCTTGTTGACGGTTCGTGTGATCTGAGTGCTCCTTGACTCATAATTCTCCGTGTGACGCGTACTGTGGTCCCGCTGGAGAGTCTCGACCTTATGCAACTCGCCTCAAACGGCGCTACTTGTCCAGAGACGGGACGGGACGGGCCTGCCCGGTTGTACTCCGTCATCACGACGGACCGCACCCGTGACGGATGGCGAACAGAGTACTTGTCAATGGGACACAATAAAACTGAGCCTTCCTCGTTCGGGCGGTACTGTCGATCGACAATTTCGGAATTTCTTTACCTCCACTTGATCGCGACGCGATGATGGCTATCGAAAGCTTACTCATTTACTCTTCTGCAACCACCACGACGGTCGTTGCCTTATTGGTCCCTTTCTGCCACCGCCAGGATCATATCTCCGACATTCTCCAGTCCTTTAGTGACATCCTCGGTGTACTTGAACTCGCCGCTGGCTAGCTTCGCAGGAATCGTTGCATAGAATTCTTCGGCGTACTTCGGGAAGAGCCGGAAGACGAGGATGCCGTTTATATGCAGGCATTTGGGGTTTATCAAGTTCCAATTCTTGGAAGTTATCATTTTCCAAACATTGACTCGTTTCGACGTCAAAAGGCACACGTTGATTGCGCTGCGGCCTGTGTTATACCCCGAGATCGAACCACACTCCTGGACAACGGTGAACAATTGGCCGGTGAGATTACAGAACACTGACGATGAAGCGTCCATTGAACGCTGCGAACTCGATGGCAGCATTGAGAGTGTCTCCACCCACATTATCCCAGAATCTGTGACTCGGCGCTCGGCAACGGTAAGATTTAGATGTGGCCACAGCACATACATATCAATCGGCCCCTCCTTCTCGAGAACCGCGCGGGTGTCAGTGTTTTTTTAATTGAACGCGACGTTCGCGCCGATGGATTTGATGAACTCGACCTTTTCCTCGGAACCGGCGGAAGCGATGACCTTCAGGCCATATTCCTTCGCGAGCTGGATAACGAGCCTGTTTCGCCGAAGTCAACCCATACAAAAGGATCACGGCGCCAGGATACGCACTGCGTGGATAAATGTCTGGGGATCCACGGCCCCTTTTAAATGATGAACGAGGCGACCTAGATAAGGCTCCAAGGAGGCTCCCTAAAACCCGACACCGCGACACATTTTTTAATTCCGACACATGGCAGAATATGCGACACGCTCTGTTCGAATCTCACAATGCCCGACATATGCTCTCAACCTCAACATTTTCTGCAAATTCTTCGAACTTCCAACCCGCCATCGCGATCTGATGGGACCATAGATTTCTTGATCTTGTTCGTGTACGGTCCACTCCCCACTCGAATACACTCAAATTGATAGAGAGTATTGGTTTTCCCGTGACTGTTAAATTGCACCACTGACCAGCGAGATATTCATGAGGCCAAATTATTACTCGTATCTTAAGCATTATTAGAGAGGCTGTGGTAGCCACCAGATGAAACTGGTGGCTTTCACCATGGACGAATGCGGAGGCAGCTTCTTCTCATCCAGCCACTATTTTATACTCTCCCTCAGAGCTACAAATAGTGGCTGACTTGGTCTGACAGCATTGCCCACTGTCCAGGAAAATTAGCCAAAAATTAGTCATCAGTCTGATCTGGTGGCTACCACAAGCTCTCTATTATTATTACTCGTATCCTAAGCAGATCCTCTGAATCAGAGTGTACATTTTTGGTCCTCTGAGGTTCCCCCATTTGTCTCACTCACTTCTACAAAGACATAGGTGCGCAGGGATTCCAATTGCCTATTTTATTTCTGGGGCGTACCCTTACATCAGAACAAGACAGACCTCCGCTCCGCTCCGGCAATGTGAAAAAAAGGGAAGATGAATTTCTCAACGTGGGTCAAACGTATGGAATTGGAACAGTGTAAGGGAAGACGGAGAAGATAAGGCAAGTGAGAAACGTTGCGGAAAGATGCACGGGAGTCGGAAAGACGAGTTGGGTCGGTGGAAGAACAGAATCTGGCAAAGGACATGTAGACAATGATAATTTGCTGAGAAAAGGCATGGAGGAATGAATTTCTGAATAGCACGAAATCGATGGCCAGTGCAAATAACTGAGCTGTATTGCTGCATGCATGGCTATGATAGGTTGAAATCATAGCCTTGAACCTCAAGGCTAGTGGAGGTTGCACGGAGGGATACAGCATCACGAGCCAGCTCAAACCCGGGAGAATTTTGAATAACAAAACCCAGAGAGAGAGCCATGCATAGAAGAATTGAAATCCAGTCAGGAAGGAGCATGCCAGCAGTAGATGAGCATTAAAGTCTGAGGAGTGCAAGATCGGGCAAATTGGAAGACCGTAAAGAATGATTGGAAGCGGGGATAGAAAGTGTTTGGAAGGCGAGAGATGAGCTGCTCATTTATCAATGCCTCGGTGACGCGGCCGCAGTGCGAAAATGCGGAGGCGCAGTGAGAAATCAACCGCGGCACGACCGGAAATTAGCTGCGAGGAGCTGCGTGCCTCTGCGGATTGCAAGAAGGGAGGTCAGCTGAACAACTTCAATCGAAAACCTCCGGAATCCGTTCGGTCCGCAAAAGGGAGAAGGAGAAGCGCCCTTCAGACCGAACGCAGAGGAAAGCCTAAAAGAAACAGAGATGAATGGGGTAATTGCACCGCCGGACGAGGATTTCGTTAACGAGCGGGTGACAGCAGGAGCCAGAGCGAAGACCAATAAATTAGAATATGACTTCGCTGTGCCGCAGGACGCAGTAATGGTCGCAGTGAAGCTAGACCAAAAAAGAACAGTACAGCTCAAAGTCAAGATCCGAAGAAGCGTGGTGCGTAGGGCCCGTGCGATCTCTCAGATTGCTGCCGTCAAGCAGAAAGGACATATGGGGCATACAAAATGAAGAGGCAGTGTGGACCAGCGCAGGGATTCGAGCATGGATGGGGTTAAAAACAGAGTGCGAGCAGATGAAGACGAAAGGAGTATGTAAATATGGAGAAATGGCACAGCCGAGGAGCCATTTCGTTAAAGAACGGTTAATTTAGCTCGGTCCAGAAATGTGGCACCCCAATTATATTTTTGACCTCCCAATGAGCCGCCTAGCTGCCTTTCAAAAGGGACAGTCTTCCTCGCGCCCAATCATCCCCTCCCGTACTGTCTCCTATCCCCTACTCCCTCTCTCTTCCGGCAACTTCTGTATGGGCATCCTATTTCCTTTTTATTTTCGGGTTCTGCAGCTAACCTGTGCATCATTTCCTATTGTATTTTTAGGGTCTGGCTGCTAACGTGTGCATGAAAAACTTCGGTCTAAGGCACTAACTGCTATTTCCACCTCGCCGATCAGC
Source organism: Mycena olivaceomarginata (assembly GCA_029378375.1). Classification (NCBI taxonomy): domain Eukaryota; kingdom Fungi; phylum Basidiomycota; class Agaricomycetes; order Agaricales; family Mycenaceae; genus Mycena; species Mycena olivaceomarginata. Next base: position 37,500 of record JARKIC010000729.1, on the reverse strand, counting down.
CGTTCAATAGCCGTTCAAAAGGCAGATCCTTCTCGCGACCTCCTTCCTTCCCCACCCCCATCAGCTTACCCCTACTGCACTGTACTGAATCGATCTGTTTGTTCAGTTTCGCCCTCATCGACTCCGCTTCAAGTGTCGAAGCTCAAGCCCACCGTTCACTTGACTCGATGGTCAAGACGTCTGACTCTCAGACTGTGGGGCAACAGTGCATCACCATGACAAGATCCTAAGCTCGATGTTCAACGTTCAACTCCGAGTCATGTTTCTTAACCCATTCAGGTCTTTCCTGAGCAAGAGCTTTCGGCTTTCAGGGCAACACAATGACCGGCACATTCCGCACCTTCAATATCTCAAGCTCAACGTTCAATCGCAATCTCCTACACTCAAGTGTTTCGGACTCGCAGGCGCGGAAGTTCCCGCGTTCCAGGAGCAACGGCCATCCGGCACCTTCAAACCCCGCATCTGACGTTTTGACTAGGCGAACTACAGACGTCGTTCAAGCCATTCAAAGCTACGAGAGCGTTGTCTTTGGAATTAGTGCTGAACCTATATTTTGTCTGTTATGGCCATTCTCTTCCCTCCCATCATTCCCGTTGTCTACCATCGTGTCCATCGCTCAGTTTGTCAATTTGTCTTCTCGAACTGCTTTCGCAACCGCACTGACGTTCTCCCTGTCGTTTCAAGGTTTCTGGCGCCTCCTGTGAGTCCGCTGGATTTTGGAAGCTCTAGGCTTACATTCTTATGTTCAGATACTCCGGCTGTCCGCAAGTCCAGCGCATTTTTCCTTCCAGATACGATTGGTCCAGCATGCATGTATTTAACGTCTCTCACTCCTCCCTACGCATTTCCACGGATCTTGATTCGTGCCGCGTCTCTGGTATACTGTAATACCTCCTACCTCAATTACTCACCTTTAGGCTTAGCATGGCGCGAACCAACTCAACTTTGCATTCCCCTCCCTGTGCACCCACAGCGCGTCCCGTACACACAAGAGGCGGCGAGTTCTTTTAATTATTATACTTTCTTTCAACGCCGCTGATCCTAACCTCTAATTCAACTCTATCGTCGGCAACCACCGCATCGGCGCCAGACGCATGGGAGACCGCGCCTAATGAACCCATTTATTCTGATGGGTCTTTCGCGTTCCCGGCCCAACCGACGCGTACGTGATGCGTTCCAGGTCAGCTCTGTTATCAAGTGTTCGCTACTGACAGATTTTATAAAGCTTTGTGCACTCCATCTCCGCATCCATCGTTTGTAAGTTACTCTACACATTTTGCTCTCCTACTTGATTATCAATCAAAATTGTGTAGCGGGACGTTCTATCCACTTCATGGCATGCCTAGACCCATGCCACAATTTTCATTTAATTTTTGAAGCGAGGTAACTATCAATGTAATTTTATGTGTGCTCGCGCTCAACACTCTTCATTCGGCTGTGTCTCTGGCTCCTATTCATTCATGGATCGGTACTCGCCTCTTAATCCATCATTCTGCATGCACTCATTGATCCCAGGAGCGGTGTGTTATATAGTAGCCTGCAACTACGGCTGATGAAAAGAGAGGGTTGGGCATTGGACTGTTGATTTTATGGCACTTATGTCTAGAGAATGGCACAAGTAGCAAATAACGTGAATATTCGCGAGTATCCACTCGCAAATAGTGAATATTTATATTCGTGAATGGCTGTGGCTGTGCTATTTGTGCGAATGCGAATCGCAGTTTTTGTAGTGGCAAATATTCGTTGAATATTCATGGTCCTCTGGATGAACTTGGAAGGCACCTGGGTCAGCAGAAAACACTAAAGTTTGGTTGTCAGACTAGTTTTTGGACTTCAAACTACAAATACACCAGATCCTCTGCTCCTACTATTGCAAATTCTTCATATCAGTTTCAAGGTTTTGGTGAATATTCATATTCGTGAATATATATACCTTGTATATTAAGCAGATGCTTCATATCAGAGTGTGCCTGTTTGTACCGCCAAAATTTCCCCATTCACTATCGCAGCTGACCCCCTATATCCGCAAATAGCTTATACGCCTGGGTGCTTCAGCAATTTTCCCCTGCCCAATCAGGCCCTCAAGCTCCACTCAAAAGGAAAGGTATCCATTGTGTTGCTTCTATTCCAGCCCTATCATCTGTCATGAACCGTCTTTTCATTTTACTTCCAGAACCCAAACAACCCGAACAACCCGATCATTGATCAGATCAACTATCTGATCAATCGAACCAGGATACTGTTTTAGGATCCCAAATGGTTACGATCGGTTTCCCGATCGCCCCTCTACGTTCATATACCCCTTCATTTACTTTGCATTAATCTTGTCCATTGCCGTTGGACACTGTACCTTAATTTACAAACCCCTAGGGACTTTAGTATATAAGCTGTAGTTATTCTCCCGTACTTTACACTATTCTAGGCTAAAATCCAGGCTTATTCATTGGAACTCTTCGCGCTTCAGTCACCCTCGTCACCTCAGAACCCAGAATCTGCTCTGTGCTGACAAAAGAATAGTGTCTCTACACAGTGTACCCGACTGGATGTAACACAATGAGCAACGACTTTGTTCTCCCCTCGATGGAGAGCTTTGGCGCCCTGACCGGCGACGAGAGGGACCGCGGAAACAGCGTAACATAAATGCGCGGCATCTAGGGCTAATTTTGCGATTTCCTATGACCAGTATTTATACAACGGGAAGCAACTAGCACTTCTGTTGTTACTAGCATATCAGCTAGTACGCAGACCACTTGTTAGGTGATATAAAGGAGAGTCAGAGCGAGCCCTAACTGCTGACTGTAGCACGAGGCTGCACTAGTGTGACGCGCTAGCTGCTAGCTGAGTGTACAAACAACCAGGGATTAAACCACTGCCCATACATTCATGAGACATGACCTAGGAGACTCTAGTAGTCCAGAGATGGCTTGCGACGGAGCTAGCGTGGGTCTAATAGACAGATATCTACGATGGAAGTACAGCTAGGGGACTACGCCTTGAGCTAGGAAGCTCGGCGCGGTAACCGGTGGTACTATCTAATCTCTAGATAAGCGACTAGACGGCGTTAGGCGGAATAAACCAACTAGCGACCGGCTAGGGCTTTTACAAAGACATACCACGACATACGAGATGAGGCAACACGAGGCTAGTGCCCGATCTGGGCAGCTAGGGCGAAGAGGAATAGCAAGCAGGCTATTGGAACGGAGCTAGGGACGATCGTACAGCCTGTACCGATGACCGGAGGGTGGATCGACGTTCTGACCAACGAGCTATGACCATTTGATGTCGGTCGCAACACTGCGTCGCCTAGATGTAATAGATCAACGCTCTGACAGAGTAGAGATGACCTAGACCACCGGCTACATCGCCGGTTGGTCCGGAAGGGGTACTCGGCATAGACGGAGGGCTGAGGATCCATTGATATACCCACGGTTGAACACTAGCCGGTCAGCGAGGCTGACCTGGCATATACCAAACCCGTCCCAAAACCAAACGGCAGTCGTCTCATTGGCTGACCGTATTTCCTATCATCTAATATTGCTTATCGTATTATTCAGCTTGCTTTCACATGTAACTCACACCTAGTAGTATAAAAGGGAGCGCAGGACAGACTAGGGTCTAAGAACATTACGCCCCAGACTTTGGACGAAGCTGGTGCTAGTGGACTCAGGCTGCTAGTGGAGGTTGATACCGAACATCACTTGTAGTAGTCTTTATATTGGAATCAGTAGACTGTGGACTCTGGAAACATCGAGTGACTAAGTTGAGGATTTCGTGTTGTTGGTCCTAGACCTCCACATATAAAACAAGGGTGTTCTCTTTGAGACCCAGCTGCAGTTTGCGCTAGTGACTTTGCCTTCACCCCGACAAGACGGAAGCTCTGTCGTAGTGTGTTGGATCACTTGCTAGGTGGATTGTGTGTTGGCTTGAGCCCACTAAGAAGAAGACGGACTAGGTGCCCCCACCTCTAGTTTGGCTATAACTTGTCAGTTACTTCGCCTTCACCCCGATATAGACAGAAGCTCTGTCGTAGTGTGTTGGGTCGCTAGCTGGACACTTGTAGTGAGCTAGTGCCGATAAAAGCGGAAAGGTTCCTGTTCTTGGTTAAGGAATAGGTCGGCGGTCAAGGAGAGTCTTGCCGTTGAGGATTGAAGTCCATTTGTTGTTAGCCTCAGTAGTCTTTGGGGCTGCCCTTAGTGAGGATTTTCACAAACCTACATACTCTGCCCTGGTGTTCTCGACCTAGCGGTCCAGCCATCTTGTATCCACCCCATATAAACACACCCCCGGACCATCCCTAGGTTCCTAGCAGTGTTGTTGTTGGCGGTTGCATATTGCTAGTACGTTGTGGAGTGTGTTGTTGGAAGCCTATAAATCAAACTTGTGTTTGTTCAAACCTGCTGGTCGCATACTACGGCCCGGACCCGAACTCACAAAGAGAAGCACTTAGATCTTTGGAGGTAGATTGGTTGTGGTTGGTTGTTTTGGGTGTTTGTTCGCAATACCTATCAATTAGCTATTCCTAGTCATATAAGAAGTGCACCGTTTCACCGCATCCGGTGTCAGGGGAATCCCCGCTTTGCGGGCCTTTCCAGCTATTTCTCCGGCTATTTCTCTGGCCTCTGCTCCGGCCTCCGCTCCGACTATCCCTCCGGCTAATGCCCCCGACCTTCCACCCGCTCGTTCTCATTGGCACGTGCTATACGACCAGGCTTGTGATCATTGTAGATACCTCCGGACACGTGCTACTGGGTAGTTACTAATTCGTATATAAGGTTTCACCTAGCATGGGAATCCTCATCCTTTCTTCTCTTCGGATTCCCCTGCTAGGTGCGTAGTATTCCCGCTCCTGTATTATAGTACCCATATTTATACTTCGGATTCCCCCGCTAGTTTCCACGCCCTGCGCCGAGCTTAAGGTTGCCCTTACATCCTGCTGCATGCCCTACAACACGTGGGAGGGCAATTCGGAGTGATGCAGGAGGAACTGGGGAACTTGCGCAGAGAGAATCGTCTGCTCCGCGAGGACAATGCCCATTCACAACAACTCTTGCATGATGCCCTGGTGGCCTTGGGAAGGGCCTCTATGGGAGGGCCCAAGGAGACCAAACACGTGAAGATGGCCCATGTTGCCGCCCCTACCCCCGTTTAAAGGAGACTCCGTGTTAGTGGACTCCTATCTGGCAGAGTGCTGGTTGCACTTCCTGGACAACCCGGCGTACAAGAGAGACAGCACAAAGATCGCCTTTGTCCTGTCCTATATGAAGGAAGGATCGGCAGCGGCATGGGCCAACAATGTTGTGCAGGTCATGCGCAACCCAAAGGATCCCGATACCCCATTGTATCAGAGTTACCAGGTCTTCGAGAAGAACCTCATTGATGCCTTTAAAGGAGGGGCACAGGTGGAAATCGCGCAGGCTAAAATCGAGAAGCTGCACCAGGGAGCGGGAACGGCCACGGAGTACTTTACAGAATCCGAGTGAAGACTGTGCCCTCAGATTCTCATATACCCCCCTCACCTGTAACGACTTCGAACAATTCATTCTCTGTTTTGACTATTGAAGAACCCGGTGTGGAGGAAGACACAGTGGAAATGGAAGGAGAGAGAGCGAGGACTCCCTCTGTGTTTGACAAGAGTGAGGGAGCCGTTTCTCCCTCTGACTCTAAGCAAAGGGGAAAGAAACCCTGGAAGCTCGAGCGGGAGAAAGAGGAATGGCACAGACTCCCCCTCGGAAGTGCACGTCGGGCTCAAGAATGGAAGGCATGGGAGATCATCACCAAATGGACTCACCCGGCCAGGAGACAAGAAGTGGACGATGAAATGGTAGAATAAATCTGGACGGCTTACTTCCCGGATGCTCTGGGCATACTGGACAACTTGAAAGAGCCACCACAGTATATCCGAGCCACAGGGAACTCCATGATGGTTCCAATGACCCTCGAAGGGCTGAATAACCTCAAGGGTTATACAGTGGTCGGGTTACTGGACAGTGGGGCCACCAACGAATTCATGAGCCAACAATTCGTTGACAAACACGGAATCGAGGTGGAACCCCTAGCTGTGGTGGTTCCGGTTTACCACGCGGACAGTTCCCTGAACAAGGGAGGATGCATCACCCATGTTGTGTGCATGCGTCTCCGAATGCAGGACCATGCTGAAATATTCTCATTTGCGGTAACGGATACCGGAAATAGCAACGTCATCATCGGGTTCAACTGGTTAAAACAACATAACCTGGAGATTGACTGGCAGAAACAGACCATTTGTTTCTCCAGATGCCCGGCTGCCTGCAAACGAGCCCGGCTATGGGAAGAATGGGAGGAAGAGGAAAATGCCAATGTAGGAGAGGGAGACCGTATCTTTGTTACAAAGATGTATCCCGAAGACATCTTGGATGAACGAGACACCAAACATCTCCGCGCTATGGGTAGTGTGGCCACCAAGCTGGCAGCTGCGGCTTACAAGGCCAAGGGGGCTAAGGCACTGGAGGAGAGCCACTGGGGGCGTCAAACCCTATGAGTTTCATACATGAGTTTGATGATTCATGCAGAATCCGTGTGAAAACATTTTCACACACTTCACAATTCATGTATCTAATTCATGTACTTTGAGTAGCCTTTTGAAAGGCTGCAATTTCACACCAAAGTATGTGAATTTCTCATGGCAAAATTTAGTGAATTTAAAAAGCAATTAAAAAGCCATCAGTACGATGAAATACCAATGAAATATGTTATTGAAACTCATCCTCTGATCTGCCTCCACCCATAGCATCCTGCCTCTCACAAAGTGCCCATAAATGTGGTCCCGGAGTGTGGTCGGAATTGCAAACTCATGAGACCGTAACACGGAACATGGAGTCCGTGAGAACAAATGATGTCAGATGCACACAGCTTTGAATCGCCCAAGCGGCCTCCAATCTCGTTATCATGCCCACGCATCAACACACGTGATCCAATTGATGGCGACCTCGGGCAAGTGCAAGGAGGGCAAATAAATCCGTTTGAGAGTGTCTATAGACATTTTGGACATGTATGAGGTTAGTTGGAGGATACAAAAAAAAATTCCCTGAGGAGTTTGGATGAAACTGAGGCATCACCGGATTTACATCCCAATTTGGCAGGAAGGCCTCTTTCACTCAGTGGAGCACGTTCTGAGACTTGTAACTTCTAGTAACTTTTATATCATAAAAGAAGGTCATCTAGAGTGTGTAAAACTGTACTTCAAGGTTTGCATTGGCCGAGAGAGTGATAAATGCTCTCGAACAAGTGTTTGATGGGGGCCAAATATTTGGGGGGGGGGGGGTCTCACGTGTTGATCATAGTGGGTCTGATAACGAGATCAGAGGCCGCTTGGAATCACCATTCAACTTCTCTCAGCCGCACATCTTCTTCTGTTCTCACCCCCTCTCTCAGCATGCTCAGCATCACCGGCGCCGTCCTCAGCTCCCTCAACCTAGGCAGACTGCTAATGTCTGTCTCTCTTCTGCTCAGGGATGGCTCCACTGGCCGCTCCACTCTCTTTGACATCCTCGGTTATTCATCTCCACCCACTCCACACGGCTGCTACTTAATATCCTCACCACCCACTTCTCTCCTCGATAAACCAACATGCGCATGAGAACCGAAAATAATTCTGCTGCCGACAAGGAGAACAGCCATGGTACTGCCTCCCGTCGTAACAAGAAGAATGGTCGCACATCTGCCCCAGCACCGCTCGGAACTCACGCTGACACTGCAGGTACGGGGGATGAGCAGGTTCACGAGCTCCAAGGTGCATGCACTGTGCTTGCAGTCTTTCTCAACTCTCAGTTATTCTGCCAGCCCAGCTCCGCAGCATGCAGTCGGCTCTTGATCGTTCGCATGAGGCTGAACGAGCTGCCGCTGCCGCTGAGCAGCATACTGCCGCGCCCCTGCCGTCTGATGTGTGGACTGGTTCTGTTGGACGCCCAAACAACATAGCCAGTGTCAAAATGGAGGAGCTTCAGCAACATCTCGGATTTGACAATATGTGATGGAATGCGCTTCAGGTGTGTTATTCTCTATTCTTACCGATAATAGGCTTATCCATCGCCAGACTTGTGTGTGTGACGCGCTGTCTGCCGCTCGCCTCAATCTCAACACAAAGTGGAAGGCTCAAGCACCGGAAAAACTCAGTATGGCTTACAATGCAGTATGTTATTTTCTGGGCTGGGCTATTCGTCATTTTAATTATAGCTAATAACAGTACCGAAGGCGCAAACGAAAATTTTCCGTTTTCAGCTGTTTTCGATCCCTTCGAAAGAATTGTTTGTATCTCTTCCAGTTCTGCAGGGATTCAGTCGAAACATAGTTAGAATTTTCAGGATAATTCAGGCGCAATTAGTGATAGAACCAAATTCACAATAATATCTTATTTTGGCATGGCTCCGCAATCCGGCTCCCTGGCCAAAATTTCCGTCTACCTGGCTCAAATCATGTTGGATGGCTCTGAAATTTTGCGAGGAGCAGTTCCTATGCATTATGAAGATTATCATAGAGCCCAAAATAATCATATGCTTTGCCTAACATGTATACCGTGCATTAGAAATATTTTGAACAGCAATATATGCATTGCTCCAATTATTTGAGTTCTCAACCAAATAGATTGTTCAAGCGCGCCAACGGGACGTCAATTGTCTCTCCAGATGCTCACCTTGTCACTAATTAGGTCGTGTCGGGTTGCAGTGCGGTAACCATCAAGTTGCCGTGACAGTCCCAGCCCAGCCTCAACTCTTTTGCCCCTCCACTTCCCTGAATCTCCAACACTGGTGGAGTAATGGGAAATGTGTATCATAGCCCACAGCTAAAAACAACTGCCTTCTATGATTGCGTATATGTTTTTATCCAGTATCTCATTTCCGGAACTGCTAGTTCTCAAACAAAGGTTGTAGAGTATTCATTCTGAGGCTAATTCACATCCCTGCATCCAGCTCTGATAAGCGGAGGTTAATAGCCATCAAAGGCCCCTGTAGCATCCACTGGGTTTGTAAGGGTTGATAGTAATTAGTAACTGGAAAACAAGAGTGAAATAACCAAGGACATAACAAGTATTATTTGCTGTGAACCCTGTGCAAAGTGTCTCCCTGTCAATTTTCTGAGCTGAGCTGCTTGAGTTGTACTCAGGGACTTGTGTACTCGCTCTTGATGTAGGTTTGCGTGGAGTGGATAACAAGGCCTGTTGCAGGTGCGACAGTGTCAGTCTGAGGGAATGTGAACAGCTGAACTACAGTCACACAGGGTTCACTGCAGAACCTCAATTGATTTTGAAATAACTTGAGACATCTGAGGGAATGGATGTATGTGAGCAGATTCTGTTGTTGTAGGAGTGGACAAAGAGAAAGTGCTGACGTGTTGTATGTGATGATGTGATCACGGTAACTTGATGGTTACTGCACCACGACGCGACACGACCTAATGAGTAATGTTCAACCAGCGTATGATGCGGAATCGACAAGGTGAACATCTGGAGAGACAATCGACGTCCCGCTGGCGGGCTTGAACAGTCTATTTGGTTGAGAACTCAAATAATTAGAGCAATGCATGTATTGCTGCTCAAAATATTTTAATGCACGGTATACATGTTAGGCAAAGCAAATGATTATTTTGGGCTCTATAATAATCTTCATAATGCATAGGAACTGCTCCTCACAAAATTTCAGAGCCATCCAACATGATTTAAGCCAGGTAGATGGAAATTTTGGCTAGGGAGCCGGATTGTGGGGGCATGCCAAATAAGATATTATTGTGGATTGGTTCTATCACTAGTTGCGCCTGAATTATCCTGAAAATTCTAGCTATGTTTCGACTGAATCCCTGTAGAACTGGCAGAGATACAGACAATTCTTTCGAAGGGATCAAAAACAGCTGAAAACAGAAAATTTCCGTTCGCGCCTTCGGTACTGTTATTAGCTGTAACTTTGATATGAGATCGAAGAGGAGTTCCCACAACTCCGCCGCTCCCCCGGTCAATGGGGTGTTGATCGCATTGCCAAGCAGTGCTGGAGCAACCACCGGTTATACCGGAGCTGTGTCGGGAACCAGACAACATATCGTGGTCGTCGTGCAGCGGCCCGTCGTGCTACCGGCAGCAAGTCGCCACCTCATTCACGCTGCCGCATCCATTGTCGCCCTACATCTCGCCCGACTCCGACTCCCGCAACTCCACGCCTGTTGCTGGTCCATCCCACGACGATCTACTTACTTTTTCAGACGATGGGAACGACAACAAGGATGGGAACAATGGGGACGAGGAGGATTTGGAGGATTCAACCCCAAAGGGGAAGAAGCGTGCAGCGCCGGCTGGGGAGAGCGATAACAAGAAGTGGCAGCGCAGGCAGTAGCTCAATTGTAGTAGTCACGTAAAATTGCAATATTTTTCACACACATTTTGAATGATTACAAGCGCTCGCCGGCGCTTCGCGCCGGCTCCCACTTCTGCCGGAATGATAGATTAAAATCGGAGTTTAAAAAGCTTCAGACGGACGGACAGGCTTAATTTTATAAATAGGGAGACTCATGCTTCATCGAATGAATGCCCCATATCAAATGTCTGTTCCATCTTGATTCAATATGAAAGGCACTACAGAACAGCATGACTGCACCGTATGAAAAGTTACATTTAGTACCTGCCTTATGAATTCCACTCGATCTCGCTGGATTTCACTTCGTATCTTGCAAAAAAATCATGGGGAAAAAGAGTGAAAATTAAAATGGAATTCATACGGTTTGCGAGCCACAGTGAGTGTTCCCGCTCATTACCTGGAGGAGTTTCGAGGGGTCTTCAAGGACTTTGACAAACTCCTGAACGACGAAAATGGGACCATGCTATAGAATTGAAACCCGGTGTTGCAGGGTTAAACGCCCGGCCTGTAGATTCGGTTTTGGGTCGGTGATCCGGATAGGTATAGGCTGAATTTTGTGATAAGTGACGAGGAGGAGGCGTCGAAGCCTACAGTAGAAAAGACGGCTCGAAATAGAGTAAAGAAGTGTCGAAAATGGCGTGTGAGACAGCGGGAGCAGAACATCGTAATTGGTCGAGTTTTGAGGCTAAAGAGCCCACTGGCGGCGTTACTAGAGTAATGGGCGAGGTCCCTCGGTGGTACCTCTAGGCACTAGGCCTTGCACTGGTCGCGTTGTTGGTAGTTCGTGGTCCAAAGATGATGTGTTGGCACTGTTTACGTTACAAACAGATGCTGTAAGGTAAACTAGGGGTGAATGTAAAATGATACTGAAACTAAATAAACAGGCCTTTCCATAACCCGGCCGTCCGACCCTGCAACAGTGCGGGGGATTTTGATGTCGTCCCCGACATCAGTTTAAGAGAAGGAAGGAAGCGGATGGCCGGAAGTACGAACGAAGGGAGTTGTAGATACTAAACGTGCAAGATAAGTAAGTGGTGGACGAGGATGAGTAGCTTAAACAAAGGGTACGAAGGTTTTCAAGTGATCGTATATGGGTTCGACACGGTTCCGAAGCGCTGGAATATCGTCGTCCATGTTCAAACGGTTGATCGAGTCGATGATCGCAGCGAGTGCATGGCGCCATGATGGGGACAGAATGAGGCAGTCAAATATAAGGAGGATGAACGCGTTATCAGGACGTGGAAGAGAGGCCAAAGGTGTTTCGGATGGTGGATGAAAATCGCGAACAGGAGTAAGAATACGAAACGGTGGCGAAGATGGACGTTCCACGTGCGGAAATTGTGGGGAATTCAATTCAAACCCCCAGTCTGGACTGGAAATACGACGTGGATGTTCAATGGCGGCGGACAGCGTGTGCGCGCGATTTAAATCTGCATTGGGAACGGCGCTGGGAATGCCATGAGGCACGGGCGTAGGCGAGGCGTGTGGAGCGCGATGAACATGCGGGGGATTCGAATGAGAGGTCCCGGGCGACTCTGTAACGCTGCGAGGCAAAACGCGAATAGTGCGAGGAAGAAGACGCCGAGGTGACAGCAGATGCGCTGCAACTCCGCCGGGGTGCCGTGTCATCGGAAGGGGCGAACCGTCGTCCGAAACGAGACGGAAATCAGCGTTGAATTTGACCAGACGCTTGGAAAGGAGCTCGTACGTCCGCGGGCAGAAACGGGGGTTAAGACGATGCTTTCCCGTCCCACCGCACACGAAACAGCGCCGCGAGCGCTTCCGGCGAGGAGACAATGAACAGGCAGACGTAAATGTGCCGTGGAACGCGAAGGAAGGGGTATGGCCGATGAAAAAGACGAGCCGTTCGTCCGTTCGGGGTGCGATGCGACGTGTGGAGTGGAAACGTGCGTGGGAGCGATCGGACGCGCCACGAGCGGGTGTGTAGACGAAATATAATCCATGGAAGGCAAAGGATGGAGTGGGGACGATGAAAAAGACGAGCCGTTCGCCTGCTCGAGGCGTGAAACGAGGTGGGGATGCACAACATGCCAAGCGATGTGGAAATGCAAAGGGGCGTCCGTGGAATGCGAAGGAAGGGGCGTAGATGACGAGGGAGACGTGCCGTTCGCCTGCCCTGGGCGCGATACGACGTGGGGATGCGAAGCGTCCGTGGGAGCAGTGTGGCGTGTGACGAGTGGCGTAGGAGTGACAGGACGCGCGGCGAGCGGCGTAGAGACCGTCATAATGAAGAATGGAATGAAACGACTTTGAAAACGAGGACGGACCACTCGGAAAACCCAATAAAACCCCTAGAAGAGCTTTTTCCCCTGCGGTGGTCACCACTGTTGCAGGGTTAAACGCCCGGCCTGTAGATTCGGTTTTGGGTCGGTGATCCGGATAGGTATAGGCTGAATTTTGTGATAAGTGACGAGGAGGAGGCGTCGAAGCCTACAGTAGAAAAGACGGCTCGAAATAGAGTAAAGAAGTGTCGAAAATGGCGTGTGAGACAGCGGGAGCAGAACGTCGTAACTGGTCGAGTTTTGAGGCTAAAGAGCCCACTGGCGGCGTTACTAGAGTAATGGGCGAGGTCCCTCGGTGGTACCTCTAGGCACTAGGCCTTGCACTGGTCGTGTTGTTGGTTGTTCGTGGTCCAAAGATGATGTGTTGGCACTGTTTACGTTACAAACAGATGCTGTAAGGTAAACTAGGGGTGAATGTAAAATGATACTGAAACTAAATAAACAGGCCTTTCCATAACCCGGCCGTCCGACCCTGCAACACCGGTGCGAAACATGTGGCGAAACATGTGAAAGGGCGAAGTATTCCCCTGTCCATTCCGGAACAGGCGGAGTTGGACGCGTTCGTTGAGGAACATGTGGAAACTGGGTGTATTCTCCCTTTGAAATCGCCATGGGCCTCTCCATTCTTCTTCACAAAGAAGAAGGATGGGAAGCTACAACCTGTTCAGGACTACCGGAAGTTGAACTCTCTTACCATCAAGAACCAATATCCACTCCTGCTGATCTCGGAGATCATGCACATGCTCCGTAAGGCAACCCGGTTCACTAAACTGGATGTTCAATGGGGATACAACAATATTCGGATGAAGGAAGGAGATGAAGAGAAAGCCGTGTTCGTCACAAACCGAGGGTTGTGGGAACCGTTGGTTATGTTCTTTGGTCTTACAAACTCGCCGGCCACCTTCCAATCCATGATGAACGACATCTTTGCGGACCTTATTGCGGAAGGACGGGTTATCATTTATCTGGACGATATTCTGATCTACTCGGAACACCTGGAAGAACATCGCTCCACGGTTAAAGAAGTCTTGTGGATTCTTCAGGAAAACAAGTTATTCCTGAAACCAGAGAAATGCGAGTTCGAACAGAGGGAGGTCGAATTTTTTGGGAGTCATCGTTGGGGATGGGAAAATTCAAATGGATCCCATAAAGGTTGAGGGCGTTCAACAGTGGGCAACCCTGAGGAATGTTAAAGACGTACAAAGCTTCCTTGGGTTCCTCAATTTCTACTGGCGCTTCATCAAAGGATTCGGGGACTACGCGAAGTCGTTAAACTCGTCTTACTCGGAAGGACTACAAGTGGAGATGGGGAGAACTGGAGAAGAACACGTTCAACCAATTGATATTGGCCATAACATCGGAACCCATTCTACATTTTCCAACGGACATTGGAGAATGGCGGGTGGAGGCAGATTCCTCGGATTACGCGACAGGGGCATGCTTGACGCAGTGCCCGGACGGAGTATGGGTTCTGATTTTGTTCATGTCCAAGGGGCTAAACGACACCGAGCGAAACTACGACATCCAGGAATGCTGGCTATTATGCGCGCCCTCTACGAGTGGCGGCACTATCTCCAGGGCAGTCAACTGAAGTTTGAGATCTGGACCAACCACAAAAATCTGGAATACTTCACCACCACGAAGAAACTTAACAGACGACAAGCCCGATGGTCTTTGGAGCTCAGCGAATATGACTTTGTGCTCATCCATAAACCCGGGAAACAGCATGCGAAAACCAATGTGCTTTTGAGGCGAAGCGGTCATGAGAAGGGGGCACAGGATAATTCAAATCTTGTGCTGCTGCCAGAACAGTACTTCCGAAGGATGGATGGCGAGAAATTTTTGAAAGCTATGCCAGCGGTCTTGGACGACATGGCGGGTGATCAATTCATGGAGGACATTAAAGCTGGGAAAGCGGATTGGGAAGATGTGGTGAAGAAGGCACTAGAGGAGAAGGCTGAGGGCTGGGAGGAACACGAGGACGGGTTCGTAACCCAGTATCGAACCATATATGTTCCCCCAACTGGGGATCTACAACACCGGATTCTACGGGCACACCACGACGACTATATCTCAGGACACCCGGGACAATTCCAAACGGCAGAACTAGTAACCCGAAACTACTACTGGCCCTCTCTGCTATCGGACACCAAACAATATGTTTTGGCTTGCCCCGTGTGTCAGAGGACGAAGCTCTTTCCCTCGCTTCGAGGGCCACTACATCCTAACACAGTTCCGGAGAGAAAGTGTGGCAGAACGTTTCAGTGGACCTAATCACCAAGCTACCCGTCAGTAATGGGTACGACTCTATCGCGGTGATAGTAGATCGACTAGGGAAAGGAATCCAGGTGGTGCCTTGCACCGAACACTTGGGAGGAGAAGGGATGGTGTGCATTTACCGCGACCACGTATGGAAGGAATTCGGGTTGTCCGAGGTGGTGATCAGCTACCGAGGGACACAGTTGGTGGGCACTTTATGCGGGATCTGTTGAAGCTCCTGGGCATAAAGCTGAACGCCTCGACAGCCTACCACCCACAAACCGATGGACAGACCGAACGTGTCAACCAAAATATTGAGCAGTATCTTCGGGTTTTCACCAACTTCTTGCAAGACAATTGGGCGGACTGGTTGACCCTTGCGGAATTCAACCATAATGATCAAGTTAGCAAGACCACGGGGTTCAGCCCCTTCTTCGTGACCATGGGGTTCCATCTGCGAAAGGGCACTGAACCACGCCTCGAGGTGCCGACCGAAGATGCAACAAAATTTGCAACCCGGATGTTGAAAGTCCAAGAGGAAGCGGGGGCCACCATGTGAGCAGTGCAGGAGACGATGAAGAGGTTCTACAATGCCAAACGACAGGCAGACCCCGACTATAAACCCGGCGATAAGGTGTACCTCTCTGGAGCGAATTTGGTCACTCATCACCTGACAAAGAAGTTTGAAGCCCGGCGTTATGGTCCCTTCATGGTCATCCATAAAGTTGGAGCCATCTCCCCTATGAGCTTAAACTTCCCGACTCTTGGAAGGTTCACCCGGTCTTCAACACCGTATTCCTTCGACCTTGGGTTCCACCTGTGGCTGCCCATCAGCACCATGACGACCCTCCTCCCCGGATGTGGTAGACGGGGTTGACCTCTACGAGATTGCAGAGGTGCTGAAGATACGCCTCAACAAAAGGCGGAAGCGCTTGCAGTACCTCATTCAATGGGAGGGTTATGGACCCGAGGATAATACCTGGGAACCATTGGAGCATTTGGGGGACTCTACCGAATGTCTTGAAGACTTCTACGAGAAATACCCGGCAGCTCTGAAGGAGACCGCACACGGACGGAAGTGGGTCATCACAGGCCAAGACCTGTAGAACAAGAAGCGGCGCCGATCATGAAACCCGAGGCGGGTTTCACCTAGAGGGGGGGTAATGTCATGAACCGTCTTTTCATTTTACTTCCAGAACCCGAACAACCCGAACAACCCGATCATTGATCAGATCAACTATCTGATCAATCGAACCAGGATACCGTTTTAGGATCCCAAACAGTTATGATTGGTTTCCCGACCTTCGGGTTCCCGATCGCCCCTCTACGTTTATATACCCCTTCATTTACTTTGCATTAATCTTGTCCATTGCCGTTGGACACCATACCTTAATTTACAAACCCCTAGGGTCTTTAGTATATAAGCTGTAGTTATTCTCCCGTACTTTACACTATTATAGTCTAAACTCCAGGCTTATTCATTGGAACTCTTCGTGCTTCAGTCGCCCTCATCACCTCAGAACCCGGAATCTGCTCTGTGCTGACATCATCTCTGCTTTCCCTCTGCCCGTGTCGCTGCCTCTGTTCCTCTTTTCCGTCATACACTGCCGGAATGATCAACATATATTCAAGACACTCAAACCATCTACCAAGGTGCACGCAGGTACACTTCAACACTAGGCCCTCAAAATTCCATGGACATCAAACGTGCTATTTACCTCTCGGCCCTCCGCTACACCTCAAGATATCAATCAAGTCCTCCCTGATATCAAACCGCTCCATAAAATCTCGCGCGTTTGTTCACTTCTGGAGGTTACGATGACAGACCTGGTATTGGGGCACCCGGGCATTTATTCAAATCTGCTCGAATTGCAACATACTATAATGTACTTCACTACATTACGACGTCATCTCACAAAGAGCTAATGCTGGCCTGAGCAGTTAGTTAAGAGGGATATAATGTGTCTCGAACCATTAGAAAGACGCTGGACAACAATCCTGGTAAAGGGTTGAAGTGGGAAGTCGCTAATGGAGCAATCGCGGAAAGTGCCTTACCATCCTGGAAACGGATTGGGGCTACTGCACATCCCTGACTAAGGGCCTATTACGGGGGAACATCCTTCTGAACCAGAGGGATCATTTTGGGCATCATCTGACGTCCCCAGAACTGCCAAGAGAGGACTGGACTTGGTCGATCTACCGAATGACTAAGGAACTGTACTCGGGTACTAGGAAGCGGCGGCTATCACGATTTTCAGACAAATCACTTAAGCGGTTCAAGGCGGAACCATTTGAGCGGATGGTTACCAAGGAGGGTAACGGAGTGCTGACGAGGAGGTCGGCTAAAAGTTGACATATCAACAATATCCCATCACGATCGTTCTAAGCGATGTAGATCTTGACTCATCGCTAAGCTCGGCTCGTTGATGTTTCTTATAAATCTCTCTCAATTTTACTAATCGCTTGATATCCGAAAGGAGTTCATCGGCTAGCTGATATACCACTAGTCATATACCCTGAACCCTATTGCACGTTTGTATCTGTCTCGTTTATATTTAGAATCCTGTAACGTATTTAAGTGGATGGTTATGGGAGGAACGCCAGTGAATCTCACCCCACCTGTTGGACGCGAAGTTACTAGACTTCACGCTTAACCGGTAGAGTAGTCATTCATTCGGAGACACCCAGAAGCTATACCAAGTTTCATTTGTTTTCCCTGTTTGAATATTATCTGTGTTGGATTTGGATCTTTATAAACGACGCGTGGACATATTGGATTAACGGAACGGACGCGTGGAATATAAGGAAACGGATCAGACTTGACAATTGGTTGTAATCTCGCAAGGATTAGCAATCGCGGATACTATTTGGAATCGGAATTCATAAGAATCACTTGCTTTACGCATCGGAGTATCATCTCCAAACCTAGACCCACATCATACAAAACCGTTGAACATAAAATCTCGTCTGTCTATCGCGATTGCGCCTAGAACGGATTCGAGCAAGTTTTATCTATACGACTTGTAGACCTGTAAAGTCTTGCTTATCAAAGAGAACTAAAGTTCAAATTGCCACAATCTATACTGGATTGGAACCCCGAACTTGCACGAGGACTATAGTGTTTGAGTTGTTGTAGTTGCATTATCGAACCGCGTATTCATTTACAAGGTTTGTGTTGTGGTTATTTCACCGCTTGCCCCATAGTCAGCGTTTCAACGAGCTGTAGAACTCCGCAACACACCTCGCACATTGCCCGTCAAATCCAATCAAGGTTAAGTTCAACTTCACTGCCAGGACTCAAGTATTGGTCAAGAGCTCAAACTCGATGTCACTCCGTCATCTGAACACAACTTCCTGTCTTTCACCATATCGTCTGCTGGTCAACACATCCTTAAAAGTTAAGATCTGTAGGGTTCCGCTGGCAGGTAGGAAGCACTCTCAGAATATGGTGACTAACATTGTTGGTCCCCTCATTTCATGGTTCTCAGTCTTCACAGTCTCAAAATTTACTCACCTTTGTGGGCATGAATGTAAGACCTGAACCATTGAGTGACAATGTACTTCAACAGCATTCGCAAAGCTTCTCGGATCACTTTCATGGTGGCCAGAAGGCCTGGTTTGTCGATTTCTCGGTGTGCAACGCTGGAAAATAATTTACGGGGCTCAACCCATGACTGCAAGTTACTGCGACTTCATGGAGGTGGGTGCCTGCTAGCGATACCTTATTCTCTTCAGTGAATCCTAACATGTATTTGCTCACATGCTATACGGATTTGTATCAGCCCTCTTCCTCCCGGGACGAGCATCTCTTTCTGACCGGATCTCAAACTTCTAATGAGTTTGGGAAGGCCTGGCACCAATATAAGTACATCCCTATTTTATACTCAACCACCTGATACTCAGTTATCGTCCGAGTGACCTTCACTCATCAAATACATCTATGACTGAATGGAACAGGTTAATCTTCGATGCCCATCATCAGCACAACATGTGCACCAGTGATAAGTCGTTCCTGCTTCAATGTGATAACTGAGGCTGAAAGTGAGGTTTGCAGTCAACCCTCTATTGCATGTAGGCCAAACTGCGGATGTCGACTGGATGTCGGACTTCTGCAGTAAGGACTCAACCTTTGCAGTCCAACGTGCAACTCTGGATAAGGGCTTCTGCGACTACCATTGCCAGAATGTGGGACCTTTACTCAATCAGATGCAATTTTGTTTGTCGTACCTAAGTTCTGAGTAATGAAATTTTGTCAACCATAGTAAATCTGCGGAGCACTGCTTTATGAATGTGCAAAACAGAGTGTGAATGGGAGTGATCTGTATTGCTGTTGCTCTCAAAGTCTTAGTGTAATGGCCCGGTGTCACATTAACACTCGGTGGTTTAAAGACTCTGAGGAAGTCAATACTGATTAGGCCTAAAATACGATCATTTGCGGCTGTATTGGTGTCATGCCATTGACATTGAACCTTGCATCCCACCATTTACCAGTTTCACAGCACACATGTATCATGTTGAACAAAAGAACCTCACTACTAAATCAACCTTGCTTCGATCATTTCCCCCATCATTGTCCCACCGTCCCTCCACACTGTTCGCTCTCGCTCAATATTATACACTCATTTTTTGCCTTAAAGCCACAGCATCCTGAACCATTCAGCGTGGGGCCGGTCATAGGGACATGAAGACTGCAAAAAATTTGTATTGCCATTGCCATTGCTCTCCAATAAGCCAAGCCTCAAACCTCCTCCAAAACTTCATTTACCTCTGATTTGCTTTGTGTAAATGCCGATGTGAGAGCCGGCCCTTCAATATACTTGAGCATTGTGTCCGAGTCTTACAGTCTGCACTTCTGACGGAGCGAAGCAAAGGCATGTCTGGTTTGTGGTATTCTCTATGATTCACAAACTGATATGCCCCAAGGAGCAATGTGCAAAACCTAGTGCTTGGATCCAGGGTCAGAACCCTGAAATGCAAATTACAGCCGAAAATTGCTGATAATGGTGTTGATTAGATGATTTACTCATGAATAATTTGCAAATAGTGAATATTTCAAGTCGTTGAATCTGAATAGTTGATATTCGCAAATATTCGTGAATATTGCTTACTAAGCAACGAATGGTTGCCATCAATACTCGTACAAATGCAAATATCAGTTTCAAGGTTTTGGTGAATATTCATATTCGCGAATATATATTTGTGGCATTCTCTACTTATGTCAGTACATCCTTTGCACAAATTAATCAACCTTTCTCAATACACTTTTTTCCGTATGGAAGAACTAGAAATCTGCTGAAAATGTTTGTCTTAAGGTAATTTTGAAGATGGCAGGGCAGTCTACAGTCTACACCTACGCCGGAGCGGAGCAAAGGCATGTCTTGTTTCCGTATATTTGTATCAACAACTACATGGTACAAGCAGTGTACTGGCATGTGAGTGAGCACAATCCCAGCCGCGAAATGCACTGCGCATCGTGCGGTGTCCCCTGCAGCTTACGCGTAGTTCAAAAATATCTACCTCTACCTCGTCCATCACCACTGCCTTGCACGACATGCCTCCCTCCTTTTAGTGCGCCACCAAAAGCGGGCTCATCAACCATAGCAAGGCCTATGTACAGAGTGCCATGTACCGCAATCTGTGTTCTGTCACTGGGTCCCTTCAACATACACTCTAGACAATGCTGTCAACAGCGGCACCCCGGAACGGCCCCATTTGTCCGGAGAACACGTGTGTTTCTTCCTATTGTCAAAAGATGCTGTGTTTTCTGGCCCAAAGAGTCAGTTGGTGACGGCAGGAATGCTGAGGAGCCGCAGTAGCCATTGTTGAAACCCCTTGAACATTGAGGCAACAACGACCTGAAACAAAAGGACAGAAACATACGTGGGTTCCAAAATGTCAGCTCAACCTCCCTCAGCTTTGGTTGGGCATCAGCACATTGTGGATGGTGATGGGAGAGGAAGGGAGAATGTGTCACACTGTGACACAGGGTTCAACCATTCCCCAACAGACCGTGTCGGGTTTTCTGAAAGGTGTGCTGCATTTCCTGAAAGCAAGCACAAATGTGTCCGTTCTTGTGAGATATCACGAAATGTGTTGGTTTTTGTGCACTGTGTCAGATTTGCAAGAGCTTTTGTGGTGTCGGCATTCCTATATCCTCGGCTCCAAGTGAACTTCTCATATCGTATTTGGCTCACTTAAAGTGACAGTGCTCAGTGATCCTGAGTTTATAAAGCTGGTAAGGCCGACGAGCAGCAAGGCCCACTACCAAATATGACAGCAGATTCTGACCACGTCCGCATTGGTTCGAACAGAGAAGGAATATTGGGGTGTGGACAGTTGTCCAGTCCATCCCTAGCAAATTCGGCCACAAAAATAATACTGTTATACACCCAGTCATGACTTGTGCAGGGCGACAACTGCACATCAAATCTCCTCGAGCTCCGAGGCCGTTGGCATTGAGTCTGCAGTTTTTACCTTCAGCTCTTTCAGCTTTGTAAAGTGAGCCAATTTTGGGTTAGGCAGGGAGGAACCAAGCGAAAGGTGAGATGATGATATCCTCATGTTGAAGAATCAGTCATATAATTCTCTGAACTGTTGGGAGGACTCGATCCCGGAAATGTATATTGAGGAGTGGTTGTGATAGGTCACAAAGTGTCCTGAAAAGGTGGTGAAACCATTGGTGGGCATGATATCTCACAGCCAGAAGAGTGGTTTGAGTGAGACAGGTGACTTGCTTATATATAGATATATTTAGATAGTATGGTTACATTGCCCAACCCTTATTTGAAAAGAAGAAAAAAAAGAAAGAGAATTGACACAGTGGATTCGAACCAGCCCCATCTCTATGGATTACATAATGACCAAATTCATTAGATTGGGCTGTTAAAAAGACTTCAAAAATCTAATGGACACAGCCACTATTTCATTACCTCTGATAGGTGCACTGATAAACACATCACCAACTCAGAAACCTGGTTCCGATTGATGAAAAGAACAAAGTACTCATAAAGAGCATGCCCATGAAACTCAGTGTGCCATATTCAGGATGAGATTAAGATTAGGCAAATTGGTCTGGAGTCAATTGTGATCATGGTTAAGAATGACAGATGATAGGGACTGAAGTCGATCAGGGGAAACATTGAGTTACTCATTTAGAGGAGAACAGTGAGAGCTTGCACCCGTGGGATTGGTACAGTGAAAGTCAACAGAGATTTCTATGTATACTGTACCGTAAGTCCAAAGCCACAGGCTGTGAATGTTGAGGAAGCTGAACAGATTGAATCAGATGTTAGAAGTTCAGGAGGCGATCATTGATTGAGGTTGAAGGATGGTGCAGAGGACAGGAAATGAAAAAGAGCTTGTACCTCTGGAAAAGTGAAACCGAGAAATTTTATAAAGGGTTAGAAAAACGGTAAAGAGGTCATGGGACACAGATCTGACCTTTCCAGAAAAAGAAAGAAAGAAAACTGACAAAAAAAATGGGCACACCAAGTACTTGTAAAAGAAAACCACCCTAGGGATGCCTCGGGAGCATGTTAGAAACGGGGAATATATTTTGAGTGGAGGAGAGGCAATGCCTCCCTCACAGCGAGCGCTCTTGGGCCGAAACCCAAAGTCGGCGCGAAGCTGCAACTAAACAACGTAAACTAGGAGGTAAGTAGAATGTCTGTTTGTGTAACTAGAGAGAGAAATGGGACGGTGGGTGGGAAAGACTAGTGATGATGAGAAATAAAATAGCGAGGAGGATGTAAGGAGCGTAGGGAGCAGAGACGATGAGTGTCGAGGAAGAAAAACGAATGACAGGAAGCAGGGAGTACTACGACTGACAGGGAACAGACAGGAGTACAGCAGTAATGAATGCTCGCGCACATTCCCCCATGGGTAACCCATACCATGAAATTTGAACCCATCCTGTGCCCGAAAATTACATCAGCCCTAAGTTCATTGGGTTTCCGGTCAATAGAGATTTCAAAAATCTAATGAGCACAGCCACTAATTCATTACCTTCTCAGGACGCACTGATAACTGTATGCCAGTCAAAAAAAACCTGGTTCCAATCAATGAAAAGAACGAGTACATTAAGTGCTCATAACATCAGCCCCCCTATTGATGAGCAGCCCAGCAATGTCTTTGTGCCCATTGGAAGATGCTGCCTGGAGTGCAGTGCCATACTCTCCACCCTGGGCATTCACATCAGCCCCTGTGTTGATGAGCAGCTCAGTAATGTCTTTGTGGCCATTCAATGATGCGGCCTGGAGTGCAGTGCCATAGTATCCACCCTGGGTATTAACATCAGCCCCTGTGCTGATGAGCAGCTCAGCAATGTCTTTGTGGCCATTCAATGATGCTGCCTTGAGTGCAGTGCCATAGTGTCCACCCTGGGCATTGACATCGGCCCCTGTGTTGATGAGCAGCTTAGCAATGTCATTGTGGCCACACAATGATGCTGCCTGGAGTGCAGTGCCATAGTGTCCACCCTGGGCACTAACATTGGCCCCTGTGTTGATGAGCAGCTCAGCAATGTCTGTGTGGCCATTTAATGATGCTGCCTGGAGTGCAGTGCCATAGTACTGAACATTCACATCTGCCCCTGTGTTGATGAGCAGCTCAGCAATGTCTTTGTGGCCCTTGGATGATGCCGCCTGGAGTGCAGTGCCATAGTATCCATCCTGGAAATTAACAACAGCCCCTGTGTTGATGAGCAGCTCAGCAATGTCTTTGTACCCATTGGAAGATGCTGCCAAGAGTGCAGTGCCATACTCTCCACCTTGGGCATTAACATTGGCCCCTGTGTTGATGAGCAGCTCAGCAATGTCTTTGTGGCCTGTAAATGATGCTGCCTGGAGTGCAGTACCATAGTATCCGACTTGGGCATTAACATCGGCCCCTGTGTTGATGAGCAACTCAGCAATGTTTTTGTGCCCATTGGAAGATGCTACCTGGAGTGCAGTGCCATACTCTCCACCCTGGGCATTCACATCAGCCCCTGCATTGATGAGCAGCTCAGCAATGTTTTTGTGGCCATTCCATAATGCTGCCTGGAGTGCAATGCCATAGTATCCACACTGGGTATTAGCATTGGTCCCTGTGTTGATGAGCAGCTCAGCAATGTCTTTGTAGCCCTTGGATGATGCTGCCTGGAGGGCAGTGCCATAGTATCCACCCTGGGCATTCACATCGGCCCCTGTTTTGATGAGCAGCTCAGCAATGTCTTTGTGGCCCTTGGATGATGCTGCCTGGAGTGCAGTGCCATAATATCCACCCTGGGCATTCACATCGGCCCCCCTGTTGATGAGCAGCTTAGCAATGTTTTTGTGACCATTCAATGACACTGCCTTGAGTGCAGTGCCATAGTGTCCACCCTGGGCATTAACATTGGCCCCTGTGTTGATGAGCAGCTCAGCAATGTCTTTGTGGCTAATCCATGATGCTGCCTGGAGTGCAGTGCCATAGTATCCACCCTGGGCATTCACATCAGCCCCCCTGTTGATGAGCAGCTCAGCAATGTCTTTGTGGCCATTGGAAGATGCTGCCTGCAGTGCAGTGCTATACTCTCCACCCTGGGCATTCACATCAGCCCCTGTGTTGATGAGCAGCTCAGCAATGTCTTTGTGGCCATTCAATGATGCTGCCTGGAGTGCAGTGCCATACTCTCCACCCTGGGCATTCACATCAGCCCCCTTGTTAATGAGCAGCTCAGCAATGTCTGTGTGGCCATTCAATAATGCTGCCTGGAGTGCAGTGCCATGGTATCGACCCTGGGCATTAATATTGGCCCCTGTGTTGATGAGCAGCTCAGCAATGTCTTTGTGGCCATTCAATGATGCTGCCTGGAGTGCAGTACCATATTGTCCACCCTGGACATTCACATTGGCCCCTGTTTTGATGAGCAGCTCAGTAATGTCTTTGTGGCCTTCGGATGATGCTGCCTGCAGTGCAGTGCCATAGTATCCACCCTGGGCATCAACATCAGCCCCTGTGTTGACAAGCAGCTGAGCAATGTCTTTGTGCCCATTGGAAGATGCTGCCTGGAGTGCAGTGCAACGATCTCTGCCCCGGAAATTCACATCAGCCCCCTTGTTAATGAGCAGCTCAACGGTCTTGTAATGTCCATAGTATGATGCTACAATGGCTGCTCCATGATAAGACTTAGTCACGCCAGCTGATGTGCTGTCTTCCATGAGGTAATCAGCTGTTTTGAACAGGTTTACAGCAGCAGCAATCCACAATGGTGTGGTTTGTTGTGGCCAATTATGAAAATCCCATGGAGCTGAATTCCACCATGGCTTTTCCCGTTCCATGAGTGTGCCCCATGTGACAGCTTGCTCCAGGAATTCTATAATCTCATTTCTGAGATCCTCCTCTGGCTTCCCAGCAGCATGCAAAAGAGTGTATTGACAATAATTGAACAATGTGGGCTCATCCCTCTCATATCTATATCTTGCCCAATTGTATATGTCCACATGTTCATCAAATGCCAAGAAAGTGAGCAGACTGCGTGTAACATTTGTTTGTGCCTCTGGGAACTGAGGGGCCTGAACTCTATCCCAATATTCCTGTGTGGTGTAGTGGACAAGTCGCACTATAGAGTGTTCCTCATCTACAATAATCAACCCAGCACAGACAGAAAGGATAGTATCAATGTCGAGCATATTGTCCATATCTAGCTGATTGTTCCCAGGTTCAATTGCCAGTGCTACCCCGGATCTCTTCAACTGTTAACGGCCTCTTTGCATTTGTAACCCAGATGAGAGTGGACTGGGCAACTTCCCTTGCTTGTTGATGTTGGTCTGCAATTCGCTTCATTGCATTATGGTAGGTCTCATCTAGATCTGATGGCAGCTTTTTCAGAGCTTTTAAAACTGCTTTGGGTGTCATCATTGTATTTAGAGACACAAGGTGCAGTCTGGCAAGGAGGAACCTGAACACCCAGTATATTCAACTAGCTGCTTCCCAAAGATAATAGGCACTTACATTCCATCCACTGTGTTCCATATTTTTGTTCCAATTTCTTCCTCCAATTCCGGCTTCGTTTTCACCAGCTTTGATAACTGCGGTGACTGTTTGATGTATCCATCAACATAACTTTGAATGTCCTTGTCATTGGCACGTATCTGCAGAACCATAGAGTCTGCAATAGGGGTGATGTGTGGCCGTGAGGTTATCATCAAGTTGACAGTGAATTCAATTTTCATGAGATGTTCGAAGAGAAGATGCCGTTGATTCTCTGGATATTCATCAACAGCATCCACAACAATATAGACCTTTGAGAACTGGGTGATAGCTGCACGGAGAGCCAGATGGATACTGTCCAGTGATGGTCTTGTACCCTTCTCGGTATGTTGTTTGTATAGTTCCTGTACCTGAGAGGTGACATCCTTTCCAAATACTAGCTGTCTCCAGAGTCCAGAAAGAAGATTTGAAACTGTTTGTGCTTCAGTTTCCTTGTGGTTCAGATATATGCAAGCTACTCCAACATTCTGGTTCTGGGCTTGAGTATTGAGATGGTCAACAACCATGGATCTATTACCATAAGCTGTGAAAGCTAGTGTCAGCAAACAGAGATGAGACGCACACAAGAACTGTTTTTCCTGAACCAGCTGTACATATCTGATAAGTAATAAATCATGATAGGAAACAAGGGACATACGGATTCCCTCACACCACAGAGTACCACCGGAATTCAATTCCCACTGTTGAAAACAACTATCTTCAAGAAGCCATCCTCCAGTTCCTTGCTGGCGAGTACTGGAAATATCTGCATGGCGAGGAAAGAAATTGACTGGTGAGAACCAGTCTATGATCCTCTGGCGTTCTGTAACTGGAGACCATTCATTGCCCCACTGTATCTGCTTCACTCAACACTCACCATTATCCACAGCAGCGTGTATGCTGACATTTACCTGGGCACCCTGCCCAGGACCCCCATCACCACCAGTACCATTTTGCTGGCCATCTCCACCACGGCCTCCTACACCTCCTGGAAAAGATAAATTCTGGTGTTGGTGCCCCAACTAACTCTCTTCGCACCATAGACGTGGAGAACTGTCTCGGAACCACTATTCCGGGGAGGCATAGTTGCCAGGAATCGACGATCGTTGGGGACCTAGAGCTTATAGCGTGATCTTCTAAATGTGGAACGGCACCGTGTCAGTCACTAATGTAGTTCACACAAGACACAGAACTGACCAGAGAAAGGATGAAGAGAATATGGACTGGTATTGCTGCTGCTGGCAGTGCACTTGGAGGTGGAAGATAAGGCCAAGCGCTGTGCGCCTCGCGGAGAACACAAGGACAGCATGCACGTTCACACGATGATCCTTCCAGATTGCCTGATTGCCATTTACATCAAGCCTGAGTCGCCGAGTGCTGTGTGCATCATGGAGAAGACAGCACGCATGTTCGCACAACGGCATACCTCGGTGATCGGCCCGGCCTAAATACAGACCGTACATACACCCCTTGCCGTGAACAACTTCGAATTTAAACATCTTAGCTACCTAGTATATCTTGCGCCGTTAACCGATTTTGGCTCTCTCTCTCACCATCACACACGTTTTTCCATGATCTCTTTAATCTCCGAATACTCACGACTCCCGAATGACCATCCATCCATATCTCGCGCTGTGAATCTACATCTCCCATCAGGATTCGTCGAACATCTGCCCAATATTCAGCGCCGTTCATAAAGAAGCTGTGGAAAGGAATTAATGGACAGGACAGCCGCATTTGCACGATAGTTTGTAGTGTCACCGGCCACGGTGAAGTCCTGGGAACCGAAGAAGACGCCGAAGCTGGATTAGGCGCCCATAAGGCGCCAATCGATTCAGCTACTCTAAGAGTACTCTGGCGGGCGGCCGTATCCAGTATTCTATACAATCGAGTAGGAGCTAAAGTCTTCTTATGTATGCGTTTCGTCGCCCATCGCTGTTGGAGGGAAGAGGAATACATGCCAAGCGCCGGCATGACAACTTGCGAGTTGCACTTGATGTAAGAAGCACCCAAAATAAACAGCTTCCAAAGCGCCGATTGGAAGCGAGGACAGGCAGTGGTATGCAGCGATCCTATGCGATACGCTTCGATCCTGGAAACAGCGGTAGACCGCATATCGTGTATCGCGTTCCATCGGTAAGTGGGAGTAAGAAGAATATATATTGCATTCATTCATCCGATTTACTAGGTGGCGGGATACAGATGAAGAGGTATGCGACACGGAGGGGGAAGAAGAGAAGCGGGAGGGTGTGGAGACGCGGAGCGCACCGGGCAAGGGGACGGAGGTGGAGGACAGGAGAGATGCGGAGCGTGTCGGACTCGGGCATGTGCGCGGTCGCCGCGGATCGGTCCGCTCGCGCTCGGGCACGATAATACCTCTCACACTAGAGCAGACGTCCGTGTTGTTGATATCAGCGCGTTCGGAGCGGGTCCACGGCAGGAAAGGGACGAGTCGGGCGAGCAGCGCGCGCGCGCGATCATAGGTCCGGGCTTGAGTCTAGTGTGTGAGTGCGCCGTAATTTGCACGCCGAGCCGGTGAGTCCCAAGCGCAAGGCCTTGCGGGAGGCGTCGCGCAGAGCGCGCTGCGTTGTTCGCTTGAGTTTGTCGGATCGATTCGGCACTATCGCACGAAGCGTGGCTACGTGGAGCGCGGCCAGTCTTGTAGCGCGTGACTGAGGTCGGGTCTAGAGGTGGCCATTTCAGAGACGGAGACGTCCAGAGTCGACCAGTGCAGGGCGGGTCCAGATGAGAGGGGAAGAGGGGGGAGGACGAGGGCAGGATGGGAGGGCTTGTGTGCGCCTGCTGGATTTCGAGACCATTCGCAGAGCCGATAGCGGGTGCTAGGCATCTTACTGGCAGATTGGCACCCGCAGAGCACGGCCGCGCGCGAGGCTGCATGGGCAGCACGAGAGGGCAGACAACGCCAGCCGCCATTGATGGATCGGTGCGGTTGCGCAGTGGGCTGGTGACGAGCGGCGAGGCGGGGAGGGAGAAGTGAGACCAGAAATGGGGAAGGTGTGGAGGATTTCGACGCGAGGTAGGGGTAGGGGAAGGAGGGACGAAGCAAAAGGGATAGCCGAAGGGGGGCGGGGGGGGGACCGAGCGAGGGGCACACGCGCTCGACGTGCTCGTAAGCGCGAGGTCGGTAATCGCAGCTGATAGCGAGCATGCACGCGAAGTTGTACGGCGGCGTTGGAGTACTTCAGCGAGCGTGTTGGGAGCTGAGAGCATGCAGTCGGTGAATCGCAGACGCGGTATGGACGCGGGAGGTGTAGAGCAGCGCTGTGTATTGATCTTCAAACGTTTCCAGAGTCGGTGTGCAAGCACAGAAGAAAGGGAGAGGTGAGCTCAGAGACGGAGCAGCGACAAAGAGTGCCCAAGATGCGCCTGCGACACTGCTCCTTCCTTCTAGACATATGCTTAGCGACCTAAGCAGGCATCCGTGTCCGCTGCCCTTGAAGGCGACGACCCTAAGAACTTGCTGGGTGTGTCGAGGACGTAGCGTTGTTCCCGGCCACATCGGCACTGGGTGCGCTTGACAGGGAGCAGGAGGGCGGGGTGTGCGGGGGCTGGTCAAGCAAAGGAAAGTCCAAATCGGGAAAGCAGTAAGCATGATTACGCACCTTCTTTCTTTATTCCACCCATGTGGGAGTTCACTAGCACTAGTCACCCGCCACCAAACCAACGACGTCGTCCCGGGCTATTCTTCCTGTCGCTTTGTCTCTGCCTGCGTCTCCGGTTTCTTTCTACGCCGGGGAGTCGTAGCGTGTCTGTCTCACCATCAGGCGGGGGCAGTAGTTTCTGAGCGCATCCTCGCGCTGCTTCGCGGCGCTCTCGCTCATCGCTCGCTTTTGCGTCTAGGCCGCGAAGTCAGAAGCGTCGTGGCGTGCCTCGTCCGCTTTTTTTTAATAATTTTTTTCTTTCTGTCGCAGTTTTCTTTCCTGCTGCCACGTCCGACTTTTCTCTTTTGTTTTCTTGGGCGCCAAGCCCAGCGCGGGCGGTACGCTTTCGCGCATGCCATCGACGAACGAGAGCAGCTGTTGGTGTGTCGCTCTTCTCTCTTCCTCCCTTTCCTTGGTCCAGGCGCTGACCACACGTCTTTTTTTCCTCAGGGAGAACATCCCGTACGTACGACGCCTCGCAAGGTCAAGGTCGAGGTATGCTTACGTCTTTTAGTCTCGGTTTCTTTTTCGCTTTTGGGGCCTGGTGTTTCAGGCTCGGGCTCGAGATGTGCGCGCGCATGCGTTTCCTTTCATGGTCGTGCGCTTCGTGCAGGTCTTGGTCCGCTCGTGTCGTGCTCTATGTGTCCCCCCGCCTAGGGGCAAGGCCAGGAGCGGGGACGAGAGGGGAGAGGTGGAGGTGGAGGTGGAGGAGGAGGAGGAGCACGCCACGCTCACGGAGCTGATATACTCCTCCCCTCCCCCCCCCTTGCTTTTTCTTTCTCTCAGAGGGGTGGTTATCGGCAGTAGACTGGACGCGCGTGTCGACAGAGGGGGCTGTGTCTGCGAGCGCGTTGCCTGAATGCACGCCTCCGTTTTGGCGCTGTGCAGGCGGCGGTGCTGCAAGTAGAGTGGGGCGGGCGGGAGGGGGCGAGATATGTGTACGGATAGTGTGCCGACCACGTACTCGGGGTGTGACTCAGGATGCGCGGCCTCTTCCTTCTCTGACTTGGGCGCGCGCGTGGCCGGATCTGGGAAGGGAAAGGAAGGGGAAGGCGAGTCCAGTCGCGCGCACCAGAAGAGACAGGAGAAGAGAGGTGTAGGTGCGTGTGGGTGCTGATGGTGCTGGTGCCGCCGGCCGTGCTCGCGGGTCTGGAGCTTAGTGCCTGGTGCTGCTGGCGCGCGCGTTGCCCCCAATCGCGCGGCACGGTGCAGCCCCGCTCATGGTGCTCTGAAGGTCGTGGATACTGCCGGTGCTGGGTTGGAGGTCGAGAACCGGGGAGTGGGAGAGATGGTACCCGGGACACAAGAACGCTGGGATGGCGCACAGACAGAGTCGAGAGCGGGTTACGGCCGCTGCTACCGCGGAATGCGGACACGAGTCGAGCCGGTGGTGGTTCCCATGGCGTGGGTGCCAGTGGTGGTGCTGCTGAAGGCGCGGATGCGAGTGGTGGCGAAGACAAAGACGGAGACGGAGCTCGTCCGCATGTCTTTCCACTGACTCGGGAGCGGAGGGGAGCGAGGCGTGCGAGTCGGTGCATCGCTGATTCGCTGTGCTTGGGCTTGTTTCCTTGGAAAGGAAGACGGGAGGGGGGTGAACGACGACGGACGGATGGGCCGCGGAGAGATGAGGGTCGTGGCTAGAACGAGGGTCGTCGTTGCATCGGTGCCTACAGCCTGTGTTCGCGGCGCCCCGCACTGCTCGTGGGCGGGCACAGGTACGAGCTGGAGTACGCAGGTCGATGCACGTGGTGCATAAGCACCCGCACCTCGGCTAGCGGCGCGCACGAGTGTGCATGGCGTGGCTGGGCTGCCCTCCCCTCTACGCATACGGCGCTGGCGATGGAGCTGGATTGACGTTTATGTTACGGGGCGTTGCGAACTGGGTGTGTTTCCTTCAGTCCTTTCTTTCCTCCATCATCTATAGTATTATTTCTCTGTAGAAACTTTATTTCTCTGTAGAAACTTTATTTCTCTGTAGAAACTTTAATTCATCTGCAGAAATTCCTCTGCACGTTGAATTTTATGCTACTGGGATGACAATCCACTGAAAACTGGAAGTGGGAGCGTCGGGTGAATTCGGGTGTGCCGGTGCTCTCAGCACCATCTCCTTGTCTGCGGCCAGACTGAGTGGACCTGGCCTCTTTCTGTTTCCTGAATGAGAGCCACCCATCGGCACATGGAAATAGACTCGAAGTTTAGGAACACAGACCTCAAGTTGATCCTCAAACCAAGCAAGCAACTCAACTCGATCCAAACCCGAATCCCGCGCGCCCATATTGATTCAAGTCGCCGGCAGGCTTCGTCGTGGGCAGGTGGGGAAGATGAATAGAACTTGCATCAAATTGTCCAACTTCGAACTCCGAGTTCATCTCAGAAGATGATTCGATGTGATGCAAGCCAAACGAATGGGATGGGAGTCCCGTGATTAGGGGGTTTCAAAGTTAAAATTCGGGGCCCAACTTGAGCTCCCCACTTGAGCTCCAACTCGCATTCCAACTTGCGAAGTTGGAGGTCAAGTTGGAACCCAAAAATCCAAGTTGGAGGTCAAGTCGAGCACAAGAGCTCGACTCACACTGCTGGTTCCTCAATTTAACAGGCATTTAAGTTAGCTACACTTCATTAAGTATATTAAACCACATAATGCGGCCCGAAACTCAATTTGGTATATCTGATTTAGGATTTGACAAAAATCAAATATTATATGTTTTACTATACTTCGAGAAGTGTAGCTAACTCAAAATGCCCGTAATTCAAAACCCGGCAATTTGATTGGATGACTTTCCATAAGCATTATTTCGATTTTCTGAGCTCAAATTCTGCACAATCAACGCACTGACACGACACCTGTCAGGACCCCATCGGGCAAAGATCTTGGTTAGAATATTTTGGACCCTCGTACAGAGCTTAAATACATTATAGTCTGTAGAGGGGTCTCTACCCCCTCTTCAGAATAATTTCTGCTCAAATACCTCTCCTTATACGATTCCCCCCGGCTCTCAGCTACTTTCATCTGAATCAACACAGCCATCTGTCAAGGGCAGATTCCCGCACCGCGCCTATGAATCTGTGTCATGGCTGCTATGGATACAACCCTTGTTCGCCCAATTTCAGCTTCAAAACCTTCAGCTCGCTCTGCGGATCCAGTAGAACTGGTATCAACAGCTTGGTCTCTGTCGTTCTGTGCAAAGTCTCTGAGCCTCAATGACACCTAGCAGTTGCCTAGCAGTATTATGGTGGTAACCAAGCCGGCAAGCTGCTGTTGGTTGTGTATTTTGTTGTCCTGCATGTCCTCGAACTGCTGATGGAGGAAGAACACATTAATATCCATGCTAATAGCAGAGGCAGTAGCAAGTCAACGTGTTATTCATGTCTCACATGCGATGTAAACATGCTAATGAAATTAATGTTGTGAAATACTACTTTATGGCTTATGGGAGCTCATAAGCAATAGATTAATCCAAATCACTCTTGTGACGCCACAATTGGCACCGCTCAAATGGGGTTTGAGATAAGAAAAGGCTTATGGAAAGTCATCCATTGGCTACCAATGAGTTTAGTGGGCATTTAAGTTAGCTACACTTCTATAAATATAGTAAAGCATATAATATTTGATTTTGTCAAGTCTTAAATCAGATATATTAAATTGGGTTTTGGGTGGCATTATGTGTTTAATATGCTTGATGAAGCATAGCTAACTTAAATGCCTGTTAAATTGAGGAACCGGCGGTGTGACTTGACGTCCAACTTGATGTCCAGCTTGATGGCCAATATCGTCTCCAACTTCGGCTAATTTGGATCCCTCCCTGCTTCACCTCGGTTACGGCATATCAACTTGCTGATGGAGTACGATTATGGACCACACCGGCCCGGTCGACATCTCACCCCTTACCATCTTCTCTGTGCAGCTCGAATGAAACAGCGGTTCTGGTGTGCAATTGAGCGTGGCATTTGCAAGTGTCGGACAGTACAGTACGGCTCTAGTGTCAATCGGGATTCTGGAATCAGCAAAACGACAAGACGAGCCAAAGACGAACAGTGCATCCCATAATGGATTCCCATTCTCTCGTCTCTCACCGCATCTCTCATCCTGTTTTTGGCCGTTCCCGTTCCCGACCCAAATTGTGCGTGCGTGCTGAAATATGCATCTCTCATCTCTCATTCTCATCTAGGTTGTCTGGGTCATCTTGGACCGCTTTGACCGACAGGGAGAGGATAGCACACAAATGGTTCATAATTGGGCTAGTATTACAATTGACTCGGAAGGATAAATTTCTGTGAGTAGAGATATATCCTCTTCGTTTGTGTTCCATCGCTCACGGTGACTGGCCAGATTCAGTGCAACCGGTATTACGGCCGCCCGTGGCTCCTAGGGCATAGGCTGTGACAAAAAGCATGAATGAGAACTACATTGAAATCGATGGTAGTATTACCTCGGTAAATGTCTCCATACGGATGGCGAGTACAAGACGTGCCTTCGCTTCGCTCCGGCGTACGCGGTTGGTTTTTCAAAGTGGAAGAATGACCTGAACGAACCCACATTGTCATCTTTAGAACTATAATATCAATACATGTCGCTATTGATTCAAGTCGTAATCTGCCCACAAAGTTAATATTACCCGCAATGCAGCACGGAGAGAAGCACCGAAGCTACTGCTCTCGCTTCACAATAACGACAATTTAGGGAGAATATCGACACAATGTCTGACGAATATCTATGAAATGTTTCATAATATATCTACCCGACATGGCTCCGATATGTTTGGCAAATCTCAGATTGAAATGGCGGTGTAATCTCAGGCTTCTACCTTGGCTTGACATAGGCATTGTCTCCACCCTGCCCCGCTTCCCTCGCACCATACTACAGGTTGTATCCACGCCCCGGGTTTTGTACCTGAGTGGATATCATACCCTCTTTGACTCGTTCCGGGTACCGCCTCGCATCCCGACCTATGACATACGGCCTCCTAGGGAGGACGCCGTATGACTGGTCCTACTGCTCGGGGAACACACGAGCTACTAGTGTCTATCGGGTTTCTCCTGGTTGGGGTTCTCGCTGGGTTACTCGCTGTTTAGCCGACCAGAGGCCGTTGCTGACAAGCATTGGTCTATCCGCCCAATGTTTCAACTTGGATTGCAAGAAACTCATGCCAAGATGCTGTGTGATTTTTTGTGAGAAAATTCAAGGTGGTACAAGGGTCAAATGGGTTGCATCATGGGGCCAATTCGCAAAACATGAAACTATGCCTAATAAAAATCAAACCGTTTCCAAGACCTGTTATAATACACTACAAAGAGCATATATAAATAATTTCATGATTTTAAGCGAACTCCTTCGACCCATGAACCACACGGAGTTTCAGGACAACTGTAGTCAGTGGTCAAACACGATCAAATAGCGTGCTGATCAACCCTGTATTGCCAGTACCCATACCCTGTGAATCAGGATCAGCTTCGATGAACGAGGGTCGCACAACGGTGAAACGGGTGTTGTAACATAAATGCGCGGCATCTAGGGCTAATTTTGCGATTTCCTATGACCAGTATTTATACAACGGGAAGCAACTAGCACTTCTGTTGTACCAGCATCCTAGCTAGTACGCAGACCACTTGTTAGGTGATATTAAGGAGAGCCTTAATTGCTGACTGTAGCATGAGGCTACACTAGTGTGACACACTAGCTGCTAGCTGAGTGTACAAACAACCAGGGATTAAACCACTGCCTATACATTCATGAGACATGACCTAGGAGACTCTAGTAGTCCAGAGATGACTTGGGACGGAGCTAGCGAGGGTCTAGCAGATGGATATCTACAATGGAAGTGCAGCTAGGGGGACAACACCTTGAGCTAGGAAGTTCAGCGCGGCAACCAGTGGTACTATCTAATCTCTATATAAGCAACTAGGCGGTGATAGGCAGAACAACCCGACTAGCGACTGGCTAGGGCTTTGACAAAGACATACCACGACATAAGAGATGAAGCAACACGAGGCTAGTGCCCGATCTGTGCACCTAGGGCGAGCAGAATAGCAAGCAGGCTATTGGAATGGAGCTAGGGACGATCGTACAGCCTGTACCAATGACTGGAGGACTGATCGATGTTCTGACCAACGAGCTATGACCATTTGATGTCGGTCGCAACACTGCGTCGCCTAGATGTAATAGATTGATGCCCTGACAGAGTAGAGATGACCTGGACCACCGGCTACATCGCCGGTTGGTCTGGAAGCGGTGCTCGGCATAGATAGAGGGCTGAGGATCAGTTGATATACCCACAGTTGAACACTAGCCAGTCAGCGAGGCCGACCTGGCATATACCCAAAACCATCCCAAACC
Organism: Mycena olivaceomarginata; assembly: GCA_029378375.1. Classification (NCBI taxonomy): domain Eukaryota; kingdom Fungi; phylum Basidiomycota; class Agaricomycetes; order Agaricales; family Mycenaceae; genus Mycena; species Mycena olivaceomarginata. The sequence continues at coordinate 1,574 of JARKIC010000729.1, read as the reverse complement.
AAATAGCAGTTGTCTCATTGGCTGACCATATTTCTTATCATCTAATATTGCTTATTGTATTATTCAGCTCTCTTTTCACATGTAACTCAAACCTAGTAGTATAAAAGGGAGCACAGAACAGACTAGGGTTGAAGAACATTATGCCCTAGACTTTGGACGAAGCTGGTGCTAGTGGACTCAGGCTGCTAGTGGAGGTTGATACCAAACTTCACTTGTAGTAGTCTTTATATTGGAATCAGTAGACTGCGGACTCTGGAAACATCGAGTGACTAAGTTGAGGATTTCGTGTTGTTGGTCCTAGACCTCCACATATAAAACAAGGGTGTTCTCTTTGAGACCCAGCTGCAGTTTGCGCTAGTGACTTTTCCTTCACCCCGACAAGACGGAAGCTCTGCCGTAGTGTGTTGGATCGCTTGCTAGGTGGATTGTGTGTTGGCTTGAGCCCACTAAGAAGAGGACAGACTAGGTGCCCCCACCTCTAGTTTGGCTATAACTTGTCAGTTACTTCACCTTCACCCCGATAAAGACGCTCTGTCGTAGTGTGTTGGGTCGCTAGCTGGATGCTGTGATAAGGACCACGTGTCAGTATTGAAAGATATGTGATTCGAATTCGACTACGTTCATCCTCTAGAGGGGAAGGTTATAGTCGAATGATAGAGCGGAAGGTCGGTGCGCGAATCAGCCTTGTATGAGCAGTAGGTGTGTGGGTGTGTGTGGGTGTGTGTGAACGGTTATTCGTGGAGACCGTTCGTCTCCTAGGTGTGAACGGGTGTGGTGGACCTGTTGTCAGTGAAAAACGGTGGAGAAGATGTAAATTCCTAGACCTGGTTCCCATACAAGTGTACTGGAACCCTAAATGTGTTGCCCTGTCTGCCTTCCTTGGTGTGCTCTTCCCCTTAGAACCAGTGCTGGAGATGTGACAGACGATGACATCGACGTCATTCAGTTGATGGCGAGATGATTGGTCTCGTTGGCAGCAGACGGCGATTTGAATGTGATGGCTTCTCTCCGGGCCTGTTTTCTACAGAGCGAAGCTCGCGAGAATGGTGACCCTAATTGAGGAAGCCTGGAAAATGTGACACCGGGTCCAGTGAGGAGGGACCCTGTTCCGGCAGTGGGCGAGGAGGAGGGTACATGACGAGGTACGAGGTTGGGGAAGGCTGGGAGTACCCCTTTAGATTGAGTTGAGAACAGTACAGAAAGTGGGGAAACACCCCAAAAGCTACTTCTCCAGGCCAGAAGGTACTGACTACCCCTACTAAATGCGCTCCCTTTATACCTCCTCAACAACTTCCCACATTTCCAGAGGTGCCATGCGGGTCACAGGTGTTTCCAGGGGGGCAGGGGACGTCATGAGGTGTTTTGGGGTGCATATACGGCAGGAGAGAACGGGGCCTCTGCTGAGGAGACCAATCATCTCTGGGTGTGTGCGAGGCACAGCAAGGCCGAACGACCTTGGAATACTTCTGGGGCTTCAGGCCCAGCCTGGTAGTTGCGTTGGAGGGTGCTGGAACATCCAGGAAGGGGGAGAGACGGACGGTCTCCCTCAGCTAGTTGATGCGTCGTGTGAAGTG
>JARKIC010000728.1:0-204091 GCA_029378375.1 Mycena olivaceomarginata | reverse complement strand
CACACGGCCTCGCCACAGCGCTACCCGCCGCCACGGCGCACGTGCCCGCGTACCCGCCGCGATGCGCTTGTTGAAGAGGCCGCATAAGTACTATAGTTTTGCAGTTTTCGTTTCGATTGATGTGTATCCGGCAGGAATAGACTAGAATCGTCGCGCTGCAAAAAAAAGTGGAGGAGTTTCAAGCTCGCTAGGAACTTGTGTTGACGGTATCCCGAGCCGTCATCGACGATTGCAACATCCCGCCATTCGATGGTGGTAACCGTCTTCGAGTCCAAGTAAATCACATGGATTACAGCTCATACGACATGCAATATTGGCAATTATATTGCGGTGATATGAAATGTATCTGCGTACTACAAGACATATATGTAGGTAGCTCCATATTCAGATTTCAGTGCTCAGATAACTCGCTCCTCAATAACAACCGGTCACACAGGTAACTCGATCACGTACTCGACAAAGAACGAATCCAGCCTAGCTCAGCTGCGAGTCGAAAATATGTGTCGAAACCTCGGGTCAACGCAACATCTCGCCCAATAATTTATTATTTGCGACGGCGCTAAACCGCTTCGAGTGGGTCAGGAAATCAGTCCAACCTCGCGAATTCAATTGTAGATCTACCTCGCTGTGTCACTTCAACGTTTGGCACTAAAACTGCGGCCAATTAGAAGCAGAAGTGAGACTCAACAAAAGGTATGGACTTGAAACATCCTTGAGACATCCGAAGATCGGCGTATTTTGTGAAACTACGATTTACCCGAATGGGAGGGTGCTAGCGGGTACCTGGCCACTTTTGCATACGTGCCGATGAACTCCGAGAATACCAAAACCTGCTCAACCCATGGCCATTCCAGTTTTGGATTTCATTCGACTCACTGGAGTTCTCACTGGGATGTATAAAAAATGTGCTAGTAGTGTGACCGAAGGATGATCGGTGGAATATAGCCGAAATGAGGGGCGATTGAGGGGGCGGCATTTACTCAGATAAACATCTGAACGATTAACAGCTCACAAGTTTACTGATTGAGCAATATTCCAGAAGTGAATTTAAACCGACCAAATCATTTCGCTTCTCGCTTCCTTTTGAAGGCAAAATGAAGACATCGGTTGTCGGTGTCGGCATCTCGCATTTTGCCTCCGCGCAGGGTCGAAGGCGGGGAAAAATCAAATTCAATATCGATCGGCGGGACTGTGCTTGGCGCTGTCACCGGACGTGACTTGTGTGACCACGGTTCCTGCTCCTCGCCGTCAAGGTCGTTCTTCTACTCTGCTGTGTTCTCCTCATGAGTCTTCCGTTGGACGGACTGCACGCACGCTCGGCGGCGCACTGGAAATGAGTCAACCGCTGCCGGCCAACCACAGATCCCGACCCGGTTTCTAGGCTTCCGTCCTAGATTATCTCTCTATTCTGATTAATTTCGGAAGACTTTGGGCTCCATTCTCGAGACGAGATGTTGTTGATGCTTCGAACTCCTAGCAATGTAACTGCACGCTGGAGACACGGATATCAGCTCTTCAGAACACCGCTCGTGAGAGGTGCTGCGTCTCCATGCCAGTTTGGAATCGAATCGAAATTCTGGACTCAACACTCCCCCGCGTCCTCACAGTCCTGTACAAGGGCGCATCATTTACCATTACGTTGTCTGCGCGCGTCAGCATGAAACACTCAAAATTGATGCTCGCGCCTTGCCATTTGCGGCATCCTGGAGAGGCAAAGCGGCCGAGCTGACACGGTGCCTGGGGAATTTCTTTGTCTTGTCCCGAAATGTCTTGCGCTGTCCCACCTGTCGAGGCGACGCAACGGCGTGCCCCGTGTATCGCCACGACTTTTTTTTTTTTTTTTTGCATCCGACCATCGGCTTACTCTTTGTGACCTAAATTCGAAACTGGAAGAGAACGGTTCCGGACGGCGGAGCACGAAAGGCTTCGGTTGTCGGTCGCCAGCAGCCTCGCCAGCAATAAGAGTACAAGAATAATTCGGGGGGTCACGTTACAGCAGTGGGAAGAAAGCGACACAAAAGCGGACAGAATCGCCTGATGCGTCGACGCAAACCCTAATCTCAACATCACAAGCAGGTAGATCCAAGATCGAGATCGATCGGCGTAACATAACAGCACGTCCATTTATTTCAAACCGCGGCGTCTACGTTCTCTCACTCTTTCTTGCCTCCAAGTTTCGTGGACGTCTTTTCCTTCGTACTATGTCGTCGACCACTACAACCCCACCACCGTCAGTGGCAACCACCAAGCGTGGCACAAGGGCCGAATCGGCGGCGTCGGCCGCGAAAAAGCATCACGTCTGCCCCGTGTGCGAGCGTGGGTTCAGCACGACGGGCCACCTGGCGCGGCACGCCCGCGTTCATACTGGCGAAAGGAATCACAAATGTCCGTTTCCGGGCTGCGAGACCAAATGCTCGCGCCAGGACAACCTCCAACAGCAGTACGTCGAGCGTCGGCTTACTCCGAGCTGGGAAGCAATTCATCTATGCAGCTATCGCATTCACCTCTCGCCCGGTTCGCGGCGCAAGTCTGGGCGGACAGTTCTGCGTAATCGAAGTACGCCAGAGCCGAGCCCCCCAGCGCCTTCGCCCTCGAGCTCCAATGAGAATCCTTACGGTATCCGGGAGGACTCTCCTCCCCTCTCCCCACCACCTCTCGAGGACTCCGCGCTTGTACTATTTTAACCCAGCACATGGTGGTGCCGTGGAATCTCCACCAGCTTCACGCCGCCACTCGTCGAAGCGTACCACCCTGCGTACCCGAATACACACCCGCGTGCGGCCGCAAAATCGACACCTCCTCGCGCCTGGGGCTCTCACGTTGCAGGAGTACTGGAGTACCTCTCTGCCTCGGACGACTATGGTCCATATCTGCATACCCGTCCCCCTCGGCCTAACCCTTCGTGCAGCACGTCGGCGTACCCCTCGCCCCTTCGCAGTACCCCGCCCAGTCCGGGCCACTACGCCAGCGGCGCATGTGCAACCCGCATCACAACCCGCACACATTCCGCCATGGCGTCGCACTCGCCCGCAGCTGCTGCGGTGCCTGTCGCGCGCAGTCTCACTGCCCGGCACCTCCATCGCAAATATCAGTGCCCACGCACAGCTGCAGCGGCCCACGATAGAGGTCCACCACCCGGTCCCGCAGGCCGCGCACTATGTATCCCCGGCCGTGCGCCACTCGCCCCAGGCGTACACCGTGCCGTCGCAGGCCTCACCGGTCCTGTATCCCGCTGGAACTCATACCAGCAGATGGAGCCCCAGCCGGACACACCCAGTCCGCCGCCCTCGTCGCAGCACAGCCCGCAACGGCCGTACACGCCGTTTCCGCGAGTCCGCCGACGGTCTACTGCGGGAAGGCCAGCGTACCCGCTCCCCGCGGCGAGCACCACGGGGGTTGTGCAGTACGACCGACGCGGGGCACATGCACAGCGTGTACGCCGAGGCGGCGTACGCCGCGCAGTCCCCGCTGTCGCCGCGCGACGCCGCGGCGCGTACCGCGAGGCCTACGGGGCGCCCCAATCGCAGGTCCAGCACCGTTCGTCTCCTATGACGAGCGCGGGCACCTCGTCAACTACGCGTACGAGGGCGTGGCCAGCGATGCAGTTCCACGGGCACCAGTCGGGCAGGAACACGTGACGTGAAGCACCCGCCAGGCGCCCGTTTATGCGGATGCGGCTGCGGCCAAGACTTACAGCCCCCTCCTGCTCGATGCGCTCCCGTCGCTGCGGCGGGAGCCCGTCGGCGGCGAGAACTATGCTGTCGAGCGGGCGGAGGGCGAGGTCCTTCCTTTCACAGTCGTCTTCGCTGGCGGGGTATGCGGGGCGGGATGGCGAGCTCGATACGCCACGCACACACGCCCGCCATCGCCATCGGCGCAGGACGGGTGCGAGAGCTACGTCGTCGGGCGTATTCCGCGGCGCAGGTGCCGTACCTCCATCACCCGCCAGCCCCAGCCGCCCTCACCGGAGAGTATCTCGCCGACTACGGGTGGCGCGCCACGGAGGTGCAGTAGCAGCCGCCTCCGCCGCGTTCGCCACCTCCCTATCTGTTCTCATCTTTATCTCTCTTGCCATCATCATTATCCATCTCCTCGCTCTCCCCAGCTTCTCGTGCCGGTCCCATGGCCTGCCACCTCTGCATCACCCCATCGCCTCTGTTCTACTGGACCATCGCTCTGCTCTCAAGTGTATCGGAAAAATTTCGGGCCTCTCTGTCTCCCCATCTCTCTATCTGTTGTCCTGCTCTTGCTTTCCGCCGTCTTCCTGTACATAGCATTTTCCGCATCATTCCATCCTCATCCTCCTCCCCTCATCGCATTCCCGCATCGCACCGCACATAATATTTCCGCACATAATAATTGAATCCTTCATCCTTCATTGTGTACATACTTAGATGCCTTCGCCCCCAGGCCTGTCTATAATTCTCGTACATATACATAGCAGTATAAAGCTGTACTACTACCAAACTGAATACATACGTGTATAGAGCTCTCTGTGAGCGCTTCTCCGTCTGCAATTTGAGCCTCGGCCGAAAGAGGAAATGCGGGTACTGACGCCACGTGTCCTGCAATTTGTACCTCTGTTTTTTCTCCAGAGGCAGCAGAGGAGAGAAAAATTTGGTTCTGTTAGGGGGATGAGCGGAATGCGCGGACAGAATAAAGCACAATCCGAAAGTGTTGACTGGTCACTGGCCCGGGAGCCAGTAAAATTTCCGGCTTGTCAACTGGCGCGTCAAACCTTCGCCCGCCAACTCAATTCAATTCAACTGTTCACGGGAAACACTGAGAGACGTGTGGGCTAGATATTGTCATCCGGGAGGATCATCGTGGATCGTTCAGCCTTCTCGCATAGTCAGGTCGCGTAAGTAATGTGAATTAGAAACAAGCTTGAACATCCGCTGCAGGCGTGTAGAGGAAAGTAAGGATACTGCGGCGGCGTTTCGGCGGTTATCCGGCGGAACGAAATGCAATGCGCCTGCCTCGCGGGCCTCACCACGGAAAAGCTGTGGCACAAGCGAGTTGTGATCGAGTCGTTTGAGCAAGTCGGATTTCGTTCCGCGTTTGCGACGGCCATAACTGAATACAAGCGGATCTGAAGAGCAGAGAATGGTCCGAGCTCAGAGCGGGGCGTAGGCTGGGAAATTGCAAAAGAAGATCCGTCGCAAACTCTGTTGAATTCTTCCATGGAGACAATACGCTCCGCTCCCAGCTAATGATTATTTACGTACAGGACAAGTGCTCTTGTGTAATACCGTAACGTTGGGACCGAAGATTATGTAGGCAAATACCCGTACAAGCCCGTACAGTGCCGTCGCGGTACGGTTGAACTCTCCTCCTGAGGTCGCCGTTGTCATCCACCGCCGCCGAAAGGCTCCCCCCCGCTTCGCGCAACGTCCTGTGCTTATCCGGCCTGCCTACTCGGTTGCCTTCGGGCTGCCGTACACACGTCCCCCGAGAGCGCGCGAGCCGACGGAGCACGGAAATGGTGCTCGCCAGTCGTGTTCAAGTTCCAACACTGGGTGAGATGACGCCGCTCCGCGAAACCCTCCCGGCTCCGGCAAATATGGAGCCCCGCCAGCAGCCGCCAGCCGCCAGTCAAGGAAGGACCCACAACGGTCAACGGCGGTGATAATGTATAATTCATAAATTGTGAAACAGGAGCCATATATCATGGAAGAGCGGATCATCCGCTGCCAGTCGCTGCCGCTGCCAGTCGTCGTTCGATATTCGGGAACTTCGGACTGGTGTGAGGAGATGATGGGCGCGCGCCCATCCATACCCGTTGACTGGCCGCCTCCATAGTAATATAATATAATAAGCGAGGCGAGATCTGACATTTGTATTTAGTTATTTATTTATTTGGCTTGAACTGACAGTTGAGAGCGCAGCCTGGGGTTGGAGCGATAAGACGTGCCGGCAGACTAGGCGGTACAGTAGGTGCCCGGTTGTGTTGAATTCTTATCATCCTCCAGCCTTTCATGGCCAGTGTCATGAGTTCCACTGGACTACCAGCAGTATTATGTAGTAGCGCCGTTCATTTGGAGGGAACCCCGGGATCCCGTGCGCACTAACTCGGCCAATGGACGCAAGAAGTTGATTGTTACGAGACATGTTAGCGGCCAAACATATCTAATATTTGTGTTCCGCGGATGGACAGGATGCATTCATCGATGATCGAGCAAGCGAACAGATACTGCCACAGTACGATCATGTCGCCCACAAGCGGCGGCCGAGGACTGTCGCCCGACGGACAACGATGAGACTGGAGAAATGAAATGTCATAGCAGCCACATGAAGAAGAGGAGGCACATCGAATGCGAACTTAAAGGTCCGACTTCCGACGGAATAGTGCTAGTCCTGTTTAAGTTTTGATCGACAGCCAGGGGGCGTGGATCTCAACGTGGACCACCAGCAAACCCCCAGAACACGGCGGCGAAGAGTCGATGTTGAAGTCGCCGTTTGAAATTCCCCAATTTCGCGCATCACGCGGGAGGTCGTGGAAATCGCGGGAGAATAACGGAGAGCAGAGTGTGAGACAATGCATAGAGAAATGAATGGGATTTAGCAAAAGGCAATTGATACGGACTGCAGATCCGAATATGAATCCCAGAGACCAATTGATTTCTATCTATCCAGCATATATCGTTTGACCGTGTAGCCGTTGGAAGGGCCTACTCAGGCTGGACAAATGCGGGTTATCCGACGGCGGAGATGTTGCCAGTTTGAGAGGTGTCCGGAAATAACGGGCGCGGTGTGAACGTACCAGTGTAGCTCAGTGTAGCCGGTAGCGGACAAGTAGCGGAGGTTGCAGATTAGGGGGGAAGAAGAGGAGGAAAGAAACTCCAAGTAGCTGAACTGGCAGTTCATTACCTGTGCGGTCGACATCGTGCCCATGTAATAGCGGAATCCGACAAACAGCACGCGTACGGTGGTCGCGCAGACAGGCTCGGCGTGATGCGACGTGTTGGTCGTCACATCTGATCGACATCCTCCCTGCTCTCAACCACAACCACAGACGTTGAATGGACGCGCATCGTTAAATCTCTGTGGGCTCTCTAATTCCCGACCGTCCCGATCCCACAATTTTCTGCTGGCCCCGTCTCGAAGACTTCCATCCCTACGAAGCTCTGAGCGTTCTGATGATCATCGCTCATTGGATTAGAACTCAGCGATCCGAACTTCTTGTCTGGATGAACACCGGAGTCGACTGAAGCTTGTGACTGTGTGACGCAAGAGCTGACCAGCCCGCGATGCATGTATGGAGAATGAAGGCTGTGAGACGTCCATCATGATCTTGCCACAGCATCTCGCCCCACACTTTCTCTCTAACCTGGCCACGGAAATGCTCTTCATCGCGGTTGCGCTGGCATATGGATCGTTCGGAGACATTCAAAGAGACTCTTGCCCTCGCCCGCCGACTCTATGCAACCCACCACGGCAGAGGAGAGCCATCACGGGGAATCAAGGAAGTACTCGAAGTCTTGAAGAACTTCTACGACGATACCGCGACGTTGAAGTACCTCGAGACCAACTCATCTGTCAATTCATCACCAAAGGCACAGCGGATTTTGACGGGATGGCGCGGAGCTGTGCGAATCGCTCATGCAGAAGCTGTATACCAGAACTGGCCAATCTAACGGTGTTTTGACGCGGATATGGTTAGCTTTGTCGGAGGAGAACGCGCTGGCGGGTTAGAGAGCCGAGATGGTAGAGCATCGCACCGGTATTTCATATGCATCTGCAATCGTGCTCGCGTGTGTCAAATCATTGTCGACTAAAATCGATGCTGCTTTGCTAACCCGAGAACAGGATTATTTCGAATGAAGGCAGACAGCAGCTCGAGGGCGTGGTGTCTCGGATCCAATATATCGAATTCGAAGTGGGCCGAGTTGGATCTGACGTGCAACACATTGGATCTGAAGTGCGGAAGACCAGATCTGAGGTGTTCAATATTGGAGCTCTAATATCTAATGCAAGTCACTCAATGGATGAGCTTCCACCATGTTTCGGTGACCATGTTTTATGTTACAGACCCTTTGGGCTGGCCGATACCGATTTCTAAGGCCCACTGCGGCGAGTTTGGGGCGAGTCTATGTTTTTTAAGCATCCAGCTGTTGAAATTTTATTACAGGCTCTCGACAGAATGCTGAAGACCTGTATGTTCAATAGGCCCGAAGCCAGCGGTTATTCTACCCATACATTTTGCTGGGACGGTGTGTGCGGGGGGATGCAACTGGACATGAGCATCCTCAAACGGCCGCACCTCGATGTCCCGCCCGATTTGGAGGCCTGCCCTTATTGTCATTGTAATAGCCTCAAGGTCGCTGGTGAGAAGTGGATCCACTGGTGAGCAGTCTGCATTGGCATTGGTGTTTGGTATCGGCGGTGGTAACTATCTTTCAGTTCAGATCCCCAATGTGGACATACATATCAAATCTCAGCAGAAGAGGTGGGACAAACCTCAGAGGAGGTTGAACAAATCTATAGACACTGGTAGTGAACATTGATTTTGTACACCAGATGCGGCTGAATCAATAATTTTGGACACAGGGGCGACAAGGTTCCATGACTTTTGAAAGGAGCAGACACAGATTATTCCAGCGTGTTCAAATTCAAGTCATTTATGTGAGTCACAGCGACTTCCGGATTTTTTCACCTGTTCGCTCTTTCCCCCTTCAATAGGAGGCGAATGATCTCATCTGATATGTGCAAACTCCTTCTCCCCAGCCCCAATCCCTGCAGCAACACAGCCGGCAGCTGGTGTGGTTGTGCGGTGTGGTACTGTCACAGTGCCAAGACCATAAACACCAATATCCAATGTTGACTGAGTTAACTTGTGCATTCCCGCTAATGCTGATGCTTCCCATCATCGAGAATCCCTCAACCGATGGCTTTCCAAAGACACCCCATCTGAGATACTGCGCAATTTCATTCAATTCGGCGGGGTCACGCGTCACACACCCCCTGTGCCGCGATGAATTTTGGTCATGGTCACGGCGCCCAGTGCCGAATGTAAAATGCGTGACATCAGGGCCAAATCTCCCTCCAAGGTGCAAAAAAGAGAGAATTTGCGAAAAATTTTGTCTTGAATGCCGAATTTTTGGAGGTGTCACGCCAAACTTTGTTGGTCGCTGAAGTGCTGAATCAGTATTTTGGGTCACGGGTCACAACCCGTGCCGAATTGAACGAAATTGCGCAGTAGTACTTCCCAGTTTGGCTTCTTGCCCTGTGAGCCTGCCCAACCAGCCGACAACTATAGGTCCAACTTGATCTGACCTCAGCCGACATCCCATCTGGAATACCCGTGATGGCATGAGATTGACATTCCCATTCCGGTGATCAGATGATCAAGCAGGTAAGGACACTCGGCAGAAGCTCAGAGTCCTAGTGAGGGAGAGTGAAAAGGATAAGCCACACTAGGTATGGGTTCTATAACTATACTTACAGCAGCATGTGCCTGCAATGATCCTGGACTGGTCACAGACCATGTGCCAGTGCGGATGTCCGGAGTCTCAGGGTGGCGACTGGGGATGACGGGGGGGCTACACTAGGTGCAACCCGCCTTCCGACCTTCATACATCCACGGTGGATTCTTTCCCTTCACGGGCTCAGGTGCCACTGGCTTTCTCAAGCTCAAAGCTTTCTATTCAGATATTCGGATACACTTCAAGAGCATGACCGACGAAAAGATTGGCTTGAGTACTTCCAAACCACAAGTGGGAATGACCTGTGCTCGATCACGTTTCCCTTCTTTTTACGGCGCGGCCGCCTATACCAGAAGACTTTATCACCTGACTGATACCGAAGATTCTCTTGCTCCGAGTTCGCACATCCTTATCAGCACCCATGATAGTGCCACTCAGAGCAACGGTGAACTGCGATATGGGCGAGGTATGTCTGCGCAGCATTGATGTACCTCCCTCTAATACTGAACAGGGATTTTCATTGTACACCATCGTGAGTGGACCTGCATCTCTTTAAGGAATGCTGAGTCGATTTGGTCCAGGCCGATGATGAAGCTCTCATGAAGACCATTCACCTCGCCAACATCGCTTGTGGCTTCCACGCGAGCGACTTTTCTATCATGAACGCAACCGTGGCACACGCTAAGCTGCACGGTGTCGCAGTCGGTGCGCACCCTTCGCTCCCAGATCGCCAGGGCTTTGGCCGCCGGGAGATGACAATGGATCCCGTGCGTCTGGCCATGCGTACTGTCCCTCGCATGACTTCATTGGATGTAAATAGGAAGAACTTCTCTCTTGCTTCGTGTACCAAATCGGTGCCCTTCATGGCTTCCTCAAGTTGCACGGACTCCTGTTGAACCACGTAAGCTTTCATTTCGGCCCTTGTCACTAGGAATCTCACTGAGTTCTCTCAGGTCAAACCTCATGTAAGTGCCGTAGCTTGTTGTCTTCTGGCGGTTGACGGCGGTGAAAGGGTGCAGTTTATGGACAAACCGCGCGCTCACTTCCTCTTGCCCGCGCTGTGGTAGCCGCAACGAAGGTCTTCTCCATCGAAGACCACAAGGTCGCCTTCATTGGCTTAGCTGGATCGGCTCATCAGGTGGCATGCGAAGAAGCTGGTGTCCGATTCATCCCCGGTATTATGCTCTAAGACATTTCGAGCCCTCGACTGACAGCAAGCCGGCAGAGTGGTTCGCTGATCTTGAATATGACGCGACAGGGAAATTGTTGATCACAAAGTCGGTGGTTGGATTTCACTCCAAGGCTTGAATCACTCATCGATAAATTCTTTGAGAATACATGCACCAGTTTCGAAGGAGGTGATTCAGGCACGAGTACGGGCATTTTTTCCCGCGCATTACCCCAAGCTCACGGTTCTCAGGTCACTCGCCTCCTTGAAAGTCGTCAGATCACCACGAACGCGGACACTTTCCTCCCGCTCGGTGATCACGTCACCGAGGTCTCTATCTGTTGCCACTCAGATACGCCGGTACGTCCTCGACATCATCTTCCCTCGATTTCAGACCACATATGCTCTCATCAGGAGCTGTACAAATAGCGCAGCTTGTCAAGTCCTTGGTTGACCAGAGTAACCGATTGCTTGACCTGTAATGACCGCATTGTACATTTCGGACGTTACCATTATAACCTCCATCTTACTCTCCCTGGCACTTTCCGTCGTGAACGCAAGCCTTCTAGTCTTCTCCGCAAACTCAAGCTCCTTTCTGAACTGCTCCACCACCGTTCTCACCCATTTCCTTATCTCACCGAAGGGTCAGGTGGACGGATTCTATTCTAGGTTCCTTCCACAGTATCCCGATTACAACTTGTCTTTCTTTTCGCCCCAACCATGCACAAGCTACTCGTCGCCAACCGGGGCGAGATCGCCCTGCGCATCATCCGTACCGCAAAAGTCCAAGGCATCGTAACGGTCGCAATATACACCTCTTCCGACGCCCTCTCTCCCCATGTTACTCTTGCCGACGAAACCATCTTCTTGGCCTCCGACGGCGAATCGGAGTCCCCAGGCCTACCTCTCTGGCTCGCGCATCATCGCCCTTTGCCAGGAACATGAAGTCACAATGCTCCACCCAGGCTACGGCTTCCTATCTGAGAACTCTGCATTCGCACAAGCCGTCCTGGATGTTGGAATCATTTGGCTGGGTCCCAAGCCAGACGTCATCAGGACCATGGGCCTCAAGCACCTCGCGCGCGACGTGGCGATGAAAGCCGGTGTTACATGTGTTCCGGGATCCGAGGGGCTTGTTCCGGACGCGGCGGACGCCCGCGCAATTGCAGGGCGCATCGGGTTTCCCGTAATGCTTAAGGCGAGCGCGGGCGGTGGGGGGATGGGTATGGTGGTCTGTGCCGACGAGGACGCGCTGGCCGAGGCGTTTTCACGTACGACTCAGCGTGCAAAGGTAATCTACCGTTCGCGTATGGTTCTGGGTTACTGTTGATGATGGAATCGTCCATGTTAGGAGCTGTTCGACTTCGACGGCGTGTTTCTAGAGCGCTACTTCCCTGCCTCACGGCACATCGAAATTCAGGTGTGTAGTCACCCTCGTCCTGGACCGAGATTCACTCTTGGGCAAAGATCTTCGGAAATGGGATGGGTGATATAGTGTGCATGGGCGAGCGCGAATGCAGCATTCAACGCAGGCATCAGAAGATTATCGAGGAGTCGCCGAGTCCCTCCTTTGCTACGCGTCCAGAGTTGCGGACCAGAATGTGTAACGCTGCGACTCGGTTAGCTGCACTTGTCAAGTACAGTTCCGCAGGTGTGGTTGTCTCCGTAATCGAAGGATATGATGCTGATCTTTCAATAGGAACGGTTCGAATTTCTAGTCGATGATCAATCTGGCGACTTCTACTTTTTAGAAATGAACACGAGAATACAGGTATGTGAACTGAGTCTAATTGATTGGAGGCCTTATCTCACTGCTGCTTGCGTTCAGGTTGAGCACCCAGTTACTGAGGCGATCTACCCCGGGCTCGACTTGGTGAGGTTGATGATTCAACAGGGCCTAGCCGAGGCGGATGGCTTGTTGGGTCTTGCCACGGATTCCACGGAGATGCAGCAAAGCACATACGATGCGCTGCTCGAGAAGGGTCGCGCTACCGGAGTTTGCCATGCAATCGAGGCGCGCGCGCGTATGCCGAGAATCCCGCGGCGGACTTCCGCCCTTGCCCAGGAGTACTGCAGTACGTGAATTTGCCCACGTCAGAACAATACGAGTGGTTGCGGATCGACACCTGGGTACGGGTTTCCCGGCCCCTCATCGTTCGAATGTCTAATTTTGTGGCTGCAGATTTCCACGGGCACTCAGATTACGCCTTTTTTTGACCCGCTTCTGGCGAAAGTCGTGGTTTCTGGTCAAAGCCGCTCTCAGGCCCGCTCGAGGATGCAAGATGTTTTGGAAGAGTCGCAGATTCTGGGCTCTGCAAATAACGTTGAGTACCTGAAGGCAATCCTGGCTAGCAAGATGTTTCAGAATGGCCATGCCACGACTAGATTCTTGGAAACATTTGAGTACATTCCGCGGTATGTGATTTAGATTTCCCAAAAACGAAACCTCACTACGCCGTGCACCACCTCAGCGCCATGACCGTGATATCGGCTGCTGTGGACTTGTCTGTCCAGGACTTCCCAGGTCGACAGACGTGGCAAGGAATTCCCCGCAGCGGTCCCATGGACTCCATGGCGTTCCGCTCTGCCAATATCTTGGTCGATAACCCTGCCGAAATGGAGGGCCTGGAAATGATCATCCTTCCAGGCACACAAGGAATCTTTAAATTCCACGTCCCAGCTGTCGTTGCGGTAGCGGGTAAGGAAGTCGTCGTGAAGGTTAATGGTCAAGAGATGCAGATGTGGAGTAGCATTATTATTCCAGCTGGAGCACAGCTGTCCCTCTCTGCCAAAGCTGATCATAGTGGTGGACTGCGAACATATCTCGCAATTCGGGGAGGATTCCCGATCATTCCAACTTATCTGGGATCCAAGTCGACTTCTATGGGATTTGGTGGATTCCAGGTGGGTTTTCTTCCTTCCCCGATTCATTTGGCTGACTGTGAAGACCAAAGGGCCGAACACTTATTCCGGGGGATGAACTAGGCCTCGCGAAGCGATGTGGACCTATCCAAACAGACGTCAACCGAGCTGTTCCACCCCAGTTCATCCCCTCGTATCCATCCCACTGCGTCATCTACGTTCTGGCGGGCCCACACGACGACGAGCAGTTCGTAACCGCAGAGGGAATATCCCAGTTCTACGAGGCGCGATGGCGGGTTAGCCCATCTAGCAATCGTCTTGGAATCCGATTAGAAGGCCCTGACAAAATTCTCTGGGCGCGTACGAGCGGGAGTGCTGGGGGTTCTCACCCATCGAATATCCTCGATAATGGATACGCCCTTGGCTCGATCAACGTAAACGGTAACACTCCAGTCATATTGACGAATGAAGGCCCTGACATGGGCGGCTACGTATGCCTCTGTACCGTGGCGTCAGCTGAATTGTACGTTGACCTACATTCCTTTCAGCATCCTTGTCCTCACGATACTAACCGTACAGGTGGAAGCTCGGCCAATTGAGTGCGGGTTGTACCATCGAATTTCGACGAATTTCGTGGGTGAACGCTATGTTATTACATTCTAGGAACGAGTCCTGGCTCGAACACATGGGAAGAGACGAGGCAGGCCCGGAGCACGGACTGCAGCTCTTTGCAGATCAGCCGCAAAATCCGAAGCTTTTCGTCGTCTCCGGGTTTCCGTCTGTTGTTTTGCGCCAGGTTCGGTATTATCTCCAATTTATGCGCCTGCTGAAACATTACCAGGCTGGCGATTCTGCCATTTTAGTAGAGTATGGGGAAATGACGCTGGAGTTCTCGCTCCGGGCGCGCGTGCACGCATTTGAGGCAATTCTGAAACAGCTCAATATTCCCGGACTCCTGGCATTCTGTCCATGTGTCCGTTCCACGATGGTGCCGTGGAATTCAATAGAAGACTTCGCAATGACTTACCTCAATCGCCGTAGTGCCATTTCGATCCATTGGTTATCAAGCAGTCCGACGTGATTTCAGCAATCTTGGAAGCACAAAGAGCCGTCCCTGAGTCTGTGGAGGACATGACATTCGCGGGCAGGAGACTTACATTTCCAATCGTGCTGGATGATCAATGGTCACGCGAAGCTTTGGCACGATACATGGGTTCCATTCGAGACAAGGCTGTCTACCTCCCGAGCAACATCGATTACCTGGCAAAGAACAACGGATTTGCCAGCTCCGAACAAGTGTTGACAGCACTCGTTGCATCTGACTGGGTGAGCCACGGCGCATCCTTCCTTCCGAATTGCGCACTCATGGTCTTTGTCTCAGCTCGTCTTCGCTCTTGGGTTCTACCTCGCATGCCCTTTTCTTGTCCCGGTGGGTATAATTGAACCAATGAGACAAATCACGCACTAAAAGGGCAACTACAGGTCGATCCAAGATGCCGACTGGTTGCCCAGAAAATGAACCCGTCTCGTACTTATACCCCTCGAGTACGGTTTATCCTCTCGAAATTGGGTTCCACCTTTTCATTACAAGCAGGGAGCCGTAGGCATCGCAGGTGTAGTGGCTGCAATTTATCCGGCCGTCAGTCCCGGCGGATATATGTTGGTGCGGTTTCTTAAATGACCTCCTGAACGCTGCTAATTCTCTTTGCTTTTCGGTTGGGCCTTTTTCCAGTTTGGGCGAACCCTACCTGCGTGGCAGCAATGGGGGAAGGGACCTAACTTTGCGCCTGATCGCCCCATGGCTGTTGCAGCCGTTTGACCAGGTTCGTATCCGTTTCAAACCTCCGTGGAGTTGACCACATATAAAACCAGGTCCACTTTGAGCCGGTTCGCGAGGAGCAGTATCTCCAGGTCTATCCCATTCGATCGTGCAGCAAACAACATTGATGTTCGAACTAGATCGAGAAAGAATTCGATGCAGGACGGTACACTTTTCGTGTCAGTCATGCAGTTCCCACATTGGCATGGTATTAACGGTTACCAGATTGAAGAAACGATTTTCTCCATGGCAGAATATTCTACCTTTAACGCGTCGATCACGGGGGAAGTGGCTGTTTTCGAAGCAAAACAGAAGCGCGCGGTTTGAACAACAGGAGATAATGTTCGTGGTTATGCGATTACTCTACAGTTATTGACTAATTAGTGCCCCATAGTGAGAAGGAGCTTCTCGAAAATTGGGAACTCGGGAAAAAGGTCGCCGTTCCGGAATCCTCGTCAAATAACGAAGGTAGGTTTTGTGTTTCTGTACTGGCCTATTGGGTTGTTGTTTGACCGCTTTATTTAGTCGAGGGGTCAACACAGATCACTTCTCCGCTGTTTGGAAATGTCTGGAAGATCTGTTGCCAACCAGGGGATGTTATCACATCGAGCGACACGACGGTTGCTGTTTTGGAGGCGATGAAGACGGAGATTTCCATCACAGCGGGCGAAGCCAATGTTGGTAAGACTGTTAAGGGAGTAAGCAAGGGAATCCGCGAAGGGGCGAGCGTGAATCCGGGGGATGGTTTAATCGTTTTGCATTGACTTCAAATCTTCAAAGGTAGCGTAGTTCCAAAGCCGTCGACTTGGTGTCTACGGGAGACTAGTAATATGGTACAATTGCCTTCTTTCCAAGAGCGAATTTATGTTGTAAACAAAGGATACAGCGAGAGGCTCTGCCATGGAAAAATATATAAAAACAACGGTAAGGTATGCAGTACATAGATAGGGAATCAGGCGAAAGCGAATATCAAACCATACTCTGCTGGCTCACGGAAAGCACCATCTCTCACATGTCTGTATCTAGAACCGACTCTGTTTCTGCTTGTCGGGACTGAGCACAACACTGCCCATACTTGTCGGCATGGTGCTGAAGAGCGGCGACGCGCTGGAGCCGAGCTTTGTACGGCTGGACGCAGAGTCCCAGAAAGTGTAGTCCAGGTGGACAAGGATGATAATCAGGGTGGGGTACGTGCCCTGCGCCCAACATGAATTTTGCATAGCTGGCTAAACGAGGACGGATACACGCACCATCACCATGTCGTAGCCTCCGCGCAGCACGGCCTGCAGCACGGGAGCTCTCCAATCGAGGTAGAAATTCAACATCGCAACGACCTTCGGAAACATATCAGGACACCAATAAATATTATGCTGATTTGTTGGTACCCAAATTGCGAAATAGATAAATCCTGATTCAATGAGGAGGGACATGATCTTATGGGCGCGAGTTCCCGGACCCGTAGATGAGGTCTGGCTTCTGAAGAGGTCGCGGCGGTGCCTGTTGTAAATTTGCTCAAGAAAGGGGGAATGTCAAGGCGGCGGAACAGGACGGACCATGCTTTCAGAGAAATGAGAAGCGTTGAGAAAAAGTTGGTAGCAGCGCTCAGTGCTGCTGTCGCCATGGACAAATGAAGCGTGGTTGGTGCATCGTACACCCCAATTGTCCAAGCCGAAGAGGAACCATTCTGGATTGCAACGCAAATCAGGCTGAAGAGGCATGCTGTTCGATAACCATTAGCGCTGGTCCTAATTCACAATAATCGGGTCAACACACTGAATCCGCCGAACCAGAGCGCCATCGGTCCCGCTACCAGAAGCTTTTGGTCAGGGCAGAGGGTCCATGTCCGCCAGATCACAATTGTGTCCCCATGAGGAACTGGAAACAAAGTCATCATTGTGTAAAGCCGGAACAACAGAAACATACGAGTGAATCAAAGAGAACTTCGCATGCCAGTTGCAGTTTGTTCGAAGTAGGAATATAATCTCCGGCCGAAAATTGAACAAGGTAGATCGCTGTGTCAACCGAGGCGAGCGCAGTTGATGCTGAGAACATGAGACACGTGGAGAAGAGCAGAATCCGTCGGGGAGTGGAGTTGCGAATTCCCTTCTTGCTGGCAGGGTGTCAGTCGTGTGCAAGAGTTAACACACTTGCACAATAAGCGACGTACATGACAAGGAACACGGAAACAGCAAACAAAAGCCCATAGATTCCTGGTTATGATTGGACAGTTTCAAGGTGAATATATTGAAGGGATGTGGTAGAATAGGAGAGCTACTCACCCCAGGCAGCAGCCATGGTCATAAGCTGCCCCGTTCCAGACATAATCACTGACGCTGCTTCGGACATGACGCGATATATATTGATCTTCTCGGCAAGGTTATCGGTGCCAGTCCTCGGAAGAAGGTGAAAAAGAAGGGGACAAGTCAAGCCCCGTGAAGAAGAAACTATGAGGGAATGGAAGAGGGAAAAGGTAGGAGCCAAGAGCTGGACGGCTGTGATTTATATCACTGATCAGAGCTTAAGTGACACTTCGTTGAGATGAGTATCATCGCGTGGGACAGCCAACCCAGTCACCACGTCTTATCAGGCTCTATTATTTCCGTGCGGAGCGTTAGCGCAGAGCCTCCCAAGTCCTTCAACCAAACTTCAACCAAAAAACTTCAACCTTGCACGTGCTCACCCATCGGCGTTCAAACTCCGCTATCTCCGCCACCTCTCTGCTCTTGACGGCCATGACCCACCTGACTGTAGGGTTCTCCGATGCATCGCGACGCACTGGCAGAAATCCATCAGCACAGTGGACAGCACCATCTTAGACCGCCATCTTTGCCACCGCCCCCATCTGGATCCCAGACAAGAAAAACGACACGCTCGATGGTAGACCGGTGATAGGCCAAGATCTCGACAAGCTCCAGCACCTTTCCGGTGAAGAACTAGATGTTGGACGACCTTATATGCTAGAAGCGCGCGAAGCCCACCTTCGAGTTGCTCTACGAATACATTCAATATTCGAGGGATCTTTCCGATTCTGATGATTTTGCCTGGACCGTTTCACTCTCGGTATCAAACTCGACCTTCTGCCATCGGGGTTCTTGTGGTCTCCAAATCCGAAGCAGTACACCTGAAAGCCGCGGTATATGTTTTATTTCACGTTCCGATAAATTAATGCTAAAGCGCTAAAGACGGACAGATGTATCAACGACATCTAGCCAAGTTCCACAATCGGGGTGTGATTTTTGTTGTCAGACACGCTAAAGACGACCAAATTCTGCTGAACGAGGAAGTATTGTCCAGGCATTCATCGGTGCTTACCTGCTTTCAGCTATCTCAAATATTTAATGATACTGTTCTTGTCGAAGTCAACATCAACAGATCTGGTTATAACAATCCGCACCGTTTGCATCCTGCGCCGCGACGATGGCAACCGTGGTCATCTGCACTATTTTCCTTGGCTTCTGTGTGGGATGGCTGCTTCTGCGACGTGTATCGTCGATCTTGGACAACGTTCCCGGCCCGCCATCGAAGTCTTTGCTCACCGGTTCGGTGACGTCCTTGTTTGACGGATGGGTCATTCTCACTCCATCCACACAGGTAACCTCGTTCAATTCCACGATGCCAATGGCTGGGAATTCCAGCGCGAACTCGAGCAGGACTATGGGCAGGTCGTCAAAATCAATGGCATTTTGGGGGTGCGTGAAGATTGTATTTGTACTCTTTCTCGGAAGACACATTTCAGAGTATAGGATCGCCAACTCTTTGTATTTGACCCAGCGGCGTTGCATAGCATCCTTGTCGAGAACGAGACCGCGTACGAAGACATGCCGAAATTGATGTGGTACGTTCCCTGACCGTCGACATCGACCCGCAACCTCATCTAACCTGGCTTGTCCCAGCCTCAACCGTTTACTTTGGGGAAATGGGATACTATCGTCAGTCGGCAATGCTCACCGCAAGTATCGCAAAATCTTGACGCCCGCATTTGCTACGCCCAACTTGAAAGGAATGGTTCCGCTCTTTTACGAGGTCGCTGAACGGGTCTGCGCTCTTGCGAACGTTGCATAAGAATGCGAGCTAACAACATTGCAGACTCGAGATAATCTTATTGCCCCACACTGCACGTGCTTCCAGGTCCACAGATGGTAAGTATGTTTCCGAACCATCCGATCAGACGCTGACGATGCTTGCAGCTCGACTTCAACTCCATCTTCAGCCGTACATCCTTGGACCTTATCCGGCGGGCCGGAATCGGCCATTCCTTCGACCCAACGATCCCGGGACAGGCGCCAACCGACCGATATGCGGAGGATATGAAGGCTTTGATGTAGGCGTCCCATTACATATCACACCGCTCCGGCAAGGTCTGACCTGACCCACATATAGAGATACAGTGTGGAAGCTTGCTTTGATGATACCCTTGCTCCCTTGGGTCGTCAAACTCATTCCCTTCCCCTCCCTGCGGCGACGTATGATCAATCTCACCCCATTGCCAGCCTTGCATCGAATCCGGGATATCGTTGACTTCATGGATGCGGCCGCAGCGCAAGTCGTCACGGATCAAAGGACTGCAACTGAGAGCGGCGACCTGGACACGGATGCGAAGGATGTTATGAGCTTGTTGAGTAAGTATGCGGTTTTGAATATCTCTCGTTGCATATGACGATGTCTCGGACACCGCAGTGAAAAGCAACGCCAATGCTGAGAGTGAGCTGCATCTCACGGACGATGAGTTGGTGGCTTCTACGTCGTTCGTGTTCTCTTTTCTCCACGGGGGGTTTGTGTTCAATTTCGTTCTGCAGCATGATTATTTTCGCGGGAACCGACACCACTTCGGCTGCATTGAACAGGGTGTTTTATCTCCTCGCGAGGCACCCTGACCTTCAAGATAAGCTACGGGCGGAGATCATTGCTGCACCAGAGCGCCTGGCTTACAGTACGCTCGTTGAGCTCCCGTGCTTGGACGCAGTCATCCATGAAGTCTTGCGACTGTGAGTGTTTCCACACGGCCGGAGTCCATTGATCATAATTTAAATCTACAGATATCCTCCCGTTTCTCCCGCCTTGTTCCGCGAGTATGTACCGGCCCTGTTCCCATCCTTGTCTGATGTAAATTCCTAGGGCGGTTCATGACACCGTTCTCCCGCTCAGCAGCCCTATTATCGGCGTCGATGGGATAGCTCTGCACTCAATTGCGGTGCCCAAGGGGACGTCCATCTACCTCGCAACCGCTGCGGCAAACCGGAACAAGCGGGTCTGGGGCGAGGACGCTTTGGAATTCAAACCCGAGCGGTGGGACAATGGTAAAGCGGACTCGACAAAAACGTGCGGCGTCTACGGGAACACCATGACTTTCCTAGGTGGCGCGAGAAGCTGCATGTGAGTAGCTCGAAATTACTCACCGAAAACAACGCTCTAAGTTTAAATACAGTGGATTTAAATTCGCGCAGCTTGAGCTGAGTGAGTCCTTCCTTCCCAAACCGGGTGATATCCACGCTGAAATGAAACTTGAACGAAACTGTGACTAGAGGTCATAACCTGCGTTCTCCTACGCGCCTTTAGGTTTTCGAACCCGGATCCTCGTGTCCAATGGCAAAAGCCGGGCGTCATTCCGTCCCCAAGGATCGATAATCGACAGGAGCTTCCGATACTTGTAGAAAGACTATTGGAACCGGTGTAGCGTCACATCTTCAATAGCTCTACCTTCAAATTTGCTCATGCTTCCATACTCCAATACTCCATACTCCGTGCTCGACTCGTCGAGCAGTCGAACCAGAGAATTTATGATTTACGATTCAGACAGAGAAAAATTGAACCAGACCTGAAATACCTGGATGAATTCGACAGTTTCTGTAATCTATCCACCTACCTACCATTGATTTTCTGTGCAATTAGACGCCCAGGCGCTAATCGGCAACATAACATAGGCAGGCTGAAACATAAGGGGAGCACACAGCCACTCGGCAAAAACCCGCTCTTCCACCTAATATGCCACCGCCGCCGATAATGCCCATGCTGCTCTCGCCCTCCCCCTCCGAGACCGAGTCCGAAACGGACGACCCGACCCTCCTCCTCGCCGCCGGGACGCAATCACGCTTGCGCCGCCGGCCCGCCGTCGCTGTCCACGCGCGCCTCTTGCCCGACAGCAGCGCGCCAGGAACGGCGATTTTCTGTGGGGCCGAGCACCACACCGACCCTGCGACGGACGACTGGTGGGACGCCCGGCGACCCGCCCTAATCCCTTTCCTCCCTTTACCGCTCGACGAAGATCGGGCGCCGCCCATGTCGCAGACACGCACACCACGCACGTCGACGGGCTGCGGTGCCCGTGTGCACACCGCTGCACACGCCGCGCGGGGCGGGGCGCACTGGGTGGGCTATCCCGAGCACGCGGAGCGCACGGTGGTACGGCTCGAGAGCCAGTATTTTGCGGAGACAGACAGAGTCGCGTTGGGGCTCGACGTCGCGGGCTGTGGGTGTGTCGTCGAGGGCGTTGGATGCGCGGTCTGGTGAGCCATGTCCATTCTCCCCTTGCTTGTCCCTCTACTGTCTAGCATTTCCAACATTGTGTAATATGTACGTACTGACCGAGTCGCGAATATAGCGGGAACGCTCTGGGTGCGCTGCACATGCCGTGTCGTGTCCACCAGCCTCGCAAAGGCCAGGCACACTACGTCTTCCTCTCCGCCGCGGTTTCGCCCCCGAAAAAAGATGCGGAGACTTCGCAGTGCGTATTCTGCCCCCTCCCCTTTTTTCTCCGATCATCCTCCGTTCCCTACCAATTCAAATAAATATTCATTCTGTCATCCACAGACCCTCCCCTTCCGCCTCCGCCTCCACCTCGGCATGGACCGTCCCTGCCGCGTGGAACGACGAAAACACGCCCCCCAATCGCGCGCTGGACGACGAGGGCACGCCCGGGTGGTACGAGCGCACCTGGCGCACGCACATGCTCCGCGCGGGCGTCCCCCAGCCGGGTCACCCGCGCCCACGGACGCCGCCCACGCGCACGGCGTCCCGCACGCCCGATGTCGTGCGCATCGAGGCGCAGCTGGCGGCGTTCCGCCAGGTAATGGAGGCGGCGAATATGCTAGACGGGCAACGTGCTGCCAGTGGGAGGTGGGTTTTGTTCTTGGCTGTATCCATATCTTATGCTGAGCACTGTCTTATTCTAGCACCCCCACCCGCCGCGACGACGAGCGCACCCGAGCCGGGAGAGGAAGGGCAACGGTCTGCACTTTCTTCATTTACTTCATACACACGCTGATCCTCCTGGTTTCAGAATGGACGTAGACGACGATTCGGGCAGCACCGAATGGCCTGCCGTCACTGCACCCGCTGTAACCCCATCTCCCGCGGAAGCTCAGTCCGTCCCGACGGTCCCAGTACCTCAATCCGCTCTGACAGTGCCTCCCGTACCGGTGGCGCCGCCAGAACCGACCGTCGTACGAAGCGACCCTGACGCAGAGCTGGATTCGTGGTTGACCGAACCGCTGTTGTGCGTGTCCTCCCCTTTCCCGTTTGTTTCCTGTCTTTCCTTCCCTGGTGTCTTCCTGGCTTTCCTTCCTTCCGCCTTCCCTTCCCCTTCCTCGTATCCCATGCCTTGATCTATATTGATATTGGTATTAATACTCCCCCAGCACCACCGACCCGCTCCCACCCCCGCCACAGCTCGAGCCGATCGTCTTCTCCACCCCGCCACTGTGCGTGTCGCTTCTATTCTCGCCTTCGCAGCCATCACGATTTCCTTACCTTATTTCTTTTTTAGGACGGCGGGCGTTAGTGTCGGGCAGAGGGAGACCGCGCGGGCGGCGAACGAGCGCGCGCAGGCGCGGATTGCGGCGCTGTTTGCGCATCGGTGGGAGGCGTGCGTGTTTTACCCTCTTCCCCCTTGCCCGTTTCCCCCGCACAACGCGAGATTTGAGTGCTGACCCTATCGTACAGTGCGTCAAACGACCTCCTCCAGGCATCGAACGCGGCGCTGCCCTCGCCCCCACCGCTGAGCCGGACGACGCCCACCTCTGCTGCTGGTGCAGGCGCCCCACGCAGCCTGCGCCGCACCTCCGCGCGCGCGGACCTGCAGCACGCGCACGCCGCAGTGGGGGTGGGGGCGGCGACGTCGCGCGCGCAGCTCGTGGGGCGGAGGCGGATGACGTCGAGCCAGGCCAATGCCTCGACCAGCACCCCGCCGCCCGCGCCGCCGCCGGCCCCGAGGCGCTTCCCGAGCGTGCGCGAGCAGGAGGCGTGGCTTGCAGGGGAGACGGGTGCGGGGCGACGCCCGCTGCGGCGCGCGTCGGTGCCTGATTTGCGGCGCCGCGCCAGCACGGCGAGTGGTGGAGTGGGGGTCGGCGCCGGGGCGATCTCGGGGAAGTTGTGATGCGCCGTTGGCGTCGGGGGCAGGGGCGGCTGGATTTGGAGCCGGACCCGTCGTCGTCCTCTTTGGCGGTGGGGACGGCGAGGGACGTGGATATGGACGGGAACGGGAATGGGAATAGCGCAGAAGGGGACTCGGACGGGGAGACCGTACGCGGCGGTGGGGGTGCGAATGAGCAGGCGCCGCAGCCGTACACGGGCCCGCCCCTGGGAGCTGAGGCGCGCTTCACCATTGCGCGCGCCCGCGACCGGACATTAAGCCGGGAGCGCCATCGGGCGGAGCTAATGCGGGTTTTGGGGCCGCCGCGGAGTGGGAGCTTTACGGATTTGTCGTCGGGCCCGCGAATTGCGAGCGCGGGGGTGGCTGCGGAGGCGCCACGGCCTGCAGTCACGCGGAGGCGGACGTGGTTCGAGCGCTGAGGTCGATGAGCGAAATGCGTGGATGCCTGGGTCGATGGATGGATGGGTGATATATGGATGAGATGTTATGGGTTAGACGCTGCAACGACTGGGACTAGGTCCCCAACTCGCTAGCATGCATGCTCTCGCGCTTTCTGGAGTGGATCTAATTATTGTATTGCTGAACGTCGTGTATCGTATGACTCGCTTTGACCTTTGTAATATTCACCTCGGGTTCTGGTCTTCTTTCACGAGAGGTTTTTTAATTGTCTTCTCCGTGCAGATGCATGGCGTCCATTCTCCAACTTTCGGGGACTTGGCATAGGTTCACTGGAGGTAGTACTCACCGACTCGGATGAGGCCCGAGGCGCAGCCGTAGAAATTTGAAATCTGGTTGTCTGCACAGGTATTCTGGTTCATAGTTGGAGTAGGAGTGGACTTGATTCAGCCTCGGATTGAGCAAAAGCAAGTCAAAAGAACATATTGCTAATTAACTTGAAGTTGTAGGTAAGCACGGAAAAAATGTATGTCCAGGGCCAGAATCGAACTGACGTCAATCGCGCCACAAGCGAGCATACTAACCACTATACTACCTAGACGGTAGCATTACTTGCAAGCGGTCCATCCTCTATCGTTGCTTCAGTGAAGCACAAGGTTGAACATGCTTCGACATACGCCCATGTCTCTTCCCAAATGATTGCCTGCGACTAACATTATTACCGCCCTATCAGCAGGCCACGATGTGTTTTCGCCTGTGAAATTAAATTCGGTCACGTTTAATGGAAACACGTCCTCCCTGCCGTTATCTCCTCCGTTCCTGAGGCTTTTCATACCCCGGTATCGCTCTGTCGGACTCTCTCAAGTTAAATAGGCGAATAATGGATATTTAATATACTGTTCTCTGTAAGTTAGAAAATATTATTGAGCTGTATTATGGTATAGTAACAGGAGCGCAAGATAAGTACTAGTAGTGCCAGGCGCAAAATACACCACATCTATGGGATACATACATTTGGACAAACGCTATGACAAGTGGATGGACCCGAGTCCGCCACCGACAAGACCGCATAGGTAACCCGCATGTCGACGAAACAGCGTTCTGCCGTATGTGTCAATGCATTTGCTGGTGAACGTGAAAATTCATATGGCACGCACCGATAAGTGGGCTATACCGTGACGCCGCAAGGGAAGCCATCGTGCCCATCAGCATCCCCAAGTGCATCTCAAGCTCATGTACTTGTGACTCCTGCGCCGGGGGCCCTCGCCGCCTGCCGTGAGTGTGCTGCGCAATGGCCAAGATCTCGTCGATGTACACGCCCGCGACAGCCGCGTAAATGGGCCCCAACACGGCATCCGTGTTTCCGTGCACCGTCGAGGATGCTCACGGCGCCGACCCCGACGACAACGCGCGTCGCAGCCGCGAGACACTTGGCACGCGCGGAGTCGGAGGTGCGCATGTGCGGGGCGTGGAGGCGCACGATGGCGAGGTCTACGAGGGCGTGCGTGAGGACGAGGATTTGTACACCAGTTGAGAGAGGAGGAAGCGCGGCTTCGAAGGTGTGTAAACGGCGGTCGAGGGATGCAAGCGCAGTGGGGTCGGGTGGGCCTGTGAACGCGGTGTGAGGATAGAAAGATGCAATGGTACAGATGGAAGAGCTACAAACCGGCTGTGCGTGCAGAGAACGCGATAATGCGTTCAAGGAGGATCGATGCCTTCGCAAGGAGTGCCACAGGAGAAGACCCATATTCATCATTTTCACCAAGAAACTTTGTGATTGTCACCCTCCCTGTAAAGCTGTTTAGTCGTGGGCTTCTTAAACGGGAAAGAATATTACATGTGAACTGGAGGGCCACGGAGAGTCCACATTTATTGTGTAGGGAATTGGTGACGGCGATCCTGTGACGCTGGCCCAGAAGTTATTCACGATGACCACCGCCCAGAACGCGTCAATGCGGATGGACTCCTCCGCACCGTTCTGGGCGGACAGAAGAGACGTATGAAGCGTAAAGGATGGGTACGCCGCGAGGTTCTGCGTCGAACGTATCAAATGAAGATTTGCGCCGAGAGCAATCGACGCTGCCGCAGATGCATGATAGCGACCTCGGACGGGGTCCGCGATGTGCAAAAAGTACAGGGATAGCAGAATCTCGGCTTGGATGATCTGAACGACGAGATGAGCGTTTTCCTCAGAGCCGGCCAGATCGTGGGGGAGATTTTGTGAGACGCAGGCGAGAAAAGAGTCTGGCGTATATGGACTGTCCGGTGTAACATCGTAGAGGAAACTGCCCTACAGGTAAGCTGTGCTTAAGAGAGCACGAGACGGACGATCCTGGTGGCCGAAGGGAATTAAAATGAAACGAAAACGGTGGGCGAACCGATGTATATCATATTGTGATTAGCAAACTCTGAGCCGGGGGACCCACCCATTCACCATCTCATCGCGACTCAGATGTGTTCCGAATGTGCTCGAAAATTCATTTCCTTATCTGTATACTTGCTTGGATGGATGGAGAACATTCTGGAATTGGAAATAGTACAAACTTCAACATATCTGCTTTATGTTGCAAAGATCGCCAAAGAAAATCAACCCAAAAAATTGAATCCCAACACCGGGACCAGTCGTCAAGCACGCGTGTGAGTTTCCTGTTCCATGCACCCACCCAAGGAATACCAGAATGACCCACCACCCGATAAAACCAACCGCTGTCATTAAATAAATACACGTAATGCGGCGAATAAAAAATGTGTGGCTTGACATACAAACCATGCGGCCTAGCGTCGTATTCTTGCCAGTCCTCTCGAAACCCTATCACTGCCGTCCAACGTGTGCCGAAACCGCCGGACGAACGATCCCCCTAACCTCCCTAGTCCGCTCGGGCCAAACTCCTTCGCGTCGAGCACATCCGGCACGCGAGGATCGTCCTTCCTTGGAGTAATCGTATAGTCGCCGCTCTGCTTCCCACTCCTTTGTGCTGACCCAGATGAGGTGGACCTCCCGCAGCATGGTGTTCTGCTCGAGGAGGAGCAGCACAGCGGCGAGCATCGTCCCGTCCGAGAGGCGGTACGTTTTTGTGAGGCTCAGCTCGCGGAGGTAGGGCAGCTCACGCAGCGCCACAGCGATCACTTTCAACTGTTTCTGCGTGGGGTGAGTTCATGTGGACTTCGCAATGGTGCGCACGTACCATGTTGCAGGGTGTACGGTATAAGATGGCGAGGGACTCGAGGAGGCAACATGCGGACGTGATACTGAAGACCAAAGATATGTCGCCTGCGTCGGCCAATGTGATGGTGAGACTCGTGAGAAAGGTGAGCCGCCCGACGGTGCTTGCAAGCGGATTCCGCGCTGGTTCGTCCAATAGCACCAAATTCCGCAGGTGCTCGAGGTTTGGAAGGGCGGCCAGGTGCTGGGAGATACCGCCGAAGAATTCCAGGTACGGCAGGGTGCCGGGAGGAAACGTCAAGAGTAGGATATCCGGAACATGAGGAAGGATGCTCAGGGAGGTTATGAGGGGGTGTGCCGCAAGAAAGGGAGCGATTAAGTCGCGTGCTGGATGATCAGGGCACACTTCGATCTGAAGGGCCGACAGATTGTCCCACGTTCTTTGCATCAGGCTCGAAAGCGATCCAAGATTATTGTGTGATGGGCAGAGCTGAAGATTCAGGTGTTCCAGATCGGGACTGTGCAGAAGCATGTCGCAGAATTTCGGTGGGAGGTTCGGCTTGATGAGTGGGAAAGCTGAAGAAGTCCAAATTAGACGAAGTGGAGTGTAGATCAGCGCTGCTTGTACTACCTTCTGCCTTTTCTTTAACACAGAGCGAAAAGCTGAGTAGATTTCTGAACTTGAAAAGCTGAGAAGCATCAGTTAAGATTCATGTATTGCTGGAGCAAATTCACCTCGCTGTCAGGCTCAAACTGTCGGATTTGAGCGGTGTAGGACAGTATCTTGAGTTTGGGGCATCTGTGTTCTATTGCGTAAGGATAGCATTCCTGCAAGCCAAAGACAGTACTGACGATGTCCGGAGAGCTCGCCATACGATCTCTTGGAGCGGATAAATCCCACACCAAGTGAAGGTCTCAAGATTGGTTAACCGCGGTGATATCTTCACAACTGTTGAGGCAACCCTCAGCTCGACCAATTCATCGATTGGCCATGAGAGCCAATCAGGCCCAATCTCTAACTTCTTAACATAGGCCAACCAGTGTGGAGAAGCTGAGAGCAGCTCAAGTTTGGATGAGCACGCGCTACTGCCACAGAGCAGTGAAATCGCCGCATAGACGTCGGGAAGTAGAAGGGTGCGCATTTCGATGGACTGAACGTGTCAGATAAGATTTTTGCATTATATGAATGGACGTACACCGGCATTTGGAAGACACGTAGCAGCCAGGTGCAGCCATCATGTGCACCACATGTCGCCGGCGACTGGCGGCCATATGCCGATGAGCTGGCCGCTAGGTTCAATCGCTAATAGCGGCATCGTGTCGCCACGTTCATCTGGCTGCCAGCTGCCGTTCAAGCTGGCAGAAAGTCGCTGAGGCAGGTTGAGGCACTGGCTGTTCATTTACATCCGCTTATCCTTGCTCGCACATTATAGCCAGCAAAACATGAATTGAAATGAAACATAAAATGGAGTAGTCTAGCCTGCTTATGCACTGAGAGGAGTATAATGCTTGGGAGCGATACTGAGAATAGCTTGAAGCAACTTGCGAGTTGTACTTGAAACTGCCGAGATCAACTTGAAGCTCCTCAGAATTACGAAAAGAGTCGCAAAGAAAATTGAATTGTATGAACGTTGGCAAACCCGGATACTGCCAGGTATGGGAGAATGAGTTTGTTGTATCAGGATTTTGAGCGGGATGTCTGGCTTAAGGAAAATATCAAATTGAGGGACGGGTGTGGGTGAAGATCGAGTGGAGGAAGGTATGAATGGTTCGACTTGAACTTGAAGCAACTTGAGATCAAATTGCG
Organism: Mycena olivaceomarginata; assembly: GCA_029378375.1. Classification (NCBI taxonomy): domain Eukaryota; kingdom Fungi; phylum Basidiomycota; class Agaricomycetes; order Agaricales; family Mycenaceae; genus Mycena; species Mycena olivaceomarginata. The sequence goes on along the minus strand of JARKIC010000728.1, from coordinate 175,083 downwards.
GAAAACCCGACTGGAGTTCTTTTCAAGCAGCTGAGGAAAGCTTGAGACTCGGCAAATTTAAAAGGCCGTAGCAAACCCGAAGAGGCATTCATCCAAGGGGTGCGGATGCGTTGCGGATGAGAGGGCGAGGAGGCAGTGGAGGAGGCAGAGAGGGCTGGTCGCAGGGGGGGAGGCGGGCCTGCTTGTCGATCGCATTCGGCAGTTCCTGGTTGCGCAAGTGTCTTGACGGTTTTGAGGTCTTCGAGGTCTTGAACGGCTACGGCACGCTTTGATATGTGCAGGAGGAGTGGCTAAGGTGATATAGTGCCGCCTGTTTTGCCTGTGGGCAGCGATGGGGTGATCTCGACATGGAAAACTGGTGTAATAAGAGGCTTGACGACTCCGACCGGAAGCAAGTCTTCACGGAGCAAGGTGAGAACAGGGATGTGCAAGGGGCAGTGCTAGAGAGCACTAGCAAGAGCAGTTGAAGACCTTCATCGGAGAGGAAACGTACAGTGAATCATGCTCCATCGAAGACCATACGAGTCCTTTATTTGCCGTCGCCAGAGTTCCACACATCCTGGGTCGTTGAGTTTGCTTTATAGAGCTGAGGAACGTTGTTGAGAGCCTTGAAGAGGTTGGCCAAATAAGCAGAGAACGGCAATGAAGACCTCTAAGGAGAGCTCGGTGAGGAGGGAACGAAAGAAGAAGCGACGGGATCAACGTGCACGTGATTAAAATAGTGCCAAACAAGCGCACAGACCTCACGCCTTCGGCAACCAACAACCAACTCAAAATCGAATAGATCTTCCTTCTAAAGCTGCGAAGGGATTTCAGAGCCTCAAAACTTTAAATATGGGCTGTGCTCCGATTCAAGTCCCTGGAAGTTCGGAAGAATACCAAAAGAACACCTTGAACTTGCCTCGGACCGGAAAATGCACAAAAGAGCTCGGGAGATCCATGGGAGAGGCGGAGAAATCTGATAGTGAGAATGTCTTGGATAGTTCTTATTAGTATATGGATTCAGATGGTGATTATTGAGACTAGAACTAATATTATTGGAAAGTTGAGCACTGCTGGAGTGAAAACATGCCCACCACATGGCAGGCCATGTGGTAATCAGCTGAAAAAATCAGCTGCAGGGGCCAGCTGGTGGACACATAGCTACCAGATGTGGGCACGTTTCGCTTCATCTGCCTGGGCGGTGACCGTGCCAGCTGCTCGGAATGTGACCACACTTTGGTGGTGTATGCAGCTACTCAAGGCCAGGATATCTGTCCTCAGTAAATAGTTTGCGATTTCGCGAAAGACATCTGTTGGAAGCACTGGTTCTCCTGTCGGCACGTTGCGGATTTTCGAAGACCATAAGGCAGAGATCCGTCTTCGCAGTGAGAGCTGAGATCTTGCAAACTTTTCTCGAGTGGCCATGAGCGAGGTGGGCTAGTAGCATTGCCAAGTAGCGCAGACTCCGCGAGTGGGTTGGGTCAGAACTCAGCCTTTGCGTCGGCGAGATTGGGCGTCTAACAGGCGAGAGGGGGGTGAGCGCCTCTTAGCCAAGTGCATAGAGCGCCTTTTATACGCCTGATAGCTGTGAGTCGAAAGTTCGGTTGTCACTAGGCTCGTGGACCAGCCGGCCCGGTGAATTTTGATGCCATCGTAGAACTCAGGTCAAACCCGGGACCGGCTGGGCTCCCCCGTCGCGTGTTTTGAGCCCTACTTGTTTTTTCTGGCCCCCCAAAATATGTTAGGCTCATTGGAAAGAGAATTCAAAGTTATCCCACATTCACTAAGGCACCTAAAACCCGATTTTTTCAGATTTCGTCGTTTTCTCAAGTTCAACCCTCTTAAATGGCGGGGGAAACACTCCTCACTGAAACATGCGACGTGTCGGCCCAGTCCGTCCACGAGGTTACCCTTTTGTTGTCGTTCCCATCATTGTTTTATCTGATGTTGTGTCTATTTGCTCTACTTCCTAATTCGTCGTTTCGCCCGCTCTGTCTTGTACACCGCCATTTCTGAATGATGTCCCACGAATGTCCGCCCGATGATCTTTGGCGGTAATCCGTCAAATGTTACATGATCGTCCCAGAATGTTCCTGGAACATTGAAAACGCGATTCGCATCCACTGGGAATCAATGACCTTCCAAGAATGTCCGACCCATACATCCATGGGAGCTTTTCCAAATGTCTACCGCTTGTCGATGGGAGGGTTCAGGCGGGCTTTGTGAACGGTTTGGATAGGCTTTGTGGACATTTCAATGCAAATATTGAGCTAAAACAATAGGATTGCAAAAATGTAGGTAATGCAGGTTGTAGTCTACAATCATATCCTTCCTATCGTACAGGTCATCCAAATTGTAGCACACAGGCTGCCCGCAATCGGCTGCCACGACAGCGGAACGGCGATTGCAGCTGCGCACCCCCCTGCGCAGTCGTTCGGGCAGCAGCATGACCCCATCCCTGAGCGAGCCTCCAGATCACTGGGGAACGAGCATAGGGGGCGGGGCCGCGTTGACACTGAGGTTGAGCTCGACGTCGCAGACGAGCAACAGGGAAATATGTACAACCAAAGCGAAAGGTAGCCAGTGTGCTCGGGCCCAAGACTAGTTCTGGGACAAGGCCAGCTTCGAGGCCCTCCACACGAACAGCGTCCTCGTCCTCGCGCCAGTCTGGCGCCCCGCCCTCATGCCGGCGCAGAAGCAGCGTAGCGACAAGCACGAGCATCTCTGGCGCCGAGGCGGAGGCGGACGCAGGTGTCAGTAAAGGGGCGAGGGAGGTGTCGACAGCCGTCAAAGGTCGTGCTCATCGAGGGCTCGACACGCAGGCCCCCGCTCAGCAGCACCGACGGCGCGCATGTTGGCGGCACGATAACCGGGCCTGCAGCCGCTCGTACCGTACAAGGTGGGATCGTCGGCGAGGTTCACTGCGATTTGCGCGCCTAGGCGCGGGTCCCGACATGGGAGTTGCTTGCATGCAGGCGGCGCCATGGCTCCGGTGCTGCACTTCGCTTTTGTTACGAGGGGCGTGCGGTTGGAGGAGTCGACACTTGAGTTGCATTGTGCGGGACTCTGAAGACTTAGGAGCAAGGTGAATGAGGTATCTTTGTCAACGGAAGGGCGAGCGGGTGCTCCAAAGAACGGGAGTACTGGGTCTGCAAAGCGCATCTTCGAAATCCTGCTGTCGATGTTATCCCAAGCTCCAAGAAAGATCCAGCCGCAGATCATGATCCAGAGCTTCAAGTTGTCCAACCAGGCCGCCATATAGACCAAGAACCCACGCCACGCTGCTAGTTTATGTTGCAGACTTGGTGAACCGTTGTCACAACGTGCGGCGCCAGGAGGGAAGAAGGCGAGAGAGAGGATGTTAACGTGGCAAAAGTGGTGAGATGTCGAGCGGAGCTTGAATTTGTGATGCGCACGGACACTTGATGGACGGACTCGATGATTTTTCATTGCTTCCCCACCAGTTGCCACACAAACATAAATGTTTTGAGGATAGTCAAGCAAAATTGTATGCGAAGGTTTACCAGAGCTCTGTAAAATGTTTTTACAAATGTTCCTTGGATGTTCGCTTCCCTGATGTCTGAGGAATATTGCCGAAAAGTATCATCAGATGATCCGCACGCTGATGTTTCATTGACATTATGCAAGATTGGCGGTGTAACCGAGTGGACGTCGACTGGCCTGCGAGTCTAGGTTGTCACCATTATTGTGGACGTCACCACGGCCCGGAAAGTTGGAGCACCACTGAAACAAATGATGGCATCAATTGCCGAGCAATGGCCGCTGCTTACTGGTGGGTTCAATCCAAGGATTACCTCTCACCCAAGACACTCTGAAACTCAATTTTCCATGCATTTATGTAGCAATATTAAGGGAATATGTCGAACCTACGGCCTAGTAAGATTCACCGGTGTTGACGGGAGGAATACTGTAGCAATCTGTATGACTGAAACGTAACGCGTAACGGGGGCACCGTTTCGTTTCAGTTTCTTCGGGGTGTAACGGGTAACGGCGGCACCGTTTCACCATCAAAACCGTTACTTCCAATATAGTTTTAAAAAAAATTCAAGATCAAAAAAATTACATTCTATCTATGCGGCTGTATTTAAGTGCACACATACGATGCTGGAGCTGTATTCAGATGTCGCGTAGGTAGATGAAAATTTGGCCGATATCAATCGGCTCGTTTCACTATTTTGGGTATGTAACGCGTAACGGTCCGGCTGTTTCTCGTTTCACCGCAGTCGTTTCAGTCACGGTCCAAAAACTGTTTCAGTCATACAGATTGCTACAGTAAGCTCTGAACAAAAGAATACCAGGAACGTGTTCATAATTGGGTTACTAGGCGGCCGCATTGAAGTTATTTTACTCGAAAAATTTAATCCTTACCCGAAAACTCCCTCCAAGTGTCGAAGGGACGGAAAAAAATGCCAGTTAAAGTACCTGAATTCCATCATTTTAAATTGAAGCTATTCATGTTCTAAACCATGCTCACTCGGTATGGTGGACATCGAAATGACCAATTACACTCCGTGGCTGTATGGCAGGGTATAACACCAAATGTCCTCGATAACGGTCCTCTTGCATGGGGCTCACGGCACGACAAAGGCCATCAGTCATCACTTGATAACATCATTTGTGTCAGAGCGTCCATAGCCTTGCGTTACGTGTTACGGTGACAGGCCTGATTCTTACCACCTCGGTGCTTTCCTAACCCTTTCTTACAGCTTTGCGTCATTATGGCGGCTTTATCTGAGACGCGATTCTAGACTTCCACGTGACCTAGAACACGTTATATTCGAAACTGCAGCGGTTTCGCATCTAACCTTCATCCCTGTTTGCATGCTGGTAGCGGCGCGGGTCAAGGAATGGTATGAGACTGCCTCCATGTGTACTCAATGTCTACTGAAGATACTCGAGAGGCTGGATCCTATACTGTAGAATTTCATTCAATTCGGCGGTCACGCATCACACACCCCCTGTGCCGCGATGAATTTTGGTCTCGGTCACGGGTCACGGCGCCCAGTGCCGAATGTAAAATACGTGACACTGGGGCGAAATCTCCCTTGGAGGTGCAAAAAAGGCAGAATTTTCGTAATTTTTCGTCTTGAATGCCAAATTTTTGGAGGTGTCACCCCAAAATTCGTGGGTTGCCGAAGTGCCAAATCGGTATTTTGGGTCACGGGTCACAACCCGTGCCGAATTGAATGAAATTCTACAGTATTATATTGTGTTCTATACTGCTCCAATCCCAACAAGCAGCCGGATATCATAAAATGTGGTTTCCCCATCATCCCTCTGAAGGCTCTACTGCGGCTAATCGAGACCAAACCTCCGGAGTACTTCCAGCGGAATGTGAGGCATCTCTTCCTGGCAGGCACCAATGTGTCCCAAGCCGAATCCATCCTCACCGTATACAATCACGTTACCAATTTTGGGAGTCCTCTGTCCCAAGTGCGCATTATATTATTTTGAACCGGATCTGATCTGCACCTTGGACGCCCTTCAGCATCCACAATCATCGGTGTCTCACAATCAAGCTTCCAGATTTATCGACACACTCCCCCCTTGGTGGAGACACGCCTTCCGTCTTCAGCAACCTCATGCACCTCGAAGTGATGGACACAGACTGGGATCTACCTGATCTGTTTCTCAGACTGCCATTCATGCCCACCCTCACACACCTGGTGGTCAACTCCTTCAACAACGACACCACAGACTATGCCATGTGATCACAGACCATTCTGCAATGCATTGTCGTTCTGGTCCAGCAGCCCATAATGGACATCCACGATGTCCACCCGTGGACCGACAATGATCGCTTCGTTCTTATCCACCAGGAGAAATCCTGTTCATTGGACTGGCTTGCTGGTGTGCACGCTGGCAATGACTACTGGGTGTTCGCGGATGCATTCATCACGGCTCAGCGGGCCGGCAAGGTGGATGGTGTGTCAGCATATGTTTTCTCATAGCATCTCTAAATGACATGTTGATTTCCAGCGTCGCGGTACATTATATCCAATATACATGAATCATAGAGGGCCTGAGCCCCTGGTCGGCCTATTTACCTCCGAAGAGTCTCAAAATAACATCCACTGTGGCTTGCCCTCGCATACTCGGTCGCTTCCGGTGCAGTTTGTCAGAGCGCCCAAACACAATTTGCTTCTGAAGTTCTCATTGGCACGCAGGCCTGTATATGGGGGGCAGAGTCGAATGAACGACAGTGAGTGTTATTCTGAGCACCGTTGAGCCTTACAACCAGGTGGTACAAAGTCCATCAGGCCCTCCACGATTCATCTGTATTTGTGATAATGCAACGCAGTGACGTACAATCAGTTAAAAAAAGGTTGCAATGCAGAAAGAAGAGCACACCATCGACTTGACGGAAACCCCTCGTCATGATGGGTGCGTCTTGGCTGAGTGCATGAGAGGTCTTTTCTACACCTCATAGCTGTGAGTCAAAAGGCAGAGAACAGCCTTACATTGCATGTTACCGTGACAGTGATGGGCCTGATTCTTACCACCACCTCGGCGCTTGCCATCCCTTTCTTACGGCTTCGCACAAGCCGTGATGGCAGCTCTATTATCTTAGACACGCAATTCTAGACTTCCACTTGATCTAGAACACATTATATTCGAGACTGCAGCTGTTTTGCATCCAACGTCTATCGCTATTTGCATGCTCGTAGCCACGCAGGTGAAAGAATGGTATGAGCTTCAAGGTTTCCATATGAACCAAACTCCTCCTGAGGCTACTCCAGCAGGCTGGAGCTTGTACTATATAGTGTCCTATACTGCTCCAAGCATCTCGATCGCGACATAAGGACTCGTTTTCGCATCATCCCTATGGAGACCCTGCTGCGGCAACTCATAGCGGATAAACCCCTGGATTTCTTCCAGTGCACGGTCAGGCATCTCTTCCTGGCTGATGGCGATGTATTCCAAGTTGAATCCATCCTCACAGCATGCAATCACGTTACCAACTTATTCGAGTATCTTACACCAAGTCCCTCTCCGCGTACCATGGATGCCCTGCAGCATCTTCGTCGTGCCTTACCGCCGGGGTTCCTCATCTCCTAAAACACTTCCCTCTTGGCACAAACTCGGACATGCCCTCCCCCTTCCGATGCCTCACGCACCTCAAACTCATGGACACAGACCAGAACCCAACCATGTTTGATCTCTGTCCGCGCCTGCCACTCCTGACCAGCCTCACCCACCTGGCACTCAACACGTTCCTAAATGACCCTACGCTCTATGACACCATCCGCTCACAGCCTCTGACTCTGTGATGCATTGTGATCTTGGTCAACAAGCTTCTAAAACCAACGACAGACGTGCACCCGCTCGCAGATGACAAGCACTTTGTTTGCATCCATCAGGAGAAATTGTATCGCTTGGACTGGCTGAGTGGTGCGCAGATGGGTGACGACTACTGGGTGTTCACAGACACGTTTATCGCGGCGAGGCGTGCTGGCAGGGTTGATGGTGTGCATCACCATTTGTTTCCTCAGCTGTCAACTAATTGTCACCTCGGATTCCAGCGTCACAGTGCATTATATCCGATACCAATGAATCATGGAGGACCTGAACCACTGGTCGAGCTGTTTCCTCGGTTGCAGGCTCGACGTTTGTTGGAATAACGTCTACTTTGACTTATCCTGCACCCATGACATTTGAACGGCTGCACGCCGGTGTTCACTGCGTATTTCAACCCGTGATTCACAGAGGACAGACTAGCATATATACGGCACGAATATCAAGTTGTATGTAGCTTGAACTCACAAAAAAATTATTTTGACCATCATACTTACATATTCTGGAATCTGAATTTTTTTTCCGGATTAATTCCAGGAATATTGGGATCATCATAATATACGCTAAGTCCTGCCCTTCATGCACAATTCAAAATCTTCTCGCCACGTAAAAAATCCTGTCCATAGATGTGAAGCCGTCTCTGATCTGTCTGATTGGACTTGGTGCACGGAATGCGGTCAACAAGTAAGAACAACGACGGAATCATATGCTCGGGTAGTTGAGCCTCAGCTATTGTGTGCATGCCACGGACAAGAGGATACTCTGTGTGATCTTCATCGATAGTCTGGATGCCGATACGCTCCAATCCCACATACAAAAATGCTGCCAGGATGGGCTCTTCATCTGTGTGCATTGTGCCCAGCACATTGACAACTACTGCATCTTCGTCTGATAAGCACCGGCACAGCACGCACCCCACCTCGCTCAACTCGACTCGACACCCATTCAGCTTGAGCGTCATATCCTTGCGCCCCAGATGCTCCACCGTGCCGTCAGCGTGGTATCGGCCCAGATCTCCTGAGTGGTACACGCGGGTTGGACCGCGGTTTGGGGGGATGTGGTGCATCCACGCAAGCAGGCGGGAGAGAAAACCCATGTCGGACTTGGTGGTGACACCATCCAGATATCCGTGCACGAGATGCGGGCCCTCAATGAGGATCTCACCGACAGCACCGAGGGGAACGAGCTGCTCCGGCGATATGGGACTTGCGATCCAGAAAGTGCCACTGCCCGCGCGCCCGACGATGCCACTGTGAACTGCATCGAGGCTGTCATTGTAGGCACAGAATGTGGCGACCTCACCCATGCCGTACTGGTTAATCAGGTGAACACGTCCAGCCCAGTCGTGTAGGAGATTGCGGGAGGGTGGTTCCCCGCCGATGCACACCGTTTTGAGCATGGGCAGACCGAGCTGGATGGCGACGGTTGGGGCTAAAAGGTCATGTTGACACACAGGGCGTTAATGTTTTCGTGGAGGGCAGCAATGGTTTTCTCGGGTGTGGGCACACAACAGCAACCACCCGCTGTCAAGGGCGCGAGAAAGTCGTTGTTGGAGATATCAAAGGCATAGTTGTCGAACTGAAGCACATGACTGGAAGCGTCGAGACCCAGCATAGCCACATAGTCGCAAATGGCTGTTGCGTAGGATCGATGCTCCTGGATAATCCCCACCGACAATGGCTCAGGTGGACTTGGGGAAACAGCAGAGCACAAAGGTGTCCAGATGGACGCCTTTGTAGAATTGAGCTCAGGAGGATGTTTGCAAGCAAGAAGTAATTGCGAGGCAAACCAGTGAGGTAAACTACGACAAGTACCACAGCTTTTATATGTACCAAACTATCACATGTATAAGGAACATGAAACAAGGGACTCGGAAATTGGAATAAAGTGCTGCAGATATCATGTGGTTGTGGGGGAAAGAATGTGGGCAGCTAGCAACGGTGAAATAGTAGTTGAAATAAAAATGTGAAACAATAGATAGTTGCCGTGGTTCAAGCTTGTATTTCCAACAGCCTTGGGCAATGAGATGGTGAGCTAATTGCGAGGTCAGGTTGTCCAGCTCCTCATAGGTAAGGTTCCCATCCCACGAGTCGATTGCACAGGCATTCGGCTGCGTCTTGGCATGTCGCAGACAGAGATCGTGGAGAAGGGTGTTGTCCTTGGTGAATGCGCGGATCTGGGTAAAATGATGCTCAGAGCACATATTGACCGCTTCGATGGAGCACACTGGGGATTCTATGATCAAGTTCAATGTCTGGTTGAAAGTGTGCAACATGCTGGCACCCATGGCTAGCATCAAGGATGGCTCCGTGGAGTCCTCCGAGTGGAGATGTACCAACCATTGATCAGTTGTCTTTGTCAGTGGGGAGAATTCAAGATGAAGACTGGTCTGTGGTAGACGGTTGAAAAAACTTCACTTCGAGCAAACCATCTCAGATACCTGCGGCATTTTTCTCCATGGCCTCGCATTTCTGAACTGGTCTCGGACTCTCGGGAAGGCAGATTGTGGCGCTGTAGCTGCCTAGGCTCCGACTGGTGACCTTGCGCAGCACAGATGGCACATTGGCGGCCATGGCGCCCGAGAGCTGGTGAAATAGCTCCTGCAGACTGGCCTCAGGATTCATATGAATCAGCGCCGAGTGTGGGATGTTGCGATCGTGCACGTAACAGACACCCCTGGAATAGTTTCCGCCAACACAGAATGTATCAATGCCGGCCCAGCGTCGGACTGTGACAGTCCAGGCCATGTGTAGAATGGCAAACTTGAAGGAGGCTTTGTGTGGCAGAACATCGTCTCGGCATTCATTGGAAGGAGTGCTTGGGTTGGAGATGAAGCCTTCATATAGGGCCTGTAGGTCATCGGGGAGAACAAGGAGCGCAACAGTGGCAATCGGGGCCATGAATGTGCCTGAAGACGATGGGGTGCTATGCGAATGAGGTGTCGGGCAATAAGTTCTCATGTTTTATAGTTTCAGGAAGAAGCCTCCGCACGACTCGGGCATTCATCATCCTAGCAATGACAGTTTGTACGAACACTCTGAGTTTCCTCTGCCACCGGAATCTCATTTTCATGAGCGCTGTGCCATTAAGAGCCGCACTGCCAGCATCCTGTACTTACATACGTGATTCGCGACCCCACGGTCTGCCATGTCAATCAGTGGCAGTGCCACTCTAAATTGCAATTTGTGAGTTGACAATTTGACTTACTTCCTGCCGCTCACCACCACCAACAACTAATGTAGGTTGCATGCGATCAACCTACTGGAAACAACTTTAACACCGACCTGCAGTAGGCTGCCCGAAATCAACCTACAAAAAACAATCCGGAGAACAACATCAATAGTCGCAATCAAACTACGACAGCTATCAAACTACGGTAGGATACAGAAATTGGCACCAACCTACCGTAGGATACCTTCAACTTCCTGCAGTCTGATCGCCAACCTAAGCTAACTTCACAGTGCGCGTTCATCATATTCTCCACGACTCTGCCCCGAACCACTGTCACGACAATGGTCACGACTCCAGGCTTCTTTTTGGTGCTATTCCATGCCTGGAAGGTCTTGTGGTCATCCGGTATGTATCAAATCAGCTGCTGCTCTGACTTTCCTAGTCTCTGTTACAGACCAGAAACGGATGGCAATCAAGATGTATCCGTATATGGTCTGTTAGCAATCACGACCCCATCAGGGAGACACAGACTAATTTTCAAACACCATGTTGTGGCATGTACACCTCGATAATAAATCCAGAAATATTTGAGAACATACATAGAAAACTCTGAAAGAGTGGAGGATCTCACTTACTAAGCAGCCCATCCAGTGCCCACGATGATAGGTGATCAACTTGTGGAGGCAAAAATTTTGATCAAATTTCAGTCTGATCTCATATTGAGATATCGGCTGTATGGATCACTTGACCTTTGCAGCACAGAATAATTGAATGGTGCTTCTATATACATATGAATATTTTCTGATTTATTCAGGTCCCACCGGCTGTGGTATGAAGGAAGGAACGGCTGGCGGCACAACCACCATATCATTGCATAATCAGTTGATGTCTTCCTGAGAGGGGCGTGATCGCTATAAGACTTTGACTTTCCGCTTATGCGCCATTGTCAGCACTCATCACAATACATACCCAGCACGGACGCTGCAAGCAAGCGGGGAAGTGATGTGAGCTGTGCTTATGATGTGCCCGGGATGCCACCTGTTTCTATTGGGTTTACTCACCCATTCAGGTCACCCGGAGGTTCCAGTATCATCATTTCCGGTCCAGTCGATGACAAGCATCCGTGCTTGCAACAATCCAGGTGAGCTACCAGGAGCAGCAAATGATGGCTGGAAGCTGGTGGGCTGCAGAAATACCTACACACAGCATGTCGTAACTATTCTAATCCGTAAAACACTCAAATATATTGATTTTATTGCAACGCGATCATCCTAATCCGAGACGAAAATCAGCCTATGAGCTTCAATCTATGGCAGGTTATATTTCAATCTACCTCCCCCAACCTATGGTTGGTTGAACACCTTAGTATGCAAAACATGCTACCGTTGGTTGTTCACGGTTGCTCAAATGGGTGATCCCGGTTGTACTGAACAATTTCGTTCAACTCGGCAGTCACGTGTCACGCACCTGTTAGCCGTAGACATCAGCTCTACAGTAGACAGTGTAGTGTACTTTCATATAACAGCATGTGCCCCTTATGTGTTTGCAATAGAACAACTACGTTCTGAGCCAAATGCAAGTTCTTTTCTTCCTCGTACCTCCAAGATCGATACGGGCGACAATCGACAGCGGATTTACGCTGACACCCCCTGTCGATCACGAACTTTGGTCAAGGTCACACGTCACTCAGGCCCTGTCAAACCTCCAAGTGGTTACACAGGCTCCAAATGGGCCAAGTGAAAGTGCTGCCCCTTGCCGCCCAGGCAGCAGTGGCTGTGCCAAGGGGCAGCACTTAAATGTTGAACTTCGGAAATGAGGAGGTACCTGGCTCATACTTCAAAACACTAGTTAGTAGTGCACTGTATGTCAATTATTAAACCGTGTTTGAGCTCATTGGTGCCCCACAAAAGACGAAAAATACGTCAAATTTATGCTTTTAGGGCGGCCAAGGGGCGGCAAAGGGCGACACTTCAGTAGTTTAGGGGCGGCACTGGGGCGGCAGTTTACCTGTGAGGGGCGGCAGGGGAGCGGCAGTGGGGCGGCACTTTATTTCGAGGGGCGGCACTTTACCACGTGACAGGGGCGGCAGTGTGACCATTCATGTGACACATGGCGGCAAAGAAGAGAAGGGCGGCACAATGTGCAAATTATGCGACATGTTTTTAGTGTCTTATTGCAAGCATACCGCTTCAAAACAATGTTGGTGAATCTCTGAAACTGAATCAAGTCAAGATTACTGTAAGTCAACCATTGCATAAAAGTTAAAACAACAGCCTGTGCATCCAATCACAATTTGTTCATCCTTGAGAGTTTAAATGGAATGGTTATGAGTTTCAAGCACTTTTTTGTGGCCTCAGTGCACTTCTGAAGGGGCACAATGCTCACACTAGCAATACCAACCTCACAATCATGATTACCGGGTATAATCATGGGAATTTTTTATTGTTGAAATTATGGAACCTGGAGTACCTGAAGGCTATCAGTGATTCCATTGGAGGTTAATTGGGGTGAGTCAGTTGTCTGATGCTTGCTTTCAGGTTTACATCTTCAATCAATATTCAACCTGAACCTTGATTGGGAACTCACTTGCGGCGGCTCATTTCTCTACTTTACTATGTGTCTTCTTTCTACCAGCAACCAGTCTGAACATACCTCTCACAGGGTACAAGATCAAGGAATATTTGGTATCAGAACATGGTGGAAGTTTGGTTCAAGTTGGGAACTGGGTCACCAACTCACCATGGGGTGGTTCAACATACACATAACACAGTAGGTAGAAGTGAATATTGACTCAATGGCTGATTTTAGCTTTGTCTAAGACTTAAAAAATACAACGGCAGCACTTTTCCCATTAAGGGCGGCACATGACTGCCGCCCCTTGGCGGCAAAAGGCGGCACTGGCGGCAATGGCGGCACTTTCACTGTGCCCGCTCCAAATTGCCTAAAAAAAAAAAAAAGGCAAAAAAGACAAAAATTTCGGATCAAATGCCGAAATTTCGAGGTGTCACGCAAAAATTCGGCAGCTGCCGAATGTCGAATAGGTAAAATGGGTCACGCTTCACACCCCATGTTGATTTGAACGAAATTGTCCAGTAGGTTGTTTTTTTAAGTTTTCATCCTACAGATGGATACACAAAAAAGATTCTACAGTAGTTTGCCCATCAATCTGGTGCAGGCTGGAATACAGCCTCCGGCAGGTTGTTTGCACGGGTTGATCGCCAACCTACGCACTGGCATCCAAGAGGCGAGCGAGATCTGGATCTTGGAAGTTGATCTGTCCACGTGAGTGGCGCTGCCGTAAGTCGGAACAGCAGTCGGCATCGAGCGACATCACCGGCAGCCGATTTCAACCTTGCTCAGATATGGGCTACTGCTGAATGGGGAAGAGTAGGAACAACACATACATATAGATGTATTCTGAGCTATGGAACAAAATCTGCATCCGTATTATCTTCGTCACCCTCGCCGAGACTATTGTGATCAAAAGTCGCGGACGTGCGAGAGGTACGTGCTATACGATGGTGACGCGGAGTGTTGGGGGGCGACGTCGCGGGTCGTTTCGCAGCTGTAGCGCGACCCGGCGGCATCTCTGCCTTCAGCCGCTCCTCCTCACCTTCTGCAAGTTTGATTTTTGCGGTCAAAACTTCGCGGGTGTCTGTTGTAGCCGTGCGTTCCCAGTCCGGGTGGTTATCAGCAAGATGAGCAGTCATGCTATACGGTTAGCAGCGACGCGCTCGACGCGTCGGTGCTGGCGAGTGACAGGCGGTGCGTAGCCGATGGCCGAGAAGACGCCGCTGACTCAGGATTGCCTTATTCGGGGGGGTAGGTCCCCCGTGGGAATTTATCCAAGATCCAGAGATCGCACACCTCTTGCTGGCATCCCTAGAGGGATCGACTGATGACTCCAGTCTCAATGTGGATCAAATATTAGACGCTGAAAGTGGCGGATAGGGGAGAATGGATAACGGTTTTGCTCTGGTCGACTCAAAGGACATGAGGGACATCTGCCATGGGTGAAAGAGGAGAAGGGCGGAGTTTGAAATGGGTGGATCAAAGTGCAAGTGATGGGAAATCAGGATGTTCCAAACTGCGGAACTCAAGAATTCTGCTCTCTAGTCTTCTCTAAACCCGTTTCTACAGATTTAACATAAACTCCAAAACAAATTTCTCTTCGATGGAACTTTTTCAGTACGCTACTTACTTGATCTCGTTCCCCGGGCCGCAGGTGGTCTTGCAAGACGAAAAGCTGGCAGGTGTTCCACCGCAATCCCAACCTTTAACTTTGACGGGGCTTTGTTATTATCATGGAGCTATCAAACGATGTATGGCCCAGGGCCACGGGACCGTCTGCGGAGAGAAGGCACCGAGGCTGTACATTGTGCAAAGCTTAGGGCTGCCACCCGTGACCGTCGCAACGGTTCAACGGCAGCCGTTGAACGGGTGCCGTTCCCGTCCCGTTGGCAATTTTTTCTACCTTCCAACGGCCCGTTGGGCGACGGCTCCCATGGCGGCCGTTTGAAACGGGTCTTTCAAAGGTGCTTTTAAACCACTCGTTTTAGCATTTTTTCTGTGCACAGATGTGTATATCTACCAGGCTCACTTTTTGCATTGAAGTGCTGTTGGTTAGAAACAGGGAGTACAGTAGATTTCTTTGGTTGTGCTGCCCGCCAAACTCCGAGGTTGATTGCCGAAGTTCAACTACAAGTTTGAGGTGGTTGTTTCCCGGAAAACTACGAAGGTATGCTGAAATGGGTAGTAAACCATAAGATAAAGGGAATCCGAGTCGAAATTCACCGGTGTATCAATGAAATTGAGGTGAAATAGCGAAATGAATCAACCACCCGTCGTTACGGCCGTTGCCATTACGGTGACGGGCGGCAGCCCTAGCAAAGCTCAACGAGTCTCAGAATAACAACCACTGTGGTCCATCACGCAAACGAGTGGGCATTAAAGACCACTCTGATGGGCGGAAACGACCGAGTATATCCGAGAGGTGCCCAGAGAAACAGCAGGGTGTTTGTTCATTTTCCGTGCAATATTTGAGAAGCAAAACAACACCGCTTGGTCGGGTGGTATATCTTATAAGTCTTGTGCTACATCTCAGGTGCACAAGTACCCGAACGCAACGTATAGATATTCCCCTCCCCCGAAGGACTTGATCCCGCACCCGTGGCAATTGAACGGTTGCGCGCCCGTGTTCACCACATGCCCGTGTTTGGCAGTGATCGCGTCCACCAAAAACTCCTTGCTGTGCGCTTTGAGCCCTGTCTCCGCGATGTCGAGGAACGTGAAGGTGCGGGCCCGCAGCTCGCGCAGGTCTCCCCGCCCTTCGGGAAGCCGACGGCGGTGGCGCCGAGTTTCTCAGGGGTGAGATCGAGCAAGGTGGCGAGGGTCTGGGCGTCTGCGGCGGGGGTCTCGACGCGGGCGACGTTCTCGAATGCGGCGGCGACCTTGGCGTCGAACTGCTCTTTGCTGACTACTTTGGTAGCGTTAATGCTGTGATTGAGTGTTATAGGTCAGCAATAGTATTAACATTGGTATCAAAGACTGAACTTACGTTGCCATTTGTGGAATGCGATGAGTGTGGGTGTGATGGTGTCTTTCGCTGACGATGGAGAGTCCAGTTTTCTGCGTTGCGTTTATATGTGGTTCTGAGCCGCCGAGCCGGACCGAGTGGAGAGAATAAGGCAAGGCCTCCGGCGGCATTCCGACTGTCATCGTGTGTTCATATTCCTAGCAAGAGCTATCTGGTCGACAGATGGAATAATGCGGGCGCCGCCCAGGTTTGCAATCTCTTGACCATATCAGGTTCCGCTTGCATATCCCACAAGAGATACCATTGAATTAACTCCTGCGTTCCCGTGGGCAGCAGACAGACGGGCCAAATGGTGCAGTAGCTTATCGCTCACGAAGCGCGCCACAGCAACTATGACAGTAGCGAGAAATATAATCTGGGTTTGGGGAGACAGTATTGAATCGCATAAGACGCGGACCGAATCCACTGGCAAGTGGAATGGCGCCAGACGTCTTTGGAAAGCCAACTATACCTGCCATTCGCCTCCACAGTGGATTCGCTGCCCGCAATCCGATGTCCACGGGACCAGATCAGGTTCGCAGCAAGATTCGAATCGGTCAGAAGGTCCACGCACAAGAATCACATACTAGCTCATTATGGTTCAGAGAAATTCAGGACTCGAGTGAACTTTCTTAGCTCCTTCGAGAAGCCACCTGTAAGTGAGCGGAGCGTATATGGATTTCAGACGTACCGAACGACGCTCCCGACCATTCAATAACGTCGGTGCCGCTTGCAAACGTGCACATGTCTGCTTCAATAGGCAACTTGATTATTAGTGTATGTGGATTTTTGAAGGGTCGAATGAAAACACCGGCGGCTCTCGCGAATTAATTAATTATGTCGAAAATCTGGCTTTTGCCGAGTCCATTGCAAAAATGTTGAAAATATGACAGGTGGAATGTACTCCGGCGTTGTCCTTCCTCCGGTACACATCGCGAGGTTGATACCTCTCTCCACCACCAGCAGAAAACAGTTCGCCCAGTAAACCCATTACATTCTGCACAGTATCGCCATATACCAAATAGCCACGTGACTCAGTCCATCTTTCCACATTGATTTCGTTAATCTCGAGTCCGTGCTAGCAGGGCCGCGACGCCCATAGCATTAACGCAACAAAAATCATCGGCAAGACGCAGTTCCCCGCCAAAATTGCTGCCGCATTCGAGAACGTCAAACGCGCCGAGACCGCCAAGACTCTCGCGACACTGCTCAGCGTCAGCACCGACAAATTAAGCGAGACCGCTGTCGGCTTCCGAAGGGCGGGAGCGCCTTCACGTTCCTCGACATCGCCAAGGCCGGGCTCAAAGCCACAAGGAGTTTTTAGTAGACGCGATCACCGCGAAACACGGGCATGTGGTGAACACCGGCGCGCAGTCGTTCAATTGCCATGGGTGCGGCACCAAGTCCTTCGGGGGAGGGGAGTATCTATACGTTGCGTTCGAGTATTTGTGCACTTGAGCTGTGGCACAAGACTTACTTATACGATATGCACCCGACCAAGAGATGTTGTTTTGCTTCTCAAATCCCGAGTTTCTCCACAAATACTGCATAGAATCACACGAAAGAACCTGCCTGTTTGTCGAGGGACGCAGGGAAGTGGGTTTGAAGGCCAAAATTAGGTTGGCGCGCTCCGTTGAACCGAAAGTCACGGCGATGGCCCTTGTATGGGGTATGGGCTAGCAGGGGAGCAGAATTGAATAAACGACCGTGAATGTTATTCTGAGCCTCGTAGAGCCATGCAGCCGTGATAAAAAGGCCAACCAACAGGTCAGGCCATCCAGCTTCGTTGGAGATGATGTAGCGCGATGCTGAAGCGACAGCTACAATAAGTGTGCAATGCAAACAGAAAACGAGCGCGCACCATCGACCTTACGAGGATGCCTCGCAGCGATGAACGCGTCTGCCGACACCCAGTAGTCATTGCCGCTGAGCGCGCCACACAGCCAGTCCAAGCGATACGACTTGGACTGATGGATGCAAACGAAGCGAGCATTGCCTGCGAGCGGGTGGGTGTCTATCGTCTCCACGGGCGTTTGAACTAAAATGACAATGCGTTCCAAAGTCGTCTGTAATCGCATGGTGTCGTATAGCGTGGTATCGTGTAAGAATAAGTTGAGCGCGAAATGGGTGAGGTTGGGCATGAGGGGCAGCCACGTTTTCCGACATTGTATCCCGTCGGCTGGACATCATGCGGCACTTCGATGGTCAAATCGATATGTCGCAAAGAGGCTGCGACAATCCAAAGGTAAGTTTTCCTGAGCTGTTGTTGGAAGATATCGATAATTTTCTAGTGTCATAAAATTGGGGTTCAAGACAGAGTTTGAACGCTGTTCCAGATGTAAGGTTTCCCATTACTGCTCAAAGGAGTGCCAGATCGTCGACTAGGTCGGGCATCGATCGACGTGCGCGGCACATCGGTGTATGAAGGTTGGTTTCCTGTTCCCCATGGGACAAACTCGCATATATCCATAGGTTTCACCGGGAGGCTCACTTCTCGCGAACGGGCATTCTTGCGGTTCTTGCTCCATCATGATTATCTTGAAGCCAGGAGTAAGATTATCCTGGATCAAGTCCCGATTTTCCGCGACAAACCCGGATAACATGGCGTACACGGTGTTCGATTACATGCGCGGGCAGGTTGAAGTCTTGAAACTTCCCGTTGCCCGTTGCAATTTCAGTTTCAGGACAAACGATCCGTGTGGACCCAGATCTGTGGTTCGACCGCATGTTGCGTGCGGTGGCGAGCCATGAACGCATGGGCCTACATGTTATGCTTCTGCGCGACGGCGAAGAGGCGAAATTGTGGGTTTTGCCGCTGCGCGTTTACCAGGGATAGCGTGGCTCGACTGGGCTCTTTCGAGGATGGGACAGCTGGGTTCATTGAAGCGGCAGAGAATTTGGAAATAACCGAGGGTACTGTGGAGATTCACTAGGACATATTCGTGTAGCCTTTCTAGTTTCAACCATCTGTGCTCGGCACGTTGGTTCAAATCACGTCGGTTTCTTCTCAACCTCCGACGGAGAACAGGGAATACCAGGAATCAACCAGGATCCATGTCACATCTCATGTACATACAGTAGTGCGGGTCATAATGCATAACCTCATAATGCATACCTCCCAAAATTTCTCATAATGCATCGGCCTCGGAGATCCACCAAATGGCCTCTCACCACCATAGAGTGGTGGTACTAATGCATAATGCTCATAATGCATTGGCCACACTGAAATTTGGCAGGGGAACAGACCTTATGCATTATGACCCACTCTACTGTACATCTATCTTGATCTCTTGGAAGGAAAGCAAACAAGATGAGAATATTCAAGGATGGACTCACGTAGCCATTTGGTTTACCCTCTTTATAAAATTAGCGTGTCTGTCTGTCCTCTTTAAGCTCCGCCTAAGATTTGATTTCCGCTGCCATGCCGGGTAACGTCCGCCTCATTCAGGGTCCGTTATGCCGATGTGCCGGCCCCCACGGCATTACGTTTCGCCTTCAATATGCTGTGGTTGGGTTCTGGTTCCGCAGTTATTCCGGTACTCATAATCTACCTGTTTAACCGTCTTGTAGGAGACACAAAAACAGGTGATACGCGAAGGGTTCACAGAGGCGAGGTTTTCCCACCGGTAATGGAGAGGTGAGGTATAAACCTCGCGTTTACATTGGACGACCGATGTGCACCGGAGGAAGAACAACGCCGAAGTTACATTCCAACTGTCATATTTTCAACCCTTCTTTGCAATGCACTGTCGGCAAAAGCCAGATTTTCGGCATAATTAATTTGCCAGAGGCCGCCGATCTTGCATTCGACCTGTCTGAAACCTGAGCGCAAAGCGGCACCGACATCATTGAATGGTCGGGACCGTCGTTCGGTATGTCAGAAATCCATTTCTGCTCCGCTACTTACAGGTTGATTGTCGAAGGAGCTACGAAAGTTAACTCGAGTCGTAAAATTCTGTGGACTATAACGAGCGGGTAAGCGATTCTTGTGTGTTGAACGTTCTGACCGCTTCAAGTCCTGCCGCGAACTTGATCTGGTCCCATGGAGATCAGAAGTCCAATAATACGGGCGGTGAAACCAATGTGGAGTCGAATGGCAGGCATGGTTGACCTTCCAGAGACGTCTGGCGCCATTCCACTTGCCAGTGGATTCGGTCCGCGTATTATGCGATTCAATACCATCTCCACAAACCCGGATTATATTTCTCGCTACAGTTTGCAGCTGCCAGAGGTTTTGTCGCGCCCTTCGTGGGCGACGAGCTCCTACACCATTTGGCCCGCCTGTCTGCTGCACACGGGAACTCTGAGTCAATTCAATGCTATCTCTTCTGGAATATGCAAGCGGTACCTGATATGGTCAAGAGTGAATGCACAGCGCCCGCATTATTCCATCTGTCAACCAGATAGCTCTTGCTAGGAAAGTAAAACACATGGTGACAGTTGGAATGCCACAGTACGCCTTCCCTTGCCCTCTTCGCTCGGTCCGGTTCCGAACCACACATATATAAACGCGACAAAAAAACCCGACTCTCCAGCGTCAGCGAAAAACACCCACCCCACCCACACTCGTCGCATTCTCCACTTCTACAATGGCAACGTGAGTCCATTCTTAGATATCAGCGTTGATGCTATTGCTAACCCTCGTTACAGCATTGACGCGACCAAAGTAGTCAGCAAGGAGCAGTTCGACGCCAAAGTGGCCGCCGCATTCGAGAACGTCGCCCGCGTCGAGACCCCCGCCGCAGACACCCAGACCCTCGCGACCTTGCTCGGCGTCACTGCCGACAAACTCGGCGCCACCGCCGTCGGCTTCCCGAAGGGCGGGGAGACTTGCGCCTCCTGCGGCCGTACCTTCACGTTCCTCGACATCGCGGAGACAGGGCTCAAAGCCCACAGCAAAGAGTTCCTGGTGGACGCGATCACCGCCAAAAACGGGCATGTGGTGAACACAGGCGCGCAGCCGTTCAATTGCCACGGGTGCGGTACCAAGTCCTTCGGGGGAGGGGAATATCTATACGTCGCGTTCGGGTATTTGTGCACCTGAGATGTAGCACAAGACTTGTACGATATACACCCGACCAAGCGATGTTGTTTTGCTTCTCAAATATTGCACGGAAAATGAACAAACACTCTGCCTCACTGAGCACGGAAAACACCGGGCTTTGAACGTGAAAATTGCTTTCGCGCCCTCTGATGAATTACGCCGGAAGTGATCGATTATGGCAGAGATAAGATACAGGGGTGGTAGATGGCAACAAGCTAGTCAGGCCCTCCACGATTCATAATATTCAGTGGAGATGATGTAGCATGATGCTGAAGCGACGTACAATCAGCTACAAAAAGTTTGGAACACCATAAAACGCGAGTGCACCATCGACTTTACGGGCACGCCTCGCAGGGATGAACACGTCTGCGAATGCCCAGTAGTCATTACCAGTTAACACACCACGCAGCCAGTCCAAGCGAAACGGCTTCGGCCGATGGATGCAAACGAAGCGATCATCGTCTGCGAACGGGTGGGTTCCCGTCGTGTTTATGGGAGGTGGGTCCAGGTCCAAACGACACTCCGTTGCAAAGTCGTCTGTAGGCGCATTATGTCGTACAGCACGGGAAAAAGGTCGTCGAATAATGAATTGGGCGCAAGGTGCGTAAGGTTGGGCATGAGGGGCAGCCTTTTACCCAAATTGCGCAGATTCTCATTCAGATTGGCGTCCATCAGCTCGAGGTGTGTGAGTTTGCTGAAGACGGAAGGCGTTTTTTCGCTCAGGGGAAGCGTTCCAAGAACGGAGGAAGCGCGATTGCAAGACGCCGAAGATGCTGAAGGGTACTCAGGGTGCAAGCATACGGAGTCGGGTCAAAATACGCGAATAAATTGGTAACGTGATTGCAGGCCTTGAGGACCGAGTCGACATCGGAATCATCGCCATCGACTAGGAAGAGATGCCTGACAGCTTGTTGGAAGAAATTCGGCGGTTTGTCCCCGATTAGCCACAGTAAAGTCTTTAGAGGAATAATGCGGAAGCCAGATCCTTCGACGTCCTGGTACGCAGAGCAGTATAGAACACGATATAATATAGGCTCCAGCTTGTCAGGAGTATCTTCAGCAGACATCGATTCCACATGGAAGCAGTCTCATTACGAGTCTTAAAATATATTTTAAGCTCGTTATTTAGTCATGTTTTCCCGCCAACCTGGGTCGCTTTTTGATACTGACGTAGTTGATTCGTGTTGGAACATTTTCCTTATAAGTTTAGATTAAATGCTCTGCCTTCCATCTATGGAAATATTTTACATCATTTCTGTGAGTCATGCTCTCGTTATACTATTCAGCTGACTACAGGCCTGAATTCTGCTTTTTGAATACTTTCCATGGTGTCCATTCAAGAGCCGATGCAGCGAGGCCTGTGTTTTGTAAACAATGCATCTGAACTTGCTGTAACTTCTGTTCACTGCCTGAAATAATGAATTTGAACAATGGTTGAAGCTGAACATTCACAGCCATTCTGGCCACTGTGAATTAACTCAGTTCAACCTTGTGGAGTTCCAGACTAATTGTGAATCCTGAGGAGGTGGATTCAGTCCTCACTGTTGTATTCCAGGTAGGGCTGCCACCCGCTGCTGTCACCACGGGTCAACGGCACCCCGTCGAACGGGTGCCATACCCGTTCCGTCGGCGATTCTTTGCGCTTGCTGACAACCGTCGAAAAACCGCCGACCCCGGATGTCGCGACGGGTCCACGGCTAACCCACCTAAAATTCGCCTGACACACCACTGAAAACTCTCACCCGACCCCACCCGACCAACTGCGTCATTGCAGGCCATCTGCCTTAGCAAGTTAACCCTATTTTTTGCCTACGAGACGGAGAAGGATTTGGAAATATAAAGAATGGCCGCCGCATCGCGGCAACGGGTGGAAGCCCTAATTCCAAGGACATCTTGGTTGATGCAATAGTGCAATCAAATTGATGCGAGCAGAATTGTGATCAGTTACAGCGCCAAGAACGGAGTCTTCATACCCAAAATGAGAGATTTTCCATGTTCAATTGAGTTCAAACGATGAGGGAAGATAAGAATAATGTCTAACCCACCTGAATTCACGGAACAGCATCCAAAAAACCGAACCAAGCTTCAGGTTAATTGAGTAGAACTTTCACTGCATTTTGACAGGGTCTGGACCCAACTTAGCCGAGAGATGCCGAGCCGTTCCCGAGGCACCCAGTGTTTGGCAGCACCATTTTCAGATTGCCCCGAGATCTTTGGTTCAATCGATGAAACATTTCTAGGGTATTCAACCATCCATTTTCAATACCTTGTGTCGGAAAAATCCCCTATATTCAACTATAAAACCAGCCAAAATTCACCTGGATCAGAATGCTACACTGCTACTGTCAATCTCAAAGTCTTGAAAAAGGCTGTAGGATTGTATAAGTAGATTACTCATAGACAAATGGTGAGGATGTAATGGATTTTTCCATGGGACCATCTGGCGTGAGCCTCCAAGTAAGTGAACTGTGCAATTAAATCATCAAAATTATCCAGATTTTCTGAACAAGCCAAAGGCCCGACGAGTATTGCCATGCACTAGCAATGGCCCTCAAACCTTTCATACCATTCCTTGACCCGCGCTGCTACTAAGTATAATGGAGGTTCGATGCAAAGCCGCCGCACATTCGAACACAACGCGTTCCAAGTCAAGTGGAAGTCGAGGGGGGGCGGTCTCACAAAGAAGACCCGCCATAACACCTGGTGCCACATCGTGGTTGGTGGCAGGAATCAAGGTTCGTGCCTGTCAGGGTAACGCGCAACGCAATGATGGAAACTGTCACGTCGCTGATCTATTTTTTCTTACTGTCGAACAACGAGTGGATGTCGCGCGGGAGGTTTCTTCGCCGTTCGCACAAATTCCTGCCGCCCCGAGTCGCGCGCGAGCTGGAGCTTGGGAGCCACCGGATTATGTCGTTGCTTGCTCGCAGCTCAACTTGTCTATCCTCCCAACAATCGAATCCAAATGGAGGACCCCGAGTAACGCAGCGACGGTCCGGCAACTGCGTTTATATCGGTGGCGGGCAACGTCTTCCGGACACAACGGGCAACAATGTCCTACAGCAGCCACAAAACCTTGTCCGATCATTGCCACATGCAAGCCAGGACTGGAACGCGCATAGTCTGTCATCTGTGGATTGCGGGTTGAGTTTGCGAGGCAACCTTCACTCAGCCGAACGCTACGAAGCTGGAGATCCTGGCGAAAACGCTGGCGGTAGAGGACGGCGCAGCTGAAACTGAACTGTCAAACGCCGACGCCATTTCACCGTGGAAGACGGCACAGACTTGTTTCTCTTCTATCGCGCCCCTGGTCTGGGCGCTCATCGATGCAGATCTCGACACAGCATTGGAGATATTGACCGGCTGCGACTATGAATCTATCAGTTTCTGGGAACCAGGGTGTAGTAATCCGCCGTGCGCGGGATCTCGACTTCCCCACGTCGCTAAATGTGTTGCACGCTAGCGGCCCGTTTGGCGCGGTTGTCACCCTTGCTCGCAGATATTTAAACACATTGCCTAGCCTCTCACGTTCGGCACCCCCTGGCTTATTTTACTTCTTTGGCTATGGCACAGGGCACCAGTGGCTCATACACCAGTGACGAACCACTGTGCAGAATGCGCTCACACAAGGGGCAACATGCCTTCCCTTCCGCAGACAAAGTACTGCCCATCGTGCCCCGCCAAGTTCACGCGAACAACGCACTTGAAGCGGCACCTACGATCTCGTATGTGGTGATTCGCCCTGGCGATATGGTGACTGACAGGCAACTCGCAGACAAGGACGAACGACTCTACCCATGCGACGCAAGTGATACGGCCCTACGTGTCTTTTCATCTTTCTAATGCCCCCGCAGATCTGCAATCGTTCGGAATTCACCCGAAGCGACCTGCTGCTCCGCCATAAGCGCACGTGTGGGCAGTAAGTTCCTGGTACAATCAACTCAGGATGGGCTGCTGAATAGCGTACCTTGTAGGATCCATCGCTGTCGGAGGAAGGCGTGTGACGTGGGTTGAGGTTTTTTCTGTCGTGCATGCCAGCTCAATACTAAGCAATTTATGAACAGGCCTGCGCGAAAACCAAAACCAAATGCAACCTGCAATATCCATGCGCCAAGTGCTCATCTCGAGGGCGTGAATGCGTGTTTCAGAACAATCCCCAAAAGTCTCGCGATGGGGATTCCGAGAGGTCTCCGTCCACCAGCCCACTTCGTTCGACGGCCGGCTCACCTCCCTCTACTCCCCCACTCTCCCTCTCGCCACCAGAGTGCTCTTGGCAAACGACCAACCGCTTCGAGTCACCTTGCTCCCTCCTTCTAGGTCTTCCGGACCTATCGGAATTTGCTTCTTCTTCTTCGGAGGGCTCGTCAAAGCATTCGACGCCTGGCTCTGAAGATTTCGAGATCTATGGCGGGTTTCCGTTCGACATCGGAGCGTACGAAAACCACAATCCAACTCCATTCGACGACTGGTCTCTGCTCCCGAGTTCTTCATCGGAGCTCGACCCCGCATTAGCCGGGGACTCGAATTATTTTTTGCCTCGATCCGAATGCGGGTATGGATTCATTCGCATCGTTCAGCCGATCCCTGGGCCCACCACCGCCTCCACCAAGCACCCCGGTAGAGAACACGAACGGGAACCGTCCAGTAACGCCGCCCACCCTCTCGCTGGATTACCTCCACTCCCGGGACGAACAGTGCCTTGTTGACGCATCCTCTGCGGCTCCAGGTATATACCGTGGGTGTTCATCCTCTTCCACAACTCCCGTTAAAATTCAAATTCGATCTTCCAGTGCAACCTTTTCTTCACCCGTTTTCCTCCCCCAGGTCCCTCTCATACACGCACCGACCTGGAACATCGCAGCCACCCTCCCAATTCTGATGCGTATCTTCCGCGCTTGTGGCGCCCTCTTCGCCAAAACGTCCGAAGGTGCGGGGTTTGCGGAGATGACCCTCTCAGACATTGTTTCTGATATCATGGTTGAATCCAGTAGGGTGAGTGGGTGGTCTGGCGAAGGAAACGAATATTGAATGCTGATTCTCTCAGCTCAACGATTCGGGAAAAGATTTTGGTTCCGACGTATCCCGCAGCCAAATCCAGCTTGTTATTGCGCTCGTTCTTCTGCAGACAATACCTCTCTTTCATCGCGAGAGTGAAGGGGCGGCCTCACCGAATTTACAGTACCATGCGCTGCTTGTGGCGGTAAGTCCTACCGCTTGGAAAGGAAAATACTGCAACTGATGTCATTCTCTAGATAATTCGGCAGACGCGTCTGATTGGACGTGTCAAGTCGTGGAGGGCACCCGACTGGACCGATCCCGAGTCACTCGAGTCGGCATGGATCGAATGGGCAGAAGTTGAGACGATCAAGAGGTGCGTTGGTATATCCTCCCATCGAGAACTTTGACCTCTGACCCTGATTTTCCCCCATTACAGAGCTCTGCGACTCGCGTACGCGTACTCGCACGACAGCTCCGACTCCACGTATTCCGCGTCCTGGTCTGCGGACATGGAGATGGAGATCGAGTTGGTGTCTTTCCCGTGCGATGACGCTTTGTGGCGCGCGCCAAGTGCGGCGGAGTGGTTCGCGGTTGCTCACACGCCGAGCCCCCACGGCGTCGGCATGTCGAGGGTCTACGGCGTGACTGTGCAAGACGCGCTTGCGGCCCTCGCTGCTCCGTCTGGCATAGATTCCAGCATCGCAGTTCCGTTGACATCATTCGGACTGTTCATCCTCATCCACGCTATTCTTCGGAACATCCCGCTTCCGCACTCACCGCTGGGAGGTTGGTCGCGTTGTACGCGGGCGGCGAGCAGAGCGGAGCGCACCCGTCGGACGCAGCTGATGCTCGACAATTGGTTGCAAATGTGGTTGAAAAGTCCCGAAGCAGCATGGTCGCGGCACAACGGCACGGTTGGTCTCGGGGAAAAGCCTCCGTTGATGTGTAACTCGCTACCGCTTTACTGGCTTGCACAGGTAGCTTGTGGAAGAACTCTTGAGCCAGGGCCTGGGTGAGACCCACAGGCAGCAGGCAACATGGGCGCTATGTATTCGTATCTTAATACATTTATTATGTTTTATATCGTTGTGGAATTTAATCCCATGCAGGACACTCCGGTCAAGCTCCATTAAGTACCTCAATATGCAGCGGAAGTTCCTCTCTTACCTTCTCTCCCCCGAATTTCCCGATATCGGTACATGTACCACAGATATGCGAGAAAGCGAGAGGGTAGCGCGTGAGGAAGGTATTGAGAACGATGTACCGGTGCATTGGAGTGATCTCATTGGTCTTCTGGTCTCGCAAATCACCTGGAAGGAAAATTTGAGTTAAGTCACGAAAGAAGGTCGTGGAAGCAATGGATGGGGCACTACATCTGTCGAACAGATACAGGCAATGTAGTGGAGAACTGCGACCGCCAAGTAGGACGAAGAGATTAGTGTGATGGCAAGTGTGGGTGAAGATTCGAAAAGACTTAAAGATCTACGACAAACCGAACAGAGAAGGTTGAGAAGAGTCCCATACAGATAATTAGAGCTTCCGCCGCTCTGTCCCGCTGATGAATTTTAAATGAGAAACGCGTCTCACAGGGCGGGGGTTGGTGAGCGCGAATGACTCTGTCGGGCAAGTTGATCCCACCTTTCATGATCGCATTGGAGCTTCAGCAGACGCAAAAAGCAACTTGAAACTGACTGGCGAGGCACGAAAAATGAAACGATACGCACGAAAGGAACATCTCAGGCTTGCAGTCTTGAGTGAGCCGGAGAATTTTATCTGTCGTTGCATTCGTCAAGAAGAACCGTCGTAAGACAAGACATTACGACGGACTGGCGGGAAATTGCGAGAGCTGCACCTTGTTCCCCGTCAGCTGGAAACTACGCGTGATCGCTGTCGGCACGTCCACAAGCAACGTATAGTCACCCGGATACAACCACGCGTTCCCGTCTTCATCTGTGCGGGCAATGCTCCCCAGCGTCACCGGTAGCTGCGCCGTGACTGTGCTCCCCGCACCCACACCCTTCGACCGCACGTACGACACCAGCTCCTTCTTCGGGAACGGCGCAGGGCCCGCTGTCGTGTTCACGAACAGCAGCGTGACGAAATCCGACGCGACCGTCCCCATGTTGTGCACCGCGACCGAGAACGTGTCAAGCAGCGCCAGGTCGATGTGCACGCTGCCCTGCCCGGCGGAAACAAGAGCTTGAATGTCGTACGATGCCGCAGGTGGGCTGGCGAAGCTGACGCCGAACGTCGTATAACTCAGCCCCGTCCCGAATTCGTACCTTGGCGTGCCCGAGAACCACTTGTACGTCCGCCCGGGGTTGGTAGAGCTCGGGCGGAGAGTCATGTCGGTCATGGGTACCTGGTTGACATAGTCCGCGGGATATTGAGTCACCGGGAGGCGTCCTGCGGGCGATATCTTCCCCGTTATAATGTCGACCACGGCGGTGCCCCCACTCTGCCCTGGATACCCACCCCACACGATCGCGCTGACCTGTAGTCGCGTTATATATTTAGAAAGGAAAACGGAAGAGGAATGCAGAAATTCACATTAGCGTTCGCCTTCAACACCGCATCGTCCACCTGCCCCCCACCAAATTGCAACACAACCAGCGGCTTCCCCCACCGCCGCCAGCTGCGCAATCAAATCCAGCTGGTTCCCCGGCCATTCAATCGTACTGCGATCCGTCCCCTCCGCCTCGACACTATTGTCAATCCCCCCCGCAAACACCACCGCATCCGCCGCCTGCGCCGCCGCAACAGCTGCCGCGAACCCGCTCGTATCGCCTGAGTTGATCTGCGTCCCCGCCTCGAGCGTCACGGCGAAGCCGGCGGATTGCGTGGCGGCGAGGGGGCTGATGAGGAAGGGCGCGGGGCCGGCGTAGTTGCTCTGCATTGCGGTGGTGGCGCTCGCCCAGGGGCCGATGAGCGCGAGCTTCTTGATGGTGGGGGGCAAGCGGGAGCGTGCCGTCGTTCTTGAGCAGGACCATGCCGTCGGCGGCGAGCTGGTGTGCGATCTGCTGCGCGTCGGGGGTGTTCACGTCTGTCCAGCTCAGTTGGCGGTACGGCTGCGAGGCAGGAGGATCAAAGTATCCAAGGCTACCGGCGAGAACTCTGATGAGACAGTCTTATCTGAGAAGAGGAAAAAACGCACCGCATGAACGACGCATACTGTCGCGTCAGCGCTCTGGCAATAGTCGACACATTAACCAACCCCATATCCAGCGCCGCGCCCAAATTATCACCATACGTTGTCCCGCAATCCAGATCCGCGCCCGCATTCATCCCCGTCGCCGCCGCATGCGCAAAGTCCGGCACGAAATGCCTCTGATCGAACATAAACTCGATCGCGTCGCAGTCCGCCGTGACCCACCGCTCCTCGTTGAAGCCCCAAAAGTCGCGCAGGAGCGTCTGCAGCAGGAAGGGGTCCGCACACGACGGGAGGCCGTTCACTGCGTTGAAGCCGCACATGATCGAGGCGGCCTTGGCGTCGCGCACGCAGCTCTGGAACGGCGGGAGGTAGTACGAGGCGAGATCCTGCTGCGAGATGACGGCGTCGAAGACGAAACGGTTGGTGCCCGGCGGATTTTCGAGATCGTAACCCGCGAGGTGTTTGCAGTCTGCGACGACTTTGAATTGGGGTGGGTCAATCCCGCCCTGGAGGCCTTCGACGAAGTTGTATGCGTATTGCGCCACTCTGAATGGGTCTTCTCCGGGCGTCTCTTGACCGCGGCCCCAGCGAGGATCGCGGAAGGCTATAATGCTGCTCGATCATTTCACGAAAAGGAAGGAACGATTGCGACGCTTACGGTTGATGTTCGGCGTGAAGTAATCCAGCCCCGCCCGCTCAGCATTGTTGAACGCCCTCCCCTCCGTGCTAATCACCGCTCCTACGGCCTTAATGGCCGGATCATCAAACGCCGCGCTCATGTGGAGCGGTGCAGGGAACGACGTCGCGAAACTAAAGTCACCCGACGCCGCGAACACGATCCCAGGGCTGCTCGCGACCCCGTGCTACGAATGAAAAACGCATCAGGTGGCGGCGCGGATGCAGTTATGAGAAGAAGAGTCACTAGAGCTTCGTTCGCCGCCTGATATGCAGGGACGCCGAGGCGCGGGACGCCGGGCGCGCCGGCGTTAGTATTGCTGACGAGCTCGTCGGTGGTGAACATCGCGATGAGCGCCTGGGCGCGCGCCGTCGGAGTAGCGGATGCATCACAGACTGTAGTATTCGCGAGGGGTCCACTGACACAGTCTGGGAAGCCGAAGGCGCGCACGCGCGCAGCGTACGTAAAGGCAGCCGCAAAGCCAAGTCGTCCGCGCATCCCGATGAAGGGCGAAGGAGGGGTGCTCGAAGTAGGTTGCCTGTGGAGTATACTGTTCAATTTATTGCTGCTGCAATCGAAGAGAAGGCCCGGACGCGAATCACCTGATCCATCACGCAGAGCATGAATTGCGCTTGCATCACCCAGATTCCCCGCTGCAGACTGGCGTCCCATGTGGAAGAAGCTGCATCGCCGAAATTTAGATGAAAACGCAACAAGCTCAAGCGGATCTGACTGAGATTGTTCAATTGGGAAAGCTGCCTCCCCGAAGGAAACCCACCCGAAGGGGGCAAGCTCACTACATCGTCCCAGAAGATCGAAAGGAAAGACGTCCAATACTCCAGTGAGAGTGGCTGGCTGGAGAAAGAGATGAACAGGCTCGATTACAGTGGAAGCCAACTTTTCAAGATGGCAAAACAAGAACAGAGTCATCTCCCAGCCTCCCAGCGCGAAACCGTCGGGGCTGAGAAGATGCATCCGTAGAGTGGAAGAGCAAGAAAATATTCGTAAGTAGCCGGTATTGGGCAGAATCCGCGCTGCCGTGGACCCCGCGAGCTGTGCAAACAATAGGCTAGGATTCACGAGTACAGCCTAATACGAACCGCCTCGGAGTTTGAAAATAAAGATCCGAGTAAAATCCGGTGGTCGCATGCGGCGTGCCATCATTCCATCACAGATCCACCCGAGCGCCTTGCAAAAGAAAGGGCTCAAACTCACTTATATTTCGTTGGAAAATTCTTTAAAAATCGCTTTCGACACCCTGAGATTAGTATAACAAACATCCGTAAAAAAAACCCGGCACTTTGGGGGAGTTTGGGAGAGGAAGCGAGTCCCCCATCAAAGAATTCAAACTCCGAGGCGGTTCGTACTCGCTTGTACTCGTTAATCCCAGCCTCTCTAGTATACGTGATCTGAACGACTATCTTCAGATTTCACGCCCGGTAGACTAGAGAGGCTGAAACGAGCCTATGCAAACAAAGGAAGAGACTCGGAAAAGAGATGAAGGTGTCACATCAGTCACATCAGATCACTTCGCGCGCCGGCCCGGTGATGCCGCCACGTTGAAACGTTCAGACGAACTCCTGCGAATTCCACGTCAACCGTGTCTTGGTACAAATAGTCCTCTAAACTGGGACTGGTTGTTCTGTGCCGCAGTATGGGCGGCACAAGGGTAGTATGTAAGTACTCCTAACCCTCTGACAGCTGCCCTCAAGAGGTGATCGTCCGTAAAATTTCGGACACAAGGTCGGAAAAGTGAACTAAGGCCCTCTAGACCCTCCCTCCCTCTTAGCCGAGCACAGCCACCTCCCAAATCCGGCAATTTTCGGTTTCAACTACACATTTTGGTCGCTATATGTGCTGGCATCGTCAATTGTCTCGAGACAGTGGATGTTACTAGAGTCGGAGTAGTGCCGGAGGAGGAGCTCCCAGATGCCGTAGAAGTACAGGGGATTTTTGGATTGGCAGTGAAAAAACTGGTCAATGCGTGTGCCCCGCAGCATCCCGCACATTTCATTTATGTACAGTGCTCTCTTCAGGCTGCTTCCAGTTTGCTTCGCCACCATTTCCAAAGCCAATTGTTTTATCACACAGGTCGCAGGTACCGATCCACCTGGAGGAAGAAGTCAGCCGAAAGAAGCCGGGAACAGGATTGTATTCATGCCTGACTTGACGCTGTGACATCCATCTGACTGAATGGTCCAAGAAACGCATGGAGCACGGAGATGAAAAGGTGGTGCAAGAAATAGGCCTTGATTGGCTGTGATTGGGATCTCCAGCAATCAAGGCGGCAGTGAATATAAAAATCTATTGATTTTTTTCCGACTTTTTTTCGGGAATCATCTAAAACATGTTTTTGAAGCATTTGGAACCTTGGTCCGAAAAGTGAAATAACGTGACTTCGACCCTCCTCCCTCCTGAGGCTGTGCCTCGGCATTTGCCGGTGATCACCTCTTGGCTGCCCTGCTGAGTATTGAACCACGTTTCGTATGTTGATTACTTTTGGCTGCGCCGCTGCAAAACCGTCCCTGTATCTTCTCTACCGTTTCAAAATTTGACTCGCATTTGCGCCATGGTTCTGAAAACTCTCTGGACACTTGGCCCACTACTCGCATTTGAGCATATTGGCTGAAGCCTACTTGGATCCGTCCGGACCGTCCCCAGTTGAAGTTGAGGTTGCTATTGCAGCATGAGTCGAGCGGAGAGGTCGAAATCTCTCGGAAACAATGGCAAAATTGGGGGCCAGCTTGAGCAGATCCGCGGGTCAAACTGCGTCCTGCATGCAATTAAATTCCAGAAAGATATAGTTAAAACACAATAAATTGATTAAGATATGAATAAATAGCCGCTCAAATCGCTCAAATCCAGATCCCGGGTTCACGAGTTCTCCCACAATGCTACCTGTGCAAGCCAGTAAAGCGGCAGCGAGTCACACACAAACAGCGGCTGTTCCCCGAGTCCAACGGTGCCGTTTTCCTGCGACCGGAATGCCTGTGGACTTTTCAACCACATGTGCAACCAATTGTCGAGCATCAGCTGCGTCCAATGGGTGCGCTCCTCTCTGCTCGCCGCTCGCGTGCAACGCGGCCAACCTCCCAGCGGTGAGCGTGCAGGGAAGATGTTCCGAAGAATAGCGTGGATGAGGATGAACAGTCCAAAAGAAGGCAGGAGAACTGCGTCGGTGGGATCTGTGCCTGGTAGAGCGGCGCGCGCCGCGAGCGCGTCTTGGACACTCATGCCGTAGACCCTCGACACGCCAGCGCCGTGGGGGCTCGGCGTATGGGCAACTGCGAACCACTCCGCCGCACTCCGCGCGTGCCACAAAGCGTCATCGCACGGGAGGGGAAGTAGCTCGATTTCCATCTCTATCTCCGCGGGCCAGGACGCGAAATATGTGCCTTGGGAGCTGTGGTGCGAGGACGCGTACGCGAAGAGCAGCGCTCTGTCGTGCGGAAGAATCAGGGTCAGAAAGAAAACGTGTTTATTTTATTAGAGGATAGACTGACGCACCTCTTGATCGTCTCGACCTCTGCCCACTCAATCCATGCCGACTCCAGTGCCCCGGGATCAATACTCCAGTCCGGTGCTCTCCACGACCTGGCGCGCTGAAGCAACGCTGTCTGTTGAATCATCTAGAGTAGAGAATGGTATCAATTATAAGACTCTTCCTATCAGAAAACGGAGTGACTCGCCCACACAAGCATCGCATGGTGCTGTAAATTTGGCGACGCCGCCCTTTCACCCTCGCGCTGAAAGAGAGGTATCGTCTTCAGAAGCATGAGCGCAATAAGGAGCTGGATTTTCCCGCGGGATACGTTGGTGCCGGAATCCCTTGCGTCCGCATTGAACTGAACAGAGAATCCGCATTCAATATTCGTTTTTCTTCGCCCGACCACCCACTCACCGCTTTGCCGAGTCCAACCATAATATCAGGAGTAACTGATTCGAGCGCCGCCTCCCCGAACGCCGCACCTTCGGGCGTTTTGGCGAAGAGGGCGCCGCAAGCGCGAAATATACGCGCCAGGATGGGAGGGTGGCCTTCATGTTCCAGGTGGGTGCGTGTATGAGGGGGACCTGCCCCGAGAAAATGAATGCAGAAGAGGTGCACTGGGTCCATGAGAAGAGATAAGATTAAATTGAACGAGACTCGTGGAGGGGGATGGACACCCACGGTATGGGTCTGGAGGTGCACATAATGCGTCAACAAGGTACTGTACGTCCAGGGGGGTAGAGATAATTCGGAGAGACGGTGGGCGGCGTCATTAGACGGTTTCCGGCCGTGTTCCCCACTGGCGTGCTTGGCACAGGAGGCGGTGGTGGGATCGGGGATCGGATTCGTAGTGCGAATGGATCCATATCCTTGTTTGCAGCGAGGAAAAACGAGCTCGAGTCCCCGGGGAAAGCGGTGTCGAGCCCTGATAAGGGCGGACTCGAGAAAAGAGACCGCTCATCAAATGAGATTGTATTTTCGTACGTTCCGATGTCGAACGGAAACTCGCAATAGATCTCGAAATCTTCGGAGCGAGGCGTCGAGTGGTTTGACGAGCCCTCCGAAGGAGAAGAAGCAAATTCCGATAAGTCCGGAAGACCGAGAAGGAGGCAACCAGGCGACTCGAGGGCGCTAGTCGTTCGCCAAGAGCGCTCTGCTGGCGAAGGAGAGAACGGGGGAGTAGGAGGAGCAGAGTCACCCATCGAACCAAGTGGGCTGGTGGAACGAGACCTCTCGGATCCCTCATCGCGAGACTTTGGGGCATCGTTCTGAAATACGCATTCACGCCCTCGAGATGAGCACTTGGCGCATGGATATTGCAAGTCGCATTTGGTTTTGGATTTGGCGCAGGCCTAAGCCATCGCTTAGTATCGGACTGGCCTGCATGGCAGAAAACCCACCTCACACGCCTTCCTCCGACAGCGATCGAAATTCCTGTAAGGCAAAGTATTCATCAGCTCATCCTGAGTTGATGGAGTCGAAGACTTACTGCCTACACGTGCGCTTATGGCGGAGAAGCAAGTCGCTTCGGGTGAATTCGGAGCGATTGCAGATCTGCGGGGAATTAGAAAGATGAAAAGACACGTGGGGCCGTATCACTTGCGTCGCACGGGTAGAGTCGCTCGTCGGTATCTGCGAGTGGCCTATCAGTCATCATCTGGAATCGCAGGTCGAATCACCACATACGAGAGCGCAGATGACGTTTCAAATGTGTTGTTCGCGTGAACTTGGCAGGGCACGATGGGCAGTGCTTTGTCTGTGGAAGGGAAGGCATGTTTCCCTTGTGTGAGCGCATTCTGCACAGTGGTTCGTCACTGTTGTATAAACCACGGCGGTAAAATAAGCGAGGGGATGTCAAACATGAGAGCCTCTGCATTGCGTTTAAATATCTGCGAGCAAAGACAAAAATCACGCCAAGCAGGCCGCTAATGTGCAACGAATCTAGCGACGCGAGGGAATCACGTTCCGCGCACGACGGATTACTACTGTAACTACACTCTGAGTCCGGTACCCAGAAGCTGATAGATTAATAGTCGCAGCCGGTCGATATCTCCAATGCTGTGTC
Organism: Mycena olivaceomarginata; assembly: GCA_029378375.1. Classification (NCBI taxonomy): domain Eukaryota; kingdom Fungi; phylum Basidiomycota; class Agaricomycetes; order Agaricales; family Mycenaceae; genus Mycena; species Mycena olivaceomarginata. Next base: position 139,617 of record JARKIC010000728.1, on the reverse strand, counting down.
GCGATTTGCATGGATGACCGCCAAGCCCATGGGCGATGGGATTGGCGTTTGACGGTTCAGTTTCAGCTGCGCCATCCTCCACCCACTACCCGGACCTGTCTTTCTTGCTCGTCGCTCAACGTATCTATCCTCTTAAAAATCGAATACGACGTGAAGGGCCCCAGTAAAGCAGGGACGGTCCGGCGAACTGCGTTGACATCGGTGGTGGCCAATGTCTTCCGGTCACACCGGACAAAAAACGTCCTGCAGCAGCCTGGCCTTCCCTGATCATTACCACATGCAAGCAAACCGGAGCGGAACCCGCATAGTTTGCCGTCTGTGAATCGCAGGTTGAAACCTGCATTTTAACCTAGTTTTAACCTTCACTCAGCCGAACGCTACGAAGCTGGAGATTCTAGCTGGCGGTGGCACATCGATATCGGCCGCCATCGTGTAACGATTGTGACCGTGTTCATCCATTTTCGGACCTATCACTGTTCTGATCAATCTTCGGCGTACTCGGTGACTCCTCCGCCCCATCCTACTTCATCTACCACCCCGTATCTCTATCCCTCAATTTACTCCTCACTACCGCAGTCTCGTCTCTACCTACCGGTTAAACCACCTTGCTGATTTTCTCTTGTTACCACCCAACCAACTTTATTCCTCACTACGAATTTCCAATGGACTTTCTATTGTACTGTATAAAAGCCGCCTGTAAATTCTAGGACAAGCAGGAAAAATACGCTTTACAACTGTCATTCTTTGTGAATTAAGTCTTGAATTTTGTGCCGAAACCTTGTCACTTTCACGAGTGACTTGCTATTCATCACACATCGAGAGCTTAATCCATAAGTAATCCAGTGACTCACAATGCCAGATTGCACGCCACTTGTGGGTGCCCTGGAGGCGAAGAAACCTCCGGCGCGACGTTCACAAACAGAACTTGTTCTGTATGTGCCTATTTGGGGGGTTTCAAAGGGGGGAGGACCGAGAATATTACCATTTGGGAACGGCGTCTATTTAATCTTCCGGCCCAAGGTTACACAACCCTCAATGTCTGCAAATTCAACAAATCTCCGTCTTATATTTTCTGTTGCTGTTTGTGACCTGCCGCTCGCCGGCGTCTTGCTATCATATCGTTCGGGGAGGAGTACAGTCACGTGCCTCGCATTACTCAGTCCCGTGACCAGACATCTTGATTCCCGCCACCACCTGGCCGGGCTCGAGCTGCAGTGCTATGGCGGGTCTACTATCTGAACCCGGTGATCCCAGACTTCCAATCGACATCGAACGTGCCGTATTCGAATGTGCGGCGGTTTTATATCCAACATCCATTCCGATTTGCATGCTGGTAGCTGTGCGGGTGAAAGAATGGTATGAGGCTGTCTCTGTGTCCTTTATGTCTCATGAAGTTCCTCCGGGCAGGCTAGAGCCTATTCTGTATCGCGTTCTGTACTGCTGCACGGCTCCTACCGACGTGGACACAATAAATGGTTTCCGTATTATTCCTATGGACGTTCTGCTGGAGCTCATCCGGACCAAACCTCCGCATTTCTTTCGGCGGACTGTGAGGCATCTCTTCCTGGCAGACGGCACTTCCTTCCAAACGGAATCCATTCTGGCCGCATGCAACCACGTTACCAACTTATTCGAGTATTTTACACCAAATCCGCATCCGCACACCTTCGATGCCCTTCAGCATCTTCGGCGTCTCACAATCGGGCTTTCCTATCTATTGAAACGCTTCCCCCTCGACATAGATCCGCCCCCTCTCGCCGTCTTCGCAACACTCACCCATCTGGAAGTGATGGACACGGAGTGGGATCTAGTTGAGTTAGGTCACAGACTGCCGCTCATGTCCAACCTCACCCATCTCGCGCTCAATTCGTTCTTAAACGACTCTGAGCTATACAACACCCTGCGATCACGGACGAATCTGCAATGCATCGTCGGGTTGGTCCAAAGGCCCATAACGACAACAGAAATCCACCCGTTCGCAGACGACGATCGTTTCGTTTGTATCCACCAGGTAACATCCTATCGCATGGACTGGATCATTGGCGCGCACACTGGCTATGATTACTGGGCCATCGCAGACGCGTTCATCGCGGCTAGGCGTGCCAGCAAGGTTGATGGTGCGCGAGGACCTTTATTTCCTCGTATCATCATTAAACATTATGTCGATTTCCAGCGTCACGGTACATCATCTCCGATATAGACGATTCATGGAGAACCTAAATCACTGGTTGATCTATTCTCCCGGTACAGGGCTCGAAGATTCTTGGAATATCATTTACTTTGGCTTATCTTGCTCGATCACCTCCGGTGGGATTTCATTAGTACTACCTGGTTCAATTGGTCTCGATATTTTCATCGGACCGTCCGGACGCGATATTCTCCTCTAACGCTAACATGAGAAATGCGGCAATTCGCAGAGGTACCACTCGAATTCAAGTCCTTCCAATTGCACAGATGGCGGGACGGGGTTAGCGGAATTATACGCACCGGGCGGTCCGACCGAACCTGACCGAACTCTATCTCTTTAATTCTCATCGGCGGAGCTGAGTCCATTGTCATCCGCCTTCTTCGCGGCCGGTCGATGTCTCTAATGCTGTGTTGGGATTTGCGCCAGCTGATTGTCGTTCACACAGTGTCGCCAATATTGCAAAATTGACGCCGAGGTGAAGTTCCTTGGCGTTGTGTCCCACCTGAACGGATCTAGGCTTCAGTCAATATTTCTCTGTTTTTCGACTGGATACCAGGGCCCACTTTTTCTACCAGTATTACCGCATGCGATTGCGGAGGGACTAGGCCTAGGCCTGCACAAATCCGCTTGGCGCATACGGATGTTGAACTCTGCCGTCAACCTTTCCGCCAACATCGGGATAGATCGGGATGTGTCCATAATTCTGTTAGCCGAAGCACCGACTCGCATGGGATCGTACAAGACATTTGCAACAACACTCCCCGGAGTCTTTTTCCGTCCGGCGCCAAGGAATCATATTTCGTCATAAAATTTGAAGCTCATTAATTCCAGATTCGAACACCGCGAGCACATCCCTTGTTCTCCACACAATCTTCAGTGATTCGCTCACCGGCCCATACGATTGTACTCCCGTCATGAAGCTGTCTGCCACCGCTATTATTCCCCTCACACTCGCGTCTGCCTCCTTGGCAGCTCCCGCTTCGAGACTCCAAGGACCCGGAAAGCGCGGCCTCGTCTGGCCTTACTACAACAACGCGCTGGATCCCGGAAGGCTCAACGACGGCCAAGGAACCGTCAACCTCATGTGCGCATTAATTTTCGCGTTCACGTTTACTTCTGCTTCTATCAATCCAATCTAACATATATATATATATATTGCACAGCTACGACTACGAGACCTACGCCCCCATGTCCTCGAACGGCAACGGCGGCCTCGCGTTCATCGGGATGCAGCGGTGCCTGGACTGCGACTCATCCCCCATCTGGCAGCTCCCCGCGCGCCAGCAGGATCTCGGATTTGCCACCATCTTCACCCTGAACGAGCCGGATCTGAACGGGATCAACCCGTGGCAGGCAGCGGATTGGTACAAGCAGCATATCAACCCCCTCGTACGTCGCCTTTCCACGGAGAAAATAATCCTCGTTCATCCGCGGTGTGCATAGAATATTAAAAAAGCGTTGCCAGCGGTGACCTCTTCCCCGAACCCCGGTCAGGGCCTGGATTGGGTGCAGCAGATGCTCAACGCGTGCAACGGCGGGTGCTACTACGACTACATCAACATCGTGAGTCATTTATCGTGCCTCAACCTTTCACTCCAGGTACTCATTCGTTATTCATCGTTCATTCGTTTTCGTAGCACTGGTACGGCCAAAGCTTCGCCGAATTCGAGGCGCACGTCAACGACGCACACAACCGGTTCCCCAACACCCAAATCGTCATCACCGAGTTCGCGTTGCAGAACCCCGCGGGCGGGCAAGGCGACCAGTGAGTTACACATCTAACTCCCCCTTTCCTTCCTCTCATCCGTGTCAAATACTAACCTTTCACTTGCAGGTTGAACTTCTTCCGCCAAGCCTTCGCCTTCCTTGACTCGGCGCCCTTTGTCTCGATGTACTTCCCCTTCCTCGCGAGTTCGCCGAGCCTCTTCTGGGCGAACGACCCGAACGGCGCGGGGTATGTCGGGACGGGGTCGACGCTGTACAACGACGACGGGTCAATCAGCGCGGTGGGGCAGCTGTTGCGGGATGGCCCGGGACTGGTGGCGACGCTGGATTCGGATATCAATACGAGCCCCACTTGGATCCAGGCGCTCTTTCGGGTGATTGGATGGGCTGGTAGAGGATGGTGAGGATTTACGGATTTAATGTATACTAATGGCAGACATGTAAAAGTTGAACATATTATCTCGGCCGTTCCAATCTCTGGTGTGCGAAGCAATTCAATCTGCCTTGACTTTGTTCTTCCGCTCGGCTTTGGCCCTCGCCTTCTCTTCGTTCCTTGCTTTCGTCCTGGCGGCCAGTTTCGGGAATATAGTACCCTAATATTCGTATCAGCTCGAGAAAAATCGCAACCCTTATACACGGGACCCACGTCCATAATACCGTGCACATCCTCCCTCTTGACGCGCCCGTCTTCCGCGAGGAGAAGGAAAGTTGCGCCCCACTCGAACACGGCCGTGAACCAGCCGAACTAGAATCAACCATGTTAATCAATCAGTTAGTCTTGAAGTGAACCGAGCAATTCGAATGGAGCGGAGCCCACGAACCACATCGAACGGATTGCGATTCCCGCGGACAAGGTCCACGCCCTCCCGGAACGACAGGTGCGTGTGTGGCTCCGCAGAGTAGAGCGCAAAGACATAGTTGAAACGGGACTCGTCGAGCGTGCCGGTTTGGGTGTATGCACGCGAGTCAGAGCCGTGGACGGCCTGTAGATTCAGGTTCCATGGAAAGCGTACAATCAGTTCAAATTGAAAGGATGCAAAGTATACCGGGAAGCGAAAAAGGGCGTACGCCGTTTATGCGGGACACACGAAGACGGAAGCAAGGGTCGGGGAGGAGCGTTCCCCACGTAAGATATCTTGTAATCACAAGACGACACGTCAGCAATACCAACACATTACATTGGATCCGACCACCATCATTGGTTTTTGAAACACCCTGCGTGGCCACACTACCCACCCCGCACACTCACAGAAGTGTCCCTAGAGGCTTGGGAGTGCCCCGCAGCTGTGCTTTCTTTTCATGATCGTTGTCGTCGTGCGCCAACTTGATTGTCTACCACCATCGCCTCCAATGTCGAAGTCGGCTGAGCCTCTCTGTCTGCCCGAAGGGCCACCAGGCGTATGTGGGGATTTGATATATCATGGGTCCGCTGATTAGCGGAGCATGGTGATATATCAGCAGTCTTAAGTTAGAGGTGAGCCCTGATATATCAGCTCACCTTTTCCCCCCCTGCGCGCATCCTCCGCCCGATTTGGGCGCCCACCGTTGGCCCGCCACGCCGCCTCAATTGATGGCGCTTCACAGCCACTCCAAACGGGGCGATCATTTCGTTCCCATCACCATTTGCAGCTTGCTTACGCCCTCCACCGCACGGGCTCCCTTCAGCTCTGGCCCTCCAGCTCGTTCTGTAGCTTTGCTAGCATGCTCTTCTTCATGTGTTACATCATTAGCCAGACTCTCTGGCCTCTATTGGCTCTCGATACCCCAGGGTTGGCGCTGCGCTGGCACCCTTCCCCCGGACCACATTGTCAATAAAATCAGCTTCTGGCCCCGTATCCCTCCAAACTCCACCTCAGGTTTCCTCCATATTGCACCTTGACTCTACTCCCCCGGTAGTTCCCCGATCCGCCCGGAAGCCCCACAATTGGCTATTGCGGCTCCCACAGCCCTACCCTCACCCTTCGCTTCACCTGTTGCTTCTGCGCAATCCGACTCCACCTTCCCGGGCCACACTTTCATTGCCCGCGCGGTCGCTGCTTGCCGCTACCCCGCTCGATGCCCGCCCCATGCGCGCTCGTTGACCTCTCTCACGCTCGTTATCTGCTGCCCCCGCCCGTGCCCACGACACCCACTTCATTCGCGCTCGATGGACGCACCCATGTGTCCTCGTTGCCGCCTCTCCTCTGCTTGTTCCCCGCCCATGCGCGCTTGTTGTCCGCCGCCCTCGCGTTCACCCGCCGTCTTCGCGCCCACGCTCTGTGCTTAATCTCCGCCTGTGCGCCGCCCTCCCGCTCCCCCCGCGCCCACGATTCGCACACGATACCCGTTCCATACGCGCTCAATGGCCGCCTCCCGCGCGCTCCTTATCCGCCGCCTGCACGCTCTGTGCTTGATCCCCGCATATGCGTCGCCCTCGTGCTCGTTACCCGCCGCCCGCGCTTGCACCCACGCCCACGATACCCGCTGCATACGCGCTCGATGGCTGCCGCCCGCATGTTCCTTGCCCACCGCCCGCCGCCCGCACGCTTGATCCCCGCCCCATGCGCGCTCGTTGCCGGCTGCCCTGTACTCAATTCCCGTCTCCTCTCCCCCGCCCGGGCCCTCGATACCTGCCCCGCGCGCGTCTGATGGCCGCCGCCCGTGCGCCCGTTACCCACCGCTCCTGTCCACAATCTCAAATGTCTCGGTAGAACCTTAAATTTTAAACAAAGTAAGCCTGGTGAACTAATGATACCAACCATCCTGTACCGTAATATTATGTGTTAAAACATACCTTCACTCTTCGTGCGTCAACAAGCTTTGGGAACCGAGAGGAAAATATCAGGGAAATTAGAGGAGCTTCGGGCATTTCGGCTCTTCGGAACTATGGCCCCGGCGGGCGCTTCACAGGCGCCTATTGAATGTTGAACACAAAAAACTCTCGCCGAGTGCTTGCCTGGCGATATATTTGTTGTCTAATAACATAAATGAGATGTCGGATGTTGACACATTGAGAAAAGAAATATAGCTGGAAGAGATTGAGGCCATGAAAGAAGTTGCATAAAAGTGACAGTGAAGCTGCCAACATCTTAGTGCAAACTCTATCCCGTCCCATGTGCGACTATATATTTTCAATTTCTTTTTCAACCCGTATGAATTTTGACACTTTCTCAATCGGCGAGGCTCCTGGACCTCGTATATACCCTCAGATTTCCAATATCTCCCAAAAATATTCGTTTTCAACGCTTTCTTCGTGTGCGCGTGGTAATTTGGCCCTAGATGCAACATTTTTGGTCTCACTGTCATGCAGCTCGATTAAAAACCCAATCGACTCACCTCCGCGCGTTTGGATAGTAGTTTTTAAGAGTTCTGCTTCCTCAGAATTGCTTGTAAGTGCGGGGCGCAAATTACCGGAGCCGAACTTTCTGTGCGCGTTCACGTTAAGCGCCCATCAAGCGCCCGTCGGGATGCTTCGGCAGCGTTACCCGATGTGACAATTGTTACATCTCTTGGCTTCTACCCCGACGTCCTCCCGCCCAGAGGTCTTTCCCCGTCGTCTCGCCATACGGCTTGCCACTAATCCTCTTTCAAACCATTATGAGCATCCACAGCCTTTTTTTCAAGTATTTTTATCCAACCTGTGTCCCGCTACACATCGCCTCACGCACCATGCGATCCCTTGCCGCCGTCTTCTTGTACCTCCTCTGGCATGATCAAATCTTGTCTGGATCTCTCGGAGGCCCTCAAAGCAACTTATTTACAATCTCCGCACACCTGCTGGGGACCGTAGCCCTTGGAATACGGCCATTTTCACGCCGAACCATCTTGGGTGATATATCTTGCAAAGACTCCGGGGGGTGCAAAATTTGAAGGACTTGAAACCTTAGGTGCGTCCAAAGTAACTAGAAGCATCATTTGATGCTGGTCTTTCGCTTATTCCCCGTTCGCAGCATATATTCCTCAACTCGCTGCGCTGTTGTTTCCCACCCAACACGGTGTGTCCCCCTCTTTGGATAATTCGTCTACACGCCCGCGGTGCATCAATAAAAACGGTGACTCATCGGTGCTGCGAGGGTGAGGGCACTACTGTTGTCCGACAGTTCAGCGTGGATGGAAGACATGCGCTACAAGTGTTGAAGGCGCCGTGCTGGGCAGCGGTTTGTCATGGTGCCTCCGCCGCTGCCCCTCTGCTGGTGGGTGCACAGTGTGAACCAGTATCACCCCTCAGCGCTTGGCAAATGCGGCGGCGCCGGATTCGTAGCGCAAGCAGCGCAGGGAGCGTCCGCTCCCCCGATTAATATCCGTTGGGGTGCTGTGTTTCCGGTGGTAGGGTAGGGCAGGGAGGTGGTAGTGCCAGTGCCGCCCTGCATCCTCGCAGATCGGCACGATGACAACAATAGGTGGAGAGCAGCTTACTGGGATGCAATGGTGACTGCCCGGGGCGTGCGCGGCAGGTGCAGCGCAGGTGGATGGGTGTGGAAGGCGCTGACAGAGGAGCAGATCCGGAGTACGCGCAGATGCCGGAATGGGGATATTGCCCTCACCTGCAGCCCTCCTTCAGCAATGGAGGCGATGAGACAGCCTCTGGGGAGTATGAAAGATGTGCAGCTGGAATGGGGTGTGGCGCAGACTGACCGCTGGGTAACGTGGCGGCGCTGCGCTGGAATCGCGCGCAGCACCTACAGTGCCCGGATGTACGGGCAATGTTGTTCCTGTTCATACTTACAGGATTGGCGACGGCTCGACCGCGGCGTACGGCCTGCTCCACCACCGCAGCATTTGTTCTGGCGGCGCAAATGTATACAAATCATTGTAGCACAATTTCCGCTCAAAACCGCATTTTACTACCAGGAATATCCTCATTGTAACTATTTACCATCCCATATGTATTCTATCCACACACTCTACATGCTATAATTTTTTCGTGATTTTCTGGCTATTTTTAAATCTATTTCGTCCTCATCGTCGCCGGCGACGTCGACGACATTTGATCGCATTTGATCGCGACGTCGAGAAGATCGTCGTCAATGCCACCCAAATGCGGATGTTCCTTGCCGTCGTGGAGCACAGCGACAGAAATATAAATTAATTAATTGACTGCTCAAAAGCTCAGCACACCATGATATATCAAGATGCCCTCTAACTCAGCGGGTTTGATATATCACCGCTTTCCGACAATTAGAGGTCCGTGATATATCATCCCCCCATACTAAGGTGGGGGCCACAGAGCCTCACAGCAGTCTACCCGTCCCTTCCCATCTGGACAGTGATTGCAATGGACAAAATATATCTATATTTGAATTTCTTACGGTCGTTTCGAGCGTCATCCGGAATGCATTTGGTGCATCCAGCCCTCTCCCTTGGATAGTGCTAGCCTTCGATCTCTTCGAAACATCCCAGTAGCCATTGTGAGATGAGTAGCCATTGTGAGATACAATCTTCCTAATTTCTTCTTCCACATTGCTTCCACACCCTCTGCTCCACCGAATCTCGCTGCGCCTTGCCTTTTTTCGTGAGACGATGAGTCAGCAGATCCCCGTGCAACTGCATGACTACCAAAAGGAGATTGGACGCAAATCCGCTACAGCATTCAATATCTGCGACACGTCACCTCGGGAAATTGCGTGGCATTTATCCTGGAACAAGGTCTTGACTTGTTGACTTGGCGCTCATCCGCCCTGGATCTTTGAGGCAAACTTGAGAAATTCACACCAATATCATCAAGCTCAGTCACGCACCGCACACTATTCTGGACATTGACATCGGTAATTGAAGCCTGGACAAACTCGGAAGAACTAGAATAACTGCTGTGAGCTGCATATGTTGAGCACTCATCCAGTGCAAGTTAATTTCCGTGATCAGCCTCTCCAGCCATTCCAGAACTGTGCCTGTGTTCACAGACACCGGGGTCACACCTCTGCGAGCCCTCACCCGTTCATTGCTGTCAGCCAACTGTGAAATTCAGCCTAAAGCTGCAGTGATGATACCATCCCACAACACAATTCACTCCGGTGTAAGATGCGGATAACTTTGTGCACACTCATGCCTGGGATGGATACAAGGTGATATTGACTCGTCTGACAAGCTTTTCCCCCCACTTGGAAGCTGTCGTAAATTATCAAGGACATGGCCCTAGCACAAACTACTTCCCTCATGCGGCACTATCTGACATTGTGAAAATCCAGACAGATCATGGGTCAATAATGCCCATATTCTGGAGACACCTGGAAGCCGTCGAAGTCCTCTGTTCTGTGTGTACTGTCCTTTGATTCTACGCTGTTCCCGTTTGGGGTAGGATTGCTCATGTGAGGTAAGTTCCGGTTGATGTGCTAATATTTTCTGCTTCCTTGAATTCAGCTAGTTCTACTGCGGCGAGTTGGTCCGGAGCACCCGATAATCCACTGCGACCGTGAGCTCGGCTAGAGGGATTTGAGGAGGTCCAGGGGCGATGATGTAAATAGCGTGTACACATCGGGATAATCCCTGGAAACCGGTGTTCCTAAGCGGGACCGTGCCGTGTAATGCTACCTACCTACCTACCTACCGGGAGCGGATAGAGATGCACATTGGTGGGCGGACGCACGAGAACCCGGAATGGATAACGACCATCGAAAGGGCTGAGAAGAAGATGCTGTAGCCTATGGCGCGGAAACCTTCGTATCTGCATCCCTCAGTCAGACATTTGTATTGAAATAACGATGGGAGAGGAGAGAAACGAGAAGGGCGAACGTTGGGCGAACGTGTCCGTGGGCCAGATGATGTCATCGTTGTCCGTGTCAAAGAACGCAACATGGGCTTGCAGCGCAGGGTGTGCGGTTTCAGACTCCATTGTCGTAGCAAATGAGAGGATACTATCCCCCCCCTAGAACTCGGACACTTAAGAAAGAAGCTTGAATATGTTTTCTCTAAGAGGCTCTGATGCATTTTGGAGGCGATAGACTTTATAAATCATAAAAATGATTCGGAATGAGCTTTTGGTTTGTGCAAAACGGTCCAGTATCGGTCAAGCAACAGCGACTTTGCTGACGAGGCCGAGTGTCCGAGTTCTAGGTAAGAGCTAAATTCTCGATTGCCGGCCTTTTATCACAGCACCTTCTCATCAAAAAGGCTTGAAATGTTGCATGGACGCGGTCCTACATCGAGGCCATTATATAAATACAGAAGAGCGCCTGGTAGGCCCAGGAAGACTGGCATAGGACATGGAATTTCTTGCCATCAATCTGGGCAATTAACAGATCAAATTGACCGGCATTGTCCGAATTTTCGAACTCTTGTGAGAGCTACAGGGCAGCTATGTCTCTGAGCTTTTGCATGGACACTTTTAGAATACAGGGGTATCCTTTGCATGTTTTATTGGGATGATATTCCCTCCGGTCAAGGGCCCTAGGCCCAAAAATACCCAAAGTCTTCGAAATTCCTAGTAGTTGCCAGATGTTTCTACTGTTATCTATCCCATGACCTTCGATATAAAAGGTTATGACACTGAGGATGTCTAGGCCACACCCTACCGCTTATATAGAGCCAGAAATCCCAGAAAATGGTCCAGTATTGGATGAGAAATGTCTGTTTGTCCGAGTACTAGGCTTGTCCGGCACGGCGGGGGGGGGATAGTACTGTGAGCCGGGAAGCGAAGATAACGGTGCGAGCAGTGTATGTAAGGACAGTCATAAGAGAAGTACCGGCGCCCTCTCGTCATCCGCGACGTCACCAATCGATGCACTTCATCAGGAAAACCGCGTCCATAGCGAGCCATATAGCAACGCCTAGCAACGCTATGGGCTGCTATGAGCTGCTATGGAGTGATATGTAGTATTTCCATAGCTACATCCCGTTTCTCCAAGCACTGCATAGCTCTAGCAGTGTCTAGCACTCACTAGCCATCATAGCTACATGCATATGATTTGGTTTTCCTGATGCATGGATTTCAGGTAGACTTTCTTCCGGATGGACATTCGATTTAAACCACTTGCAAAAGTAACAGTCGCAAAGAAAACTCTCCCCACAAGAGTTGCTGTTGAATGTTGAACCCAGGCCGAACCGGTTGAATTGATTGAAGTTGGAAAATCACGGCGATCAAAAACCGATCAAATCAATCGCACGCGCTCAGGTGACTCTGGTGTTCTCCGAACTATGGAACGCGTCCCCTTTAAGAGCGCAAACCACGGATTCCATTTCGCGTGTAGGGTGAGGCCTGTTCCCAGGAGGACCCACCGCAACGGTAAGTCGCGGCTTGGTACTTTCATGGGCGGGCCGTTTCGGTCTTTGCGGTGGTTCACAGGAGCAGCCCGGAGGCGGGCTCGGCGCGAGAACCATCAAGTTTCTGAAGGCAGCATTGTGCCGAGGGGCTCCGGTCTCGTTGCTTGACTGCCCATCTCCATTCGTTACAAAACAGTACACGAGAATCATCAAATCGAATATGATCTCGCTTCTGTAGCGGCGCAGTCGAAGTTGCGTTGAATACATACTCTGATTTAGCGCTGACGATACTATTTCCGCAGTCAATTGTCCATCCAGTGCTATCCCGAGGGCATGCCACTTACTCAGTTTCGGTCAACAACGGGCTGGTTTGATGTCGCAGGTTGAATTCCGAACTAGACAACGGCAGGCCACAGTTCAAAAAGCCTCAGGGATCGCATGGATTTTTATCGATTTCCCTCATCTCATTCAAGTCCAATTTCATTCTATTTACCATGAAGTCTTTCCAAAACATTGTCGCTGCTGCCTCCGTACTCGCTGCCGTCTCTTTGGGGAATGCAGCTGCGGTTCCAGTGAGTTCGTTCCCTCCAAAACCCCGCAGACATTTCATATCATTCGATCTAGAAGGGACATCTTTCGGCCGTCACCACAAGTCCGGGGACCGTCTTGACGTTTGGACTCCCCGCCTCGGCATCCGCTGTCTCGTTCGAGGTCACCACTGTCACCACAACCCCAGGAACAGTTTTGACGTCGGAGCTCCCTGCGTCGGCGTCGACCGTCTCTTTCGAGTCCACCGCGGTCACCACCAGTCCAGGGAGCCCCTTGACCTGCGGCGCGGAGCTCAGTGCCTCCGCGTCGGCCGTCTCGTTTGAGGTTATCACGGTCACTACGAGCCCTGGAACGCTTTTAGCGTCGGCGTCCGCCGTTTCGTTCGATGCCACCACCGTCATCACCAGCCCGGGGACCCTCCTGGGGGCAGAGCTCAGTCTATCGGCGTCTGCGGTCTCTTTCACCAGTCCCTCTGCATCCGCCGTCCCCTTCACCTCTGCCTCTGCTTCGATTGCGGACTTCAGTCCATCTGCGTCCGCCGTCTCTTTCATCAACCCGTCTGCATCCGCCGTTTCTTTCACTTCCCCATCGGCGTCGATTGCGAGCCCCAGCGCAACCCCCGCCTCGGGCACCTTCACCGGCATCGACGCTTGAAAGCTGCTATTCAACATAATGCATCCGTGAGTTCTGTCTGCGTGGTGGCTCGACAGTTGCTCATGAGCACATTTCGACTTCTCAGATAACTGAACTACTCGCCCCCGCGCTTTAATTTTTTGCACGGACGCTTCTTCGCTTCGATTGACTCTTATACCAGTACATGTCACCGTTTGCCGTTTTTTCCCAATAAAATTGTTTCCTCGGTTGGAAGACTTTTTGCGGGGAGAGCAGACTCTGAATCCTGATCCGCAGTGAGATTTCTCGGTGTCTCTTCTCCCGGTCTGATACAAGGAGCGCAAACAGAAGCTCGAGGTGGACCAGTAAATGAGTATGGAGGGACAAGTGAGGAAGGCAAAGGCAAAGGGAGCGGAGGGTAGATAAGGATAACAGATTTCAGACAGAAGGCCCCAGTTTTAAAACGGTGATTTACAAATGCCAGAAACAGATTTCAAACGAGTTTCAAGTTGGATGGAAGTCCAGGAAACAAGAGCGGCACAACCTTGTGCAGAAAAAAATCCCCGCCGACCAGCAGATCAACAAATGTGTCGCCTCGGCAGTCCCTCCATCCTTGAATAAAGCGGGTAAGGCCGACAAGCGGTAGAGCCCGCTACCAATTTGTTAAATAGGTGACATCAGCTTCACTGGATCCCCATACAAACAATGTCGCCTACCAGCAAAATTACGCGTTATTTAATTAGAAATATGTCCACCACTCACATGCAAAAAGATCTCAAGGGAGGCCCAAAGCTCGCTCGGTCGACGCTCGCGCATCGATCAGCTCGCATTGGGCCGCATTACCATCAATATACCTGTGTTCACAGCCGGACAAACCATTCTATGCCATAAATCTGTTCTTGCATCAATTGCCAGTGTACTGAGTAGAACCAAAATTGGGTTAAGCTTCAGCTCTCCAAAAGTGCCAATTGAAGTTCATTACAGCATCTAAATGTCCCTCCGTTTTGGACCAGAACACACCTAGCAAAAATTTACTAAGTACCCCTCGCCTGGTTTCTGTAGCTTTGAGCATAAGTATGGGTGTGCGTAGGTACATGCCAATGGGATCTCAGACCCATCTTGGACAAACCCAGCACAATGGCAGAAATAAAGGGTAGACAAGGAAATGGCCAGTATGGCATAGGGTTGTCAAGACTCAAACCGATTTTTGCCTCCAACAGCCAACCGAGATCCCTGTTCGAAAATTCCTGAAAATTGAAATTAGGAAACTTTTATCGTAATTCGACCCTTGCCTTGCCAATGAAAGGATCGTAGTTGGTACGTCCGAGAAAATCTTTAATCAAAGATTTCAACTAAACAATACCAAAACTTCGAGGCTTGTGTTTGTGTTCGGGGGTTCACATAGCAGGAAACCACGAATGCGAATTCGGATTAAAAGGTACATGTGTGTGTGTGTGTGTCGTTTAGAAACCCAAGCTAATTCTTCTTCGTCTAATAGATCCAACAACAAAAACCCAACCCAATTCAACTTCAACCAAAATAACTGTTCCTATACCTGTCCCGTAAATCCGTAAGTCTGTTCCGTTCCATTCCCGTTCCCATTAACAAATCCCGTAGAGTCCCGTAAAATCATTCCGTTCAAATCCAGCAAAGCGAGTGAGAGGGACGCGTTGGAAACACGTTTTGAGGATGACTGTGTTCCGCTTACATGAGCACGTGACCCTCGTGCCTCGCGTCTTCATCTTCGCGGACACGAATCTTGGTTTGTGTCCGTTCCGCTCCTGTCCTTCATTGTCCCGATTACACTCATCTGTCATGTCAACACTATCTCTTCTTGAAACACCCGACTCTGTCCAGTAGGTTCTCTGTTATTTTGTTGAGCAGGGCCTTTCAGGTGATCGTCAGAGGGCGTATCCTGGTTCAACCAGGGTTCAACAATTGAACGGACGAGGTCTGGAGTCACCTCCGATATTGTGTGAGCCGGATGATAAGAAACGACCGTACAGGTAACCATTTGACGGATGGGAAATTTAAAGCTGTTTACGCAAAATGTGATGACAAAAATGTGATTTACTGCAAGACACTCAAATTAGTGCACCCTAAAACCCTTACCTAAAGGTAGCGGGAATATTCTCATAAGGCTGGTAAGGCCGATGAGCGGCACAGCCCGCTACCAAGCTGGGCCTTACTATGCTATGAGATTAAGACATAAATTTCAGGGCGACCCAAAGCTTGCTCGGTTGATGCTTGCCGCATGCTG
This sequence comes from Mycena olivaceomarginata, assembly GCA_029378375.1. Lineage (NCBI taxonomy): Eukaryota > Fungi > Basidiomycota > Agaricomycetes > Agaricales > Mycenaceae > Mycena > Mycena olivaceomarginata. The sequence goes on along the minus strand of JARKIC010000728.1, from coordinate 124,108 downwards.
ACCAGCTCGCATTGGGCTGTGGTATCGTGTTGGGTAAGGGTCCTCATATTGCCTACCATGATGCTCATTACTACCTCAGGTTCATTGTAACGACTCACCATTGACATTTGCTTCTGGTCTGCATTTAGGACAACATTCAAAACGGTCTCCGCAACACCAGCAGCAGAAGGATAACTCCGTGATACAGCACGACAAGTTGCAAGTTCAGGGTGGTGGGATCTAGAGGCATCACATTCATTGGACAGATTATCGAAGCAAGTACCAGTGATAATATGGTGAATGAGTGCACGGCAGCATTGAATGAGACTCATGTTTTGGTGAGCAGTATCATGTAATGCAAGGGCATGTCGGATTACAGCAAGATCAGTATGGAAAACTGAAATACACGTACGTGTAGAATAGTGACCAAGAAAGATATCAAGGATAATATTCGGAGATTTTATATGCATGTTATTCATCGGGATAGCGGAAATGGATGTGCAACGGCAAAGATGCTGGTCTACACAGATGCAGCTAGAGATGACCTCCGAGTGCCAAAATGTAAGCACCAGAAGGGGCGATATTAGATTGACACATACCGAGATTGTGGGCAACATGCTGAAAGTTGGGATCCACCATGTCAGAATCCGTAGGGACCGTTTGAGGAGGAGTGGGATAAAATGACAAAAATTAGCAACAAAATCAAAGGTGGGCCAATGAAATACTTGCTTGTGGAAGTAGAAGATTAGCGATGCCCGAGGACAGGAAGAAGTAAGGATCAGCAACAGATTCACGACCACATTGGATCCAGTCTCGGCCAAGAGCCAGATCATAGGGCAAAGAGGAGACAACATAGAGATCCATTTGAACACTAGAGACGGAATTCATGCAAGGTACCGTAAGGATTCCGGAAGCCACAGCATGTCGAGCGCAAATTCCAGAACTCAGAACCCAGTCTAAAGAAAGGAGAGACCTCTCAGCATCGCAGTTTACGATGGTTGACAAAGGCATATTGTGGAAGGTACCAGTAGCAGCCATTGGGGAGCCCATGTTCGTCGAAGTGGGAGGAGAGCGAAGAAGCAAAGGATTGATGCTACGTGGCATTGGCAGAAAGCTCCGATATCGGTCACCTATCGGGTTAAAACAGTAAGCTCGATTATGAGGTGAGCAACGGCAGCCTTCGGCAATCGCAGCGGCTTAAAGCGAGCCGAAGCATTTTGGTTGAGAGGAAATGTACTTACGCAAAAAGCAATGACGAAAATGTGATCTACCGCCAAAAAGCACTTTGATCGCGACTATAAGAACCCGTACCTAAAGATAGCGGGAATCTTGTTTGCTTTCCTTCCAAGAGATCAAGACAGATGTATGTACATGAAATATGACATGGATTCTGGTTGATTCCTGGTATTCCCTGTTCTCCGTCGGAGGCTGAGAAGAAACCGACATGATTTGAACCAACGTCAATCGGGTCTTGCAAAAATGCTTTTAAACCACCCCTTTTAGCATTTTTCTGTGCACAGATGTGTATATCTACTGGGCTCACGCATTGGATGCCCCTTTTGTTTGCATTGAAGTGCTGTTGGTTAGAAACAGGCAGTAAACTTCTTGGTTGCGCTGCCCGGCAAACTCCGAGGTTGATTGCCGAAGTTCAACTGGTTGTTTCCTGGCAAACGACGAAGGTATGCTGAAATGGGTAGTAAAACATAAGATAAAGAGAATCCGAGTCGAAATTCACCGGTGTATCGATGAAATTGAGGTGAAATAGCGAAATGAATCAACCAACCGTCGTTACGGCCGTTGCCGCTACGGTAACGGGCGGCAGCCCTAGCAAAGCTCAACGAGTCTCAGAATAATAACCACTGTGGTCTATCACGCGGACGAGTGGGCATTGAAGACCACTCTGATGGGCGGAAACGACCGAGTATATCCGACAGGTGCCCAGAGAAACAGCAGGGTATTTATTCATTTTCCGTGCAATATTTGAGAAGCAAACAACATCGCTTGGTCGGGTGTATATCCTACATTGCTACATCTCAGGTGCACAAGTACCCGAACGCAACGTATAGATATTCCCCTCCCCCGAAGGACTTGGTCCCGCACCCGTGGCAATTAAACGGCTGCGCGCCTGTGTTCACCACATGCCCGTTTTTGGCGGTGATGGCGTCCACCAGGAACTCTTTGCTGTGGGCTTTGAGCCCGGTCTCTGCGATGTCGAGGAACGTGAAGGTGCGGCCGCAGCTCGCGCAGGTCTCCCCGCCCTTCGGGAAGCCGACGGCGGTGGCGCCGAGTTTCTCAGGGGTGAGATCGAGCAAGGTGGCGATGGTCTGGGCGTCTGCGGCGGGGGTCTCGATGCGAGCGACGTTCTCGAATGCGGCGGCGACCTTGGCGTCGAACTTCTCCTTGCTGACTACTTTGGTCGCGTCAATGCTGTGATGAGTGTTATAGGTCAGCAATAGTACTAACACTGATATCAAAGACTGGAATTACGTTGCCATTTGTGGAATGCGATGAGTGTGGGTGTGATGGGTGTCTTTCGCTGACGATAGAGAGTCCAGTTTTTTGCGTCGCGTTTATATGTGGCTCTGAGCCGTCGAGCCAGATCGAGTGGAGAGAACAAGGCAATGCCTCCGGCGGCATTCCGACTGTCATCGTGTGTTCATATTCCTAGTAAGAGCTATCTGGTCGACAGATGGAATAATGCGGGCGCCGCCCAGGTTTGCAATCTCTTGACCATATCAGGTTCCGCTTGCATATCCCACAAGAGATACCATTGAATTAACTCCTGCGTTCCCGTGGGCAGCAGACAGACGGGCCAAATGGTGCAGTAGCTTATCGCTCACGAAGCGCGCCACAGCAACTCTGACAGTAGCGAGAAATATAATCTGGGTTTGTGGAGACAGTATTGAATCCCATAAGACGCGGACCGAATCCACTGGCAAGTGGAATGGCGCCAGACGTCTTTGGAAAGCCAACTATACCTGCCATTCGCCTCCACAGTGGATTCGCTGCCCGCAATCCGATGTCCACGGGACCAGATCAGGTTCGCAGCAAGATTCGAATCGGTCAGAAGGTCCAACGCACAAGAATCACATACTAGCTCATTATGGTTCAGAGAAATTCAGGATTCGAGTTAACTTTCGTAGCTCCTTCGAGAAGCCACCTGTAAGTGTGCGGAGCGTATATGGATTTCAGACGTACCGAACGACGCTCCCGACCATTCAATAACGTCGGTGCCGCTTTGCGAACGTGCACATGTCTGCTTCAATTGGAAACCCGATTATTAGTGTATGTGGATTTTGGATGGGTCGAATGAAACACCGGCTTCTCGCGAATCAATTGATTATGTCGAAAATCTGGCTTTTGCCGAGTCCATTGCAAAAAATGGTTAAAAATATGACAGGTGGAATGTACTCCGGCGCTGTCCTTCCTCCGGAGGAGGAGGAGGATATATTATACTGATGCGGTCCCACAACTGGAACAATCAGTTTACTACGAAGCTTGGGTAACTCCTTGTGGACTAAAAAAGCTACCAATATTTACGTAGAACACACGCACTACTGCAGGGGGGCGGAAAGACTAAACACAAGAGGATCTCCCCGGCCTGATGTGGCCACAACAGGCAGGTCGTACGGCTAAACCTCGTGGGTAATCGACGCGATTCCTCGCAATCAATCATAACTCACCGCCGACCAGAAGATCCCCAAATGCGTCGCCTCAACAGTCCCTACAGGCACGCATGCAAACTAACTAAAAAAAAAGAACTACAAAAGGGGAAAGAGAGAATGGCAAATAGAAAGGGCTAGCCCGAGCCTGCGATCTATTGCTCTGAGTTATCTTATCGGCTGAGTGTGTTGATGATCATCAAATTTAACCGGCGGGCCGGAACCGGGTAGGGCAAAGGGTTTCCCATCGCGATGCGCTGGCCAGGCAGCGACGCAAAATACCCCCAGCTCCCCCGCCCCCGTGCTCGTACTCAGGTGTTTGTTGAGGAGGTATCCTCAGACTACATTGCAGTCTTAAAGTGGGCTCTTTGAATGTGCCCTTCGGGATTTTACATAGCTTCCGCCATCGGCAACCGCTCGTGTGTCGAGCGCCAACGACATCAGCAACGTCGACGGCACCCTCGAGGTCCCGAATCGACTTCAGGTGTACACATCACGAGGTTGATACCTCACCTCTCCACCACCAGTAGAAACAGTTCGCCCGTAAACTCATCACATTCTGCACAGTATCGCCATATACCAAATGGCCACGTGACTCAGTCCATCTTTCCACATTGACAATGATTTCGTTCATCTCGAGTCCGTGCTAGCAGGGGCCGCGACGCCCATAGCATTGACGCGACAAAAATAGTCGGCAAGGCGCAGTTCTCCGCCAAAGTGCCCGAATTCGACAATGTCAAACGCGCCGAGACCCCCGCCGGGCGGCCGAGGACGCCAAGACTCGCGCGACACTGCTCGGCATCAGCTCCGGCAAATTAGGCGACACCGCTGTCGGCTTCCCGAAGGGCGGGGAGACCTTTGCCTCCTACGGTCGCGCCTTCACGTTCCTCGACATCGCCGAGACTGAGCTCAAAGCCCACAACAAGGAGTTTTTGGTGGACACGATCACCGCGAAACACGGGCATGTGTTGAACATTGGCGCGCAGCCGTTCAATTACCATGGGTACGGCACCAAGTCTTTCGGGGGAGGGGAGTATCTGTACGTTGCGTTCAGGTAGTTGTGCACTTGAGCTGTGGCAGAAGACTTGGTACGATATGCACCCGACCAAGCGATGTTGTTTTGCTTCTCAAATCCCGAGCTTTCTCCACAAATACTGCATGGAATCGCACGAGTGAACCTGCCTGTTCGCCGAGGACGCATGGAAGTGGGTTTGAAGGCCAAAATTGGGTTGGCGCGCTCCGCTGAACCGAAAGTCACAGCGGTGGCCCTTGTATGGGGCATGGGCTAGCAGGGGAGCAGAATTGAATAAACGACCGTGAATGTATTCTGAGCCTCTTCAAGCCATGCAGCCGTGATAAAACGGCCAACCAACAGGTCAGGCCATCCAGGGTTCAGCTTCGTTGGAGATGATGTAGCGTGATGCTGAAGCGACGTACCGTCAGCTACAAGAAGTGTGCAATGCAGACAGAAAACGAGCGCGCACCATCGACTTTACGAGCACGCCTCGCAGCGATGAACGCGTCTGCCAACGCCCAATAGTCATTGCCGGTGAGTGGCGCCACACAGCCAGTCCAAGGCGATACGACTTGGACTGGTGGATGCAAACGAAGCGAGTATCGCCTGCGAGCGGGTGGGTGTTTGTCATCTCCACGGGCGTTTGAACTAAAATGGACAATGCATTCCAAAGGTCGTCTGTAATCGCAAGGTGTCGTATAGCGTGGTATCGTGTAAGAATAAGTTGAGCGCGAGATGGGTGAGGTTGGCATGAGGGGCAGCCTTTTTAGATAAATCGCGGACATTTAAATTCAAATGCGTGTCCATCAATTCGAGGTGTGTGAGTCTGCCGAAGACGGAAGGCATGTCTCGTTCAGGGGGAAGCGTTCCAAGACGGAGGAAGCGCGATCGCAAGACGCCGAAGATGCTGAAGGGCACTCAGAGTGCAAGCATACGGAGTCGGGTCAAAATACGCGAATAAATCGGTAAGGTGATTGCAGGCCTTGAGGATGGAGTCCGACATCGGAATCATCGCCGTCGACTAGGAAGAGATGCCTGACAGCTTTTGGAAGAAGTTCGGCGGTTTTTCCCCGATTAGCGGCAGTAGAGTCTTCAGAGGAATAATGCGTAAGCCAGATATTTCGACGTGCTGGTCCCCAATGGAAGAGTCGGAGCAGAATAGAACACGATATAATATAGGTTCCAGCCTACCGGGAGTAGTTTGAGATGATATAAAGTTCACAGGCGGTCTCATACCATTCCTTAACCCGCGCTGCTACTAACATGTAAACAGGGATGGAGGTTCGATGCAAAGCCGCCGCACATTCGAACACATCGCGTTCCAGGTCAAGTGGGAAGTCTGTGCTCAGCGTTCTCAGACATTAGACCAGGTCGAGAGCCTGTGGTGGTGGCAAGAATCAAGGTTCGTCTGTCACGGTAACGCGCCGTAACGCAATGATAGAATAAATGTGACGTGACTGCTATCTCTGAACGATACGAGGAGGACGAGGAGAATTTAGGTTCCACAATTGGAAGAACCAGTTTACTTCGAAGCTTGGGTAACTGCTGCTGGGACTCAAAAAGCTACCGATGCTTACGTAGATTCAGAAGTTAACACACGCACTACTGGAGGGGGGTGGAAAGGCTAAACTTGAGAAGATCTCCCCGACCTGTGTGCCCACAGCAGTTAGGTCGTACGGCTAAAACCTCGTGGGTAATCAACAACGATTCCTCGCCGTTGTCAAAACCGAAACACAATACAACTTGAAACGATTGCCACGCCCCGGGATTTTCGGTTTAGGGCCTAGACGGTCGATTCAGCCAAGCCAGGACCCACAGTTCACAAAGGAAAACAGCTGCAAGAAAAGGCCGAGACAACGAGCCTGACAAAAGGCTGACGAGCGAATAATAGATGTCGAATTTAAGGTGACTCCTTGCACGGAAAGATACCACAGTGCCGAGATAGCAGAATTTTTGAACAGACAAAATTTCTCGGCTGTACAGAATTATCAAGCACTTGAGAACGTTATAGATAACTTTCAGAGTGAGGCAACACACGAGCGATCCTGGGTTTTGATGCTTGAATCAAGGCCTCACGCATATGTGATGCGGCATTAGTTTTTGGTTACACTCTCTAGCCTTGACTGCAAGATATTGTTATTACGACTTCAATGTGGCCCGATTTGGTTCGTTGGCATCGACAAACCGTAATCTGAATTGGGGGGATGTACTTTGAACAGAGGAGATGTCCGGATCATCGCTCCGGCTTGGGCTTTAGGTTCACTTGATGCGTGTTCAAGCCGTCAGGCCGACTTCTGCCGAGACGGCATTGATGAAGTCGAGCCATCGGCATTTTTCGGCACTGCGATATTTAAACGGATTCCACAATGGCCGAAATCTTCCGAAGGACAAGATATGCCTGCACTCCGCTCCGGCTCAGGGATAAAAATGGTGGAGTGAGCAGGAGCAGAAAGATAATTTTGCGAAAGCATTCAAGGATTAATATAAAGACATTGGCACATCGATGCGTGGCTGGCAATGACTTGAACAGCTTATCGCAGTCCCAGAATACTGTGCACGGCAATGACTCCAAGAGCTTCTCGCAGTCTGCAGGCACTGCTTCGCCGTTTGTGAGTTGTGGGGGCGAGAGGAGGCCAAAATGGGGATATACTAAAGGAGAGAGTACAAACACATACCTACAAAACCTCGTCGTTTTCGTTAAAGAAACGGTAGATTGAGCGATTTTTGATTGATTGACGATCAATCATTGATCAAGAAAGTTGTGCGTTATAATTCGCCTGTGAACTAAATCAGGGCGGTGCTGCTGGTTGACTTGCGGCAGTGGTCCTTCGGCAAACTCGTTCAAACCGACTGGAGACCCGGTTTCCAATTTTTCAAAGTTGGAGGTAATGTACATAATTGTGGCAAGTCAGTATTTAATGATACCCACTGCTTCGGTTCTCGCGGCTGCACACAACTCGAACATCTTCAAGTGTCCACCCACTTCACGTTGGTGAACGTTGCCGCCGCGCGTGCTCCGCGTGGATGTGATTCCAAGCGTTGCCTTGGCGTCTTCCAGAGCTAGAATTGGGCATGGCTCTCAGTCCCTCGGTTTGGATGGCAGGGAATAATACACTCACGGATGAACTGGAACGAGAAGTACCGGCGAATATCAACGATATCAGTGTCGGCTCAGCTAATGCAGAGAGAAGCTGGCGACGCACGAAACCGACAAAATCCTTGCCCGACCAATCATTCTCATAGAAAACAACACGGTCATTGTTGTAGTTCGCATATATCGCGTCCTTGAGCTTGCCAAGCCTCTTGTAATGGAGATACCCCGCCACCTCTGCCGCCGTCATGTAATCAGATTTGCTGCGGAATGAATGAATCGACGAAGAATACACACCGAACGAGCTAGGGCTGAAATTAGTGCTGCCTACGTCCCACGTCGCCACCTTGTCGACGGAGGTGAGGGTCATGGTGACGGTGCGGCTGTTGCTGCTCTTCTTGATCGTGGTGTAGCAGGACGCGCTTTCAGGGTGACCCAGCTGCCGGTGCTGGTGTGGTTCCCCATGTCCGCCGCGGTGGCAACCCTGTGCTATACATTTCCACGTCGTCAGAATCGATTCCAAAGGGCAGCTACGAAGGCGGAGTACGTTATCCGGCGAATAGAACTAGATTAAGAAAGTATCAGCGGGCATGGGGAACAGAGAGAAGGAAGGGTACCGACCTTAGCGTAGGGTGTCGAATTTGCAAAGTGGCGGAACTCGATCACGGCGTAGGTCTCCCACCGGTGCTACTCTCGCTAACATGGTACGTGTGGCTCGTGCCGCTATCTTTCTCGAAATCGGCCTCCTTGTCGTAGTACAGGAAACCTTCAGGATCTACACGAGCGTGAGAGATATATACATTTGCAGCACGATATCGATGTATATACTTTACCTTTTCCGATGTAGGCCCCGTCCGTGAACTCCATCGCGATTTCGGGGACCTCGAGGCGCAGCGCCCGCTGCTGGATGCCATGCGTGTTTTCGTTCTTGAAGAACAGCGCGTACGCCGGGACGACGTTTTCGAATTTCCAGTTGAACGGGTTTGACATGGTGGAATCGTACTCGCAAGAAGGAAGGCGACTGTCCAAATGCGTTCCCCACAGCTGTATTTATACGTTTCTGACCGACTGGGTCATCGGATAGGGTTCCTTGGGTTGGGTACTCATCCAACTATCGGTCCAACACTAGTTCCTCGCCTGACGGTGGACCGAGCAAGACGACTGTCTCCTGTAGCGCCCAGTGCATTCAATTGGGGGAGTTCAATTATTTGCTCGGAAGCATCGCTTCGTATCCTCGGGTATATCCTCGGCAGTTGCGGAATACTGCTGCGCATTCGGCCAACAGCCCCGGTGGTATAGAAAGCTCACAACTGGGGTTCTTGAGGCGGGGAACTCGTTTATCCGATCTCGTTGAATACCACACCTGATTCGTCGATAAGCCAGCCCGCATTCATTCACCCTGTCAGCCCGGCGCTCGCCTGGTAGGATCTGTCTTCAGTTCTCTGCGACCCCCACGGCCTGTCAGGGAGACGTCAGTCCGCGAATGAGATCTATGCTCTTCCCATTCAAAAGAAAAACCCCACTTCCACTCAAGATGAGTCACGAAAGACAAGAAAATCCATTCGTCCATATCTTCTGGATCTATGTATAAGCATCCGACATCTGAAATGAATTTGACATTCCGTAATATTACGCACCCCGCGGCCTTGCCGCCCTCTCCCGTTCCACCGCCTCCAACGCGTCGTGCGCCGCGCGCCTCGCGTGCACGGGGCGGTCGAAGCGCCGGAGCGTCCACCCGTCCTCGTCGACCTCCGAAGCCGAATCTGGCCCGGACTCGATCGTGAGCGTCGCATGCCCCGCGACCGCGCTGCGTCCAGTACCGCGTCTTGCAGCGCGCCGGCCGTCGCGCTGCCATGCGCGGTGACGAAGCGGGGGTGCTAGCGGTATAATTGAGGATCGTATCCGTGCCGGAACGCGTCCTCGAGAGCGGGCGTGTTGCAAAACGCCGCCAGGGACGGGTCTGCGTTGCGGGATGCTGCTCGCTATGGCTGGGGCGCGCGCAGAAGGATATCGATCTAGAGGGTGCGAAGCTTAGCCTCGGTAGATGAAAGGAGGAAGGGGGAAAAGTGAGAGAGAGAGGAGATATACGCACTGTTCCACGTTCATGGTCGGCGCCAGCGGGGGTAACAGCGCCTGACAGGAAAACGAAGGAGGTTTGACCTTGACCTAGTTGCATATCAGCCGCTTCGCGATGCACACCGCAAAGCGTCCGAAGAGCACCGAGGGGATTACCACTGGAATTTGGATAGTCAGTTACAAGAGGGGCGGACGATATGGGCGAAGAGAAGAATGAATGAGCTTCGAATGCAACATGTTGATAGTCGGGAGGGAACGACGCAAGCGTGGGGGCCACACTCATTCCCACAAGCATTTTGCAAAGAGAAACTTGGACGAGAAATCCCAAGCGCCATGCCTGGAAGAATGACGGAATCAAACAAAACTCACCAAACCGCGCACCCCACGCCCGTCACCACAATCTACAACTCTTTGTCTCCTGCCCGTCCGGATCCATCCCCAACGCGTTCCGCTCCGCTGCCCCAAAATACCGCATCTCCAGCGGAATCACAGTCCTGCGACGCCGTCGACGGGGGCGACCCAGGTCTGATGGGGCGACTCCGAGACGAGGACGCGACACGATGAACGGGCTCGCCGCAGCCGGTCGATGTATATGGTGATGGCTGCAAGGCGCTAGGCGCGATTCGAGTGGCAGAGGCAGGAAGGCTAACTGTGGCGCTCTGTGCGCGTCCCACCATGGGTGCGTATCGGCGGCTGAAGTGACATATTCGCGCTTTACACCACATGAGATCATCTGCGGGCTGGAGAGTCGGGGAACCGCGTCCGATGGGTCGTCGGTGGCAGACACCCACTCGGCGTACGGAAACCAAGTCACATCATCTGGAATGTCGTCGATATTTACATCGATTACATCGTATTCGTCGTCCGCCGCGGTCGGGGAGGGAGGGGAGGCATGATCAGCGTGTGTTGCGGTTGGGGTTGCGTGAAGAGAATTGTAGAAGATGGCGTTGTTTCGGAAGGTGAAAGAGAACATGAATGGAGTGGAGGACAAAGAAAATATGATCGCCTCGTGGCTGTGTGATGTGTTCGGCCCGGGAGCTCATTTCTCGCCCTCAGGACTTCGAGGGAAAGAATGCCACAGCAAAATCAAAAAAGAAAAAAATCACGCGGCTCTCCTTGAGTCGCCGTTCAAACAATAAAACCCCGTCCCCAGACTTTCATGTCCAGTTTCAAGTTTCAACTCCGAGCCGCTCCAGCTACGAGTTTCCATGTCAAAGACGAACAAGGAGAGGATGGCGCTGACCGAGCCGGAAGCGATCGTTTGAGAAATGAGTTGGAATCTGGCGAAGTAGCAGTCCGACTGTCGCCGTGTTTATTTCAGGTTCGGGCGATCGTGTTCTCGCTCGAACGCCGAAAGGCAAACGTGCAAAATAACAACATCAGTAGTCTCTGTTAATTTACCCAGATTTCTGGGCCTTGTATCGATCCGAGTATTCATCTAGGCACTCACCCCCGGGTACGTTCTGTATCCGCCCGAATAGGATCATCGGTTGATGTCTGACCATGATTCTTACGGTGTGATTTATCATATGCAAGCCTCTGCCACTCTCAAGACTACATGCCAATCACCCTCTTTCGTTCCAAGAATGCCGTGTTTGGGAGGATTTGGGCTGCTGCGAAAGCGTTCAGATTTCAACCCAACCGTTCAAGCTCGAGGTTCGCCGTTCGGCGCGTGGCTAAATCGAACGCGGGGGTTCAGGCCCGGCGTTCAGAGCGCGATGTCCTGAGCCTGAACCTTGCTGGGGCCACGATTGGCCACCGTCATCCGGTACATAGGAAGCGCCTGCCTCCAGGCCACGGAAGAGTCATTGGGGATGTCAGTTCAAACCAGCTATCAAAATGAGATTTCCCAACCGGACGACGTTCCTGTGGCAATTCAGCATAGCGGTAATTGTCGGATATTGGCTTTCAACTGGAACACGGTAGGGTTGAAAAATACTGAAATGAGTTTTGGCCCGCCCATCAAAGTGACTCATTCAGAGTTATATGCCCTGATTGTCAACAGACGGCGGCGGACTCCGACGGACGGCAGCAGACGGCGCCTGATGCCATCTGTCGATATCTTCTGATGGTTGCCGATGGACGCCGTGATAAGATATCGGAAAGATTGTGTCATCCGGAGATCTCCATTCACCTCCTATCCTGCATCCACTGTATTCCAGCGTCCTCTGGCAGAGGTCGCTGGCAGTCGGTGGATGCCCACAAACTTTGTACATGTATCCAATGGTTTCTATAGGAGCTCAAACAAATAAATTTGATCCCCTTTCTTATCTGTTCCACCTCTGCACAATGCCGCCTAAGACGCCACAAACCTTGGACAAAAATATCTTGGGGGCCTATTAACACCCTCCCGCACTCTCATAGAGCTCGTAGTTCATCGCTTGGTGCCCTAGGAATAGCGACAGACAAGCAGCGGAAGGCAGATCTCATTTCCGCAATCAAGAGCAAGTTCGAGAATGACCTGGCAGTTGGACAGCAGGATCTGTTCATCAAGTTCAATAACTATCGCCCCAGCGAAATCCAGGACAAGAAGAACACAAGAATGCGCAGAACAGCGCTGATAAGGCCGCACAAGACACCCTTGCGGCCAAACAGGATCTTCCAGCTACAGGGTGTGTTCTTTTTTATACTCTTAATAACAATTCTCACCCCGAATCAACAGAGCGAACTTGAAACTCTTGGCCGGGGGTGCCAAAGCGACCCACCTCCTCAACACCAACGCCCTTTCCAGTCCTGCTCCAAAGAAAGCCGCTGAGGAGGAAGAAGGTATGTAATTCGGATGGGTGATGGGCCATTCTAACATTTAACAGCCGTAGAATTTAGTTCTGAATATTCCAGTGTCCCTCCGACCGATGAGGAAGGGAAGGGGCGCTTCCATACTCCACCTCCTAAGCCTCAAAAACAAATCCTGAAGACTCCATTGCCGAGTGCGTCAATATTTTTATTACCTGTCCAATGTCGATATTAACTGAACAGCAGTTGTCATTACCATTAACGGTCCCAATAAGCGCGAATTCGTTATCAAGCCCAGCGACCGTGTTCCGGTAACGATTGAGAAGGAAGGGGTGAATGGTACCTCCCCCTATTTACTCAATCTCTTTGAAGGCGGCCTTGTCCGAAGCCTTTCAATCGGACTCACCTAGGAAAGGTGCATGACATATATATTGCTCACCGTCGATACTAACATTTTAATTAGCCAATAGCAAGCCCAAGATCTATCGTGGAGGTTTGGTCGATCCCTCAGTCCCTAGTGTCAAGTTAGGATCCATTGAAGAGATCCTCAAGGACGAGAAAACCGGCAACCTCACTATGGCTACTCTCGACAAGTACACGCTCAAGCCTTTTTGACGACGGGGTGAAGAAGATGTTGTTATGTGATGTCTTCTTGGTTCCTGCGGATGACAGTGATACCAAGGTAAGTATTTTAATTCCTGGAAGGCGTCAACTGACCAAAGAACCAGCCTGTGGCAGCCCCATCCAGAACTCCACCGTCTACAGCGCTAATTGGAATGCCAAGCCCTGGTTGTTGCCCAAAAGAGAGCCGCTGACGCTGCCGAGCAGAAGCCTGCCCAGATCCAGGCCTTAACTGCTCTCTTATGGAAGATTCACGAGGCCCGCAATGGTCCATGGCCCCAGGCTAAGACTGCGCGGGTGGTGCGTGATCGCTATGTCGCTGTGAAAGACGCCGTTGCACTGATGCATGTAATGGGCTGGAATAATTCCGGAGGAGGATTTACCGTCCCATCGGGTACGTGATTTGCTTTGTGTGTTGACCGACACCAATCTGACTCTTTTCAAAGCATATGCAGACAGCAATATCGACGGGCATGATCTCAAAGGCATGGACTTCACTAAGGAGTTCCTTCAAATGCGCTCCATGTCCGATACGCAGTGGCCGGTACCGATAGACAGACAATGAGTTCTGATCTTCTTCAGCACTGTCTGGATGCGACCACCTGGTTTGACAATCCCGACGACGAGGAATTTGGCCCGAAGTTCAATCTCATGCCGCTAAGCAAGTTCAAGCGGCGCTTGGAAAAACTGAAGGAGGCCGCTGAGAAGAAGGCGAGGCACAAGAAGAGGGGGAAAGGCAACAAGCGTGTACGTCCCGACTCGTCAGATAAGGGGTCAGGTGGGCCGTCGAAGAAGAAGAAAAAGTCCCGGAAGAGCAAGAAAGAGCTGGCGTCCTCTGACTTGGATGAAAGTAGTGATAGTAGCAGTGACGGAAATTAGCTCTCCTGCATAAGTAGCAGTGTCAATTGAAAGTTGTCCGTCATTTGTGGGCCAAAAGGAGTAACAATTTGTCCGAATTTGGACAGGCTCTTTCGCAAAACCTCTACATTTATGGCTGTCTCAGTGTACAACTTCATTGTGTTCCTGCAGATCTTCTTCCCTGGGGGCCTATCAATGCAACGAACACTTTATGTTATTGCTATTCTTGCTTCTATCTATCCGCTCTTCAGGTTACACCGAAACCAGCACTGCGCACCACGCCAACCACCTGCTACAGGATGGTATCACAGCATTTTACTGCTTCTCTCCCGAGCATTCCACCCGGAGCGCAGCAATCCCGAGCTCTGGCTCGATGAAGGGCCCGGAGATAAATATGCACAGGCCATGTGTGATGATCTCGAACAGCTTTACGAATTTCTTGGAATCCCGGGGTCATCTGCAGGCCAAAACAGTTTTTTTTCCAGAGCCTCGAACGATCCTGGTCACGTCTCGGCTCACCTGCATCTTTTGCCCCACTTCGGATGGCATCTACAGCCTTTGTAGACGGCGAAAAGTGTCCACTGTCCGCTTGCTTGACAGCACTTCGATGGGTCAAGGCAGATCTATTTATTGCATACTGCCGTGCGTGCGACGCCGAATACTATCCAGACCGCATCACATATCGCCTACCCAATCAGCCACGGAGGGAGCAGCCAGAATATGGTGCTAAAGTCTTGCGAGTCTCGAAACACGGTGTCTGGATGGACCGGAGAATCGCATTTACCCAAGAAAGCTCCATACTTCGGTTCCGTTCAGGATGGTCCAACTTTGCAGAATGGCTCAGCGATACAGTGGGAGCCAAACCTCGGGTCACACCCCGCCAATCCCAATGTTTATACTTTGAGCACTTTGCGAGGAGATTAATCTCAGCACACAGCCTCGTCCCCACATTCTCCCTTCCTTCCAACTCCAGCTCCCAAGTTCTTGCGAACACAGTTTGGGAACAAATAGGGCCGGACGGCGGTGTTGTGGCTGGTGCAATGGCGCACGGATGTATGGACTTTACTCATTTGAAACGATACAAATCCGACTTAAGGGCGACTGGGGCATCTCTGGGAGATCATATCGATGGGATTCCCGATGATTCGATGGAAAATCAAGTTCTTGTGAGCTCTTTGACTTGTCTTACACTTTTATCCTGACAATGCCTCAGAATGTACCAGCCACTTTAGGAAAAGAAATGCCGCCTCCACCAATGCAGACCGGCCTTCCATCCAAGCCAGAACAGCAAGAATTTCCACCACAGAATGGGCGTCGTGGATACGTAGGCCTTGCAGTTATGGATGGCAAGACAATTAAACACAAGGTCTGGTCATGAAAGCAAAGCTGCAGTATTATTCTGACAGTGTTTCAGATTTGTTCTGTTGATTTGTGCCACAAACCTCTTGTGAACTACAAGAATGGTCGGTTCTGTGAGGATCATTTAGATCTGCGCAATATCTGCGGCATTTTTCCGTGTGGACGCGCTGTACATTCATCCGGAGCCTTCACCTGCAACGATGCAGCACACAAAGATTGGCACGTCAAATATCTCAACCGTTTTGTCTGCATGTCCTTCCCTGGAGTCCAAAGAGTGATTCGCAGACAATTGGGTGGGGAGTCACGGTTTGAAGGACAATCAGAAACTGAAGGAGGTGGACCGAGTCTTCGCGCTGAGCTTCCCGATCTCAATGGCGTGGCTGGGGCTCAGGTCAGTCACACCTTTAGGGCGGGAACGACTTATTGCCTGCAGACCATACAGTGGTCTTGCGGGTGTCCAATTTCATGGGGCAAATGCTATCGATCCGAAGCTCATCACAGGTCCTCGCATTCCTGAATCGCACCTGGGAGCACCATCCAAACTCCAAGCCAAGCTTTATCGCCTACGACGATGCATGCAACTTGCTGCACCACATTTTTACACAGGACACTAACAGCCCGTGGATCAGGACAACAAAGTTCATTGTCGATGCATGGCACTACATTGGCCACCGAGCCACCGATATTTTGTGCCGCCTGTGGTGCAATCCTGCTCCGACAAACGGTTCACAGCCCGATCTTGTCCTTGTCGACATCGATGACATCGGACGCACACACACCACCCGCGCGTTTAACACAGAAACTGCCGAACAGCTCAATGCATGGCTGAACGGATTTGAGGCCCAGCTTCGTCAGATGTCGGCCACAAATTATGATTTTGTGTCCATGTCTTGATGCTTCTCTACAAAGAAATGGTCGAGGAGGGGATTTTGAAGAAGCAGCGCACCTTGTCAGACAAATTCTGGGGCACGGTGGAGGGGATAACAGGAGAACAGTAGTTCAAGCCAGTAATTCTTGAGCCTAGTGTTATTTTTTATATAAACCAAGTCAGAGAGAAAAGGAGGGTGTTCATTGTCGTTGTTCATTTTTCGCTCTGCAAACAAGCCTCTTAGCCGCCTCGCACGCTTTGATTAATTGCCATTTTGGGTAGGTAGTGGATGGAGCCGAATAACCGATACCAAACAGGAGGGGGTGTTTATTGCTGTATTCCTGCATGGCTTGACTATATGAATGTGCATTATACACTGTTTTGTGATACTGGATCAGTGGTGCTTTAGTAGAAACACCGGCAGATGCTGGTGGATCTGGAACAAATTCCGCCATCGTCCATCGGATTTGGCCATGAAATCCACCGGACGATGGCGGAAATCTCCCATGAAATCCACCGGACGATGGTGGAAATCTCCCATGAGATCCACCGGACAATGGTGGAAATCGGCCTACATCCACCAGCTGCTGCTGGATAGATGTGACGAACAGCACTGGCAAGGGCAACTTAAATTGTGTGTGATGATCTGGCGGAGTCCGGCGGACCTTCTTGGGACCAGTGGATGCTGCTGGAGGACACCGCATGAGAACCGCCATCCAGCGGACGATGGCAGATGGATGAGATGCATCCACTGCTGTCCGGCGGATCGGACCGCCAAAGGCGGTCCGGGCATATTACTGTAGGCCATTTGCTTTGATTCTGGAAGTGTTTTGAAGCAGCCGTAGAGCTCTGATGGGATCAAATATCAGGCCAAAAAAGAGAATATCCTTTTTTGGACTACTTGCTGCCAATGTCAGGATGAGTGCCTAGGCCATTGCAGTCTCCCTTGCCATACCTACTGGATAGGCTGTTGTGGCTGTGGTGGCTGTGTCACCTGGGCCAAAAAAAAAAAAAAAAAATCTAAAAAAAAAATTCGGAGATAGCCTTCATGACTGTGATCAACTTTTGTATGCAACATTCTATCATATAATGACTTCCCATTCAGGAAATTGCAAAATACTCTGGCAGAGCCAGTTGTTTCTTAGCCTCAGGCAGTAAAAGACTGATATCTCAACAACTGCTGGGCTGTTTGCCATGATTCTGAAAGTGTTGTAGAGCGGCTGAAGGGCTCTACCAGTTTGATATGATGGGATCAAATATCAGGCCAAAAAAGGAAATTTTGATTTTCAACAACTGCTAGGGCATTTGCTTTGATTCTGGAAGTGTTTTGAAGCAGCCGAAGAGCTCTGATAGGATCAAATATCAGGCCAAAAAAAGAGAATCTCCTTTTTTGGACTAATCCTGTAATTCCTTGAAACTGGTAACTCAACCTCAATAGATAGCTTTAATACCCTCTGTGGTATAGGATAGTGAACATGAACTGTTTGCCTTTACTTGGCCGAAACCGTGCAAAGAGACAGATAATGATTAGGATGTATACAAACACTGATTGGTGAACTCTATCTTGAACTCCTCACTGGGCTACACAGCATGTCTCTCAGGCACAGGGGGCTGCCTTCACCTCAATATTCCATCTGCCAATATGTCAGCAACAGCTTCCGGGTTGGCTAAACAGCGAGTAACCTGATGAGAACCCCAACCAGGACTACCTGGTAGATGCTAGTAGCTGGTGTGTCCCCTGAGCAATAGGACCAACCATACAGTGTTCTCTCTAGAAGACCGTATATTGTAGGTCAGGATGTGAGGCAGAATCCGAAACAAGTCAAAGATGGTGTGATATCCACTCGGGTATAGAACCTAGGTGTAGACGCAACCCACAGGAGAGTGGATAGAGAGTGGGACAGGGTGGAGACCATCTTTATATCAAGCCAAAGCAAAGGAGTCTGTGAAAAGTAACTTATAAAAAGTAACTTGTGTGGAACTTGCCCCTTTCGGCAGTCATGCCGCAAGTGAGTGCATAAAAAGTAACTTATGAAAAGTAACTTGTGCGGAACTTGCCCCTTTCGGCAGGCATGCCACAAGTTAACTTAAATTTTCCCACAGGCTGCAAAATTAACTTGTACTAACTTGGCGGGTTGCCTACCTGTCTTATCTTTAAACTTTTTGCAAAACTATTTGAAACCCATTCTATCTTCCATGTAAGCAAAGAATACACATTTGTAAGACCGGATCCCCTAACATAGAGTATTATTGACCACCTATCCAACAGCTCCACGGGTCAACCTAACTCAATGAGTATGTCTGGTACGTTCAATATTTGTCCTCTTCTTGCTTCTCTTATTGTGTACGCCCTCCATTGCACAAAGTTGCATCGGTCCGTCACCTATGCGGCACTTGTCTTGCTGCAGCGTGTAAAAGTGTGGTTCCCCACCATGCGCGACTCTTCCAGCCACCACCTCTTCATCTTTGTCTCCAAGGTCATCTGCGACGACACTTACTCGAATAAATTGTGAAGTATTGTCGTGTAGGGCATGTTTACCCTGCGGGAGATCAATCAGATGGAGCGCGAAATGTGCAACTATCTTGATTGGGACTCACCGTCAATAACCCGATATTTAGCCAGCAACACCAAGCGACACCGACGAAGCCATATCCGGCACAATTAGGTAGGTTTTCATGCTTCTGCCATTCAACACCGCTTTCACACCGACCTGTCTGTGCCATTCACAGCTATTATCAGATTCTGGTGGCATTCCCAGCGAGTCAGGATCGTGTTTGGCACCAACATAATTGTATTACGTTTTGGATATGCCAGGTGTATGTGCCTCTACTCAACAGTCCATCCACGAGAGCATCTTTGATGTGCTCAAGGACCTCCAGTTGCAGTTTTACTTCGCAACGGATTGATTTGTCTGCAGGCATCTCCTCATGTTTCTTTACTTTACCAGATCAATACCAACCTATTTCGAATGGCCTCATAGATTTGACGTGTTCCGTCGGTACCACAGTCTCTTAGCGCACAATTTATATTGCAGTCTCCAAGGTCCCATGCACAAAGTGAGCAGAAGTTACCTAAATATCTATTCGCACTCAATGCTAATGTACTGGTGGGTTGATAGTATACTCATTACAGCCTTCATCTGCAGGTGTCTCATGTTTCTTTACCAGATTAATAGTAACCAATTCTCAATAGCCTCATAGATTCGACACATTCCGTCTATGTTTCATAGCCTAGCTATTCCTACCCCCGCAAGTTACATTGCAGTCTTCAAGGTCCCATGTGAAAAGTGAGCCACTGGGGGAACAAACCATCGTGAATTTCCACATGTCTTTCACAACTTGTAGTCATGAAATTCCCAATGATCCACCTTGATTTTATTGATAATTGAACATGGTTTCATGATGAAACATCGTGTACCAGGGCTTTGAAATTTGTGACAAATATAGGGTCACTTCCTGATGCTTCTTTCACTATATTTGATCATGAATTCATGACATTTCATCTTGAACAATGGCTTGCCCGGAACTGAAAAAGAACTCACAAGCTCGTAACTAGCTAATACGGTATTACTATTACATAATGACTAGTCATGTAAGGGAACATCAAGTCAGGAGTACAGTAGCTTAAGTGAGTAATTAAAGGGTACAGATGTAAAACTACACATGTGATGTGTCTACAGTAACTGTCACCAAGTAGAAGAACTTGAACAGCTTTGAAATCTCATGGACATATACATGAATATACTGGGAGGTCATGACTTGAGTTTTGTACCTTGCTCGAGCCACCGGGTGGAGACCCCACCCAGCTCCACAGCCCTGGGAAAAATTGAAGCATCATGAATTCATGTTGAATTACCGGGAATTCAGGATGGACAGAAAAAATACAAATATGAGAGTTGAACCATCATGAACCGCATCACGAAATTCAAGCATGCAACCGTGACAAAACATTGTGAAATCGGAAATTCAAGAGAATAGTCTTGAATTTCACAACAAATCCTTCTTACAGTGAGAAGATGATAGTTAATATTTATTTGCACTCAGTGCTAATGTATCAGCGGGTTTATAGTATTGTACTCTTGACGGTGTGGTAGAACCATATGGCCGAGGTGTGGAAAACCTTCACACAGCTGGCTAGATGGCTACTCCATCAGCTGCATTATTTTCGACATTTTTATTACTTGCAGCCTCATCTGGTTCAAATACCAGGGCTGCATGGATACCTTCTATTCTTCTGATTATCTGGTTTACTAACTACTTTTTTTCTTCCTTTTATTTTCGCAGATCCGAGCCTACAATAATGACTAAGCATTTAGAAGTGCTGTACTGCCACAGTTCCACAATCACACGACAGTACAAATTCAACTGTTTATGTCACATTTCAAGACAAGCCCCGAACAAGTTTTGGGCATTCATTTCATCAGTTTTCCTTCCATTTCCCCGGCCGATATTACTTTAAGGGATGGTACATACTTCTTTTCCATTTAACCTGCAATCATGATATCAGTCACTGATATTTGCCACCTGCTGTACAGTAACCCAATTCCAGTTGCCAAAACAACTGTTAGCACATTACAAACTTGATTTATCACACAGATCTTTGTACTCGGGTGAATAAATTTTCCTTGTGATAATGCTTTGACCAACCTGTCCTTCATATATCTGAGTCATTTAGCCTGTGGTATTTTTAAATGACGATTGCTTGCCTTCAAACATACTGCAGTCTGCACTTCTGCTGTAGCAAAGTGAAGTCACATCTTTTAACCCCTAAGCAAACTGCTGGTGTCACATCACACTCACCCTAGGGGAAGCGTGACTAACAGCCCCGTGGGAAACAGGTACCTGACCCATAGATCAACCCGCAGGTATTCCCACAGGTCAACCTGCAGGTCGCATGTGACCTGGACTCATGACTGATCACAGTCCAACTACTCAAGGGCATTTTGGGCGGCATTATTCAGCTGGATGACGTGGAGAACTCATACCCAGGATCGTTTTTACTAGAAGTCATTCCTCGGGCCACACATTGCTTCGACACCAATTTCCTCTTGCGCCTGCGTATGCTACCACTTTCAACGGCTGCCAAGGATTGACGTTGGACATGCTCGGCATGGGTCTCACTCAGCCAGTATCGTCACATGGTCAAATTTACACTGTACCAACACCGCACTCTCCAGAAATTGACACCGAGACCCTGCCCAAGTTCGATTGCAGCCTGGTGAATCAACAACAATGAATGTTACATATACTGAAATCTTAGTTGCATATCCAAACTCTTTTGCCGGAGTGTAGTGAAGGTATGTCTTGTTACTCATTATCGCTTCCATCCCTGCTGTATTAATTTAGCTCATCTTGTTTCTGTGCACAATGACTTTCCTCTCCATCTTGGGCTTTTCGTTGCACATCTAACATAATCTCAGTTACTCATATATACCTGGCCCACCATCCTTACATCTACTACGAAAGCCAACAAAAATTCAAAGTGCTGCACAAATCTGTGAGTGAATCAACTGCAAGCAACTTGACACTAACTTGCCTGCCAAGTTAGATCAAAGTAACACGAACAAATTAACTTATGCCATCAGATGATCAGCTACTACCTGTTCCCCTGTTTCTCCAAGTTAAACAACCGAGACTTCACTTTTCGGCTTGCCAAACGGGCTTGTGCCTACGCCAACGGGCTTGTTCGGGCTTGGGCTTGGATTTGGGTGTAGATCAAAGCCCAAGCCCGGCAGATCGGCTTGCAAGCCCGTTTGTCGGCTTGGCAAGCCCGTTTACTCGCTTAGCTGAGAAACGGGCCTGCATGTATCTCTCGTCCCTGTCGGACTAATGTCTCAATCTGAGTGCATAGACTATTTGCAGTAAGTACATAATTGGCAGCTTTCTTTCCACCACATTGCAATCCAAAGATCATTTTCATCTACTAGTAGTGCTGCCTGGCACTCCGCTCTGTTCGGCCGCCGTCTGTCTTGCCTCAGTCCATTGTACATCCCAGACTTCATCATTCCTATGCTACGTTTCCACCGACCTTCTCACTGACACCCGCAGTTTTGTTCTCGTGATCTACCGGTCCCGGCGAGTCACCTCGGCTTTCAAACCTCTAGATTTTTATTCTCACCTCGGTATTCTCTAGCTGACTCCCACTCTTTCGTCTTTTAGCCTCCAGGTATGATTTATCCCGTATGCAGGTACATGATCTAACGAATTTACACCCATCAGTTTCGTTTTCCGGTACCGCCCCGACTTCGTACCATCATCAACGAGTTCCTAGCATCCGCCACCTTTCTAGTACGCTGTTACCGGCTGTTACTCTCTGATCCACCGCTTATGTTTCTTCAACCTCCCCCTTTAATGGCGTGCCACGAGCTTTCCTATTCAATTTTTGACCCGCCCTTCCACATCACACAATGTTCATTAAATCTTCACTGGGGGTCTCAGACGACCTGGCTTTCAGGGAGTCAACTCAGGATGATTCAACTTGTATTTCCCGTGGAAGTGCCTTGTATTTCACCACAAAATATTGAATTTCCCGTAACCAGGATTCAGGTACAAAAGTAAAGATTCCAGGGGGTCAGTTCAGGGTGTTTCAACCTGATTCTCATCTTGAATCGTGCTGAGTGGGACATTTGGGTGACTACATTCAGCTTGAATTTTATTGACTTTCAAATGGAAAAACAGGGAAAATCATTATGATTGACTATGAATTCACATATGTAACTAATCTGTACTCTCTACACTCGTCCACCGCTGGAGTTCATGCGCTTTGCTTCTGACTACCCTCTTCCGCATTGTTCTGGTAGTCGTGTCAGTGTGTCGACACGACATCTAAGTCGGCTGAAGCCTATTACCAGAGGTCAGCGTCAGGTACAGTGAAAAAAAAACCAAAGCACGCACCACCTCGAACAGGGAACCAAGACAAGTCAGCACAGCAAAAAGAAGGACAGGTCAGTTAACACACCTTGCTCGATGGCCAACCGAACGAAACACGCAGGATGAGGAATATGCAACGCACCTTGAAGGTAACCAATACAAGCCACACATCATCTGATGATGCGGGACGGGTTGCGATGGGAATGTGCCCAGGCGCAGGTAGGGAAAGTTCGAATGGGTGGTGAGAGAGAGGAAGAGAGGGAGCCACCATCAAGTTCAACCAACTATATGTGTGTCGGAAGCGGTGGAGTAGTGGAGTCGTGGAGCGGCTCCACAATCTCACACGGAGAACCGCTTGACAGTGTTCAGCGCAGCGACGAGGAGTGTTGAGCAGCTGGAATGAGTGCTGTATAAGTGGGTGGGCAAGTTTCAGCATGGATAGGCAGCGCGGAACACGATGGTGGTGGACAATTGGTGGGAGGAGAGATTTCCTTGGAGTGTCGTAATACGCGGTGATTCATATCAACCGGTGATCCCCGATTCTGAGTCTGCGCACTTTCTGCGCACATTCCAATGCACGTCAACGTGACCTGAGTACTTTGTATACAGGTTGCCATGGTGGGTGTAGAGGAAGAAGCCAAAGTAATTTTTTTGTGCATCTTTACACTTCGTACAATTCACTGTATTTGAACTTGAACTTTTCACTCCAAAAAACCCGGAATTCCACGGTACTCAGGTCACTCACAAAAGGTATATGAATCATCTACCTGATTCTCAAAGTACCTGGAATCAATTCCAGGATGATTTGTCCTGACTCTTGAAAGTCAGGGAACACGTCCCTGAATTCCAGGGTCTTTGACGACCTCAGTGCTTTCTAGGTCCCACAACCTATACACTACGCAACTAATTTATTAGCCTATCTTAAGACCTCTTGCTGTAGACCGACCAATGTCTCAAGTTTTATAGATCTTATATAGAGCATCTTAAGTCTTTTCTTCACCTACTCCCACCTGCCGCCAACGCAAGCAGGGTCCCATTCACAACCTCCACCTAAGACTTAAGTTCCATCCGACTTAAGTCATTCTCGATGTCTTAAGTTCCGCCCCACTTGAGACATGCCCGAAATCTTCCACTTAAGTTCTAAGGACACTCAAGTTTCCGCGAATGAAAACTTGAGTGTCCTTAGAACTTAAGTGCCCGGGAGCACTTGAGCCCCGCACAACTTAAGTTCGGTCAATAAGAGACAAATGAAATAAAATGAATTAACAAAATAATCGAGGTGGCTGTGCAACGACGAGCAGCTTCACCCTGCCTCTGGCAAGTTTTCCGACCCAGGGGGAGGGTGGGCATGCACCCAACGAACGTGTGATGCGAAGCTGTGGATCCCCGGGACCGACTGTACACGTTATTGAACAAATTTCAGAAGACCTTCGAAGGCCTATTTAAAGTCCTTGTACGCCCTATGTACTCCCTGGTCCCAAATGAATAAAGATAACATGCGGATAGGGCTGTCGCACTCACCAAGTCATCCATCCACTTAAACACTTTGTCCCGCCATTTATCAATCTTCCCCACCATCTCATCGAAAC
The DNA here is from genome assembly GCA_029378375.1 of Mycena olivaceomarginata. NCBI lineage: Eukaryota > Fungi > Basidiomycota > Agaricomycetes > Agaricales > Mycenaceae > Mycena > Mycena olivaceomarginata. Next base: position 99,387 of record JARKIC010000728.1, on the reverse strand, counting down.
TCGTCGCGGACACCCAATCGTGATGTGCCCCCGAATTGGCGCTCTTGAAGATCACCTCGGCGTTGTGCGCCAGCCGCCGACGCATCGCAGCTTCCATGCGTGCATAGGTCGACGTGCCATTCACCCCATTCAATCCCTCCTTATGCTCCGCAAGTCCCACCCAAACCTTGCCGTCGCGGCGGTACCGCTCGATTACGCGCAGAAACTCGGTGTGCTTCTGCTCGTACTGCTCCAGCCAGCGGTACATTTCTGCTTCGGCCTGGAACCACTGCACTTGGTCACCTGAAACCCGTTAGTATGCCCACCGTTAATTACGATAACCCAATGCCACTCACTTTCCTTCTTGTATGCCGCCAATTTTTCTTCGCTCTGATGTTGCCCCCACATCAAGCTCTCCATCCAGATCCAGCCGTCTGGCTTCTTCTTCCCCCTCTCCTTGGTCTTCCCCTTCTTCCCCTCCGGCGCCTTTCCTCCCTTGGACGGCGACATCTCCGCGCCGCTCTCCTCGGCCGACGACTCCACCCCCACACCCTCTGGGGCAATGTCCCTCAGATGTTTAGGAGTGCGGGGATCGCGCTTGAAGCCTGGATAAATATTAATACAGAATATGCGACTCTGTTGAGGTTATCACATACTGGTGCGCTTCCGGCTCTGAGTGCCCGCCAATAGCTCGGGCTCGTCACTATCCAACTCCCCCCTTTCTTGGCGAGAGGACGGAGCCCTTTCTTGGCGAGAGGATGGAGGTCGTCGCCGTGTTCGTGATCGTCATCCCACTCTGCAAGTACCACGCTGTCCCGTCGAATAACCGAGAGTCCCCTGTGGCGCGGGATAAGTGAGTTTCTTTCCTCCGCGTGTCCTGATAGCTCAGCAGCGGAAATGGCTCCACTGCATCCTTCTCCATGTGCCCGAGGTGGATGAGGGCCTACGGGAGCTGTTGTACATCCCGATCTCAAACGTCTTCATCAGTTCCGCCTTTTGAAGATTCCGCTTCGAGCGGGTGATCCCCACTTGCCCCCGAAAATCCAAATCCCTTGCCTTCCTCACTGCAGACAACGCCAAAGACGCGTCACGAACCGCGAGGATAGCGCTCTGGGCCTCCGTGCAGCGCAGCTCGATCTCAGCGTCCCGTAGTTCGGATTCTGGTTTCGTCATCATCGCGGCTGGTCGTTGGTCGTCGCCGTCTGTGCTTTATTCGATATGAGGGCAATTGGATGGCGCTGATTTCTGGTTCATCCGCATCGAGAGCGCTGAGGGTGAGATGCGGGCATATCTCCCACTGGTGTTGTCGGAATTTCTTGAGTTGGTGATTCAGGCTGTCACGCAGTCTTGTGATGCTGTCCCAGGTCTCCTGCAGCGGATGCTCTCGATGGCTCCGCAGCAGCGCAATCGCAAGAGCCCTACATCATCGACGGTTAGTTAGAGATCATCCTGAGCAAGTCGCTGCTTACTGTTGACGCTCGATGGCCATTCCATCGTGAATCCACTGCGCCACCGAAGTTCCTGCCTCGTGCTGGCCATCGCGCTTCAGCTTCTCTTGCTCCACGGTGATCATCGCGGCGAGTGTACTCTCCACAGTCAATGCTAAGTTCTGTTAGCTTCGGATATCTCGCAATTGAGGACTCAACACGTACCTTTCGTGGACTTGTGCTGATAGACACTGCAGGGCTTCCCACTGCTATCCTTCGTAGCGAGGCGCGACATACGCGACCACACACCGACCTCAGTGGCATGCTGCCAGTCGAGTTCTTCCACTACCGCCATGTGCAGCTCAAACAGCTGGAGCGCATCGAGCCTCTTGGCAGCAAGCAGTTCTGCTGCCGAAGATTGTGTCAGCTTCATATCAAGGTGAGCAGAATCGGATGCAGACTTACCATGCCGAAGGTGCTTGATTAAATTCCACGCATGCATCACAAAGTTGATGATGTCGTGGCGTGAACCGCCAGTCATTTGACGTGTTGAAGAACCCAGCCCGTTCAGGAAAGCCCAAATGACTTCCGCTGTCTCCCCGTGGAAGTGCGCCCAGCAGGCAAAATAGATTGCCTGCCACAGAGCCTGACAGTCAATTCCGTGCCCGCGGATATGGTCGGCGGGGATCTGCCCCTTCATCCTTTTCAGCACGTCGTGGAACCACGTCTCCTCTGGAAACAAGTCTGACTCCCCTCTTTGTTTGGTTGACCACAAACGAGCAGTAGCTGTCGTAACTTTGGACCATAGGTACTTGAGATTCCGCGCTGAGCGGCGGTGTATTCTTGTGCCTGAGGTGCTCCCACTGCGCATACGTGCCAAGCGCGAAACTGGTCGCAAAAAATAAGTCCGCGATATTGCCACCTGAGAGCTTAGTTAGCACTTACGCTTCCCCTTTCACCATGTCGATGAAAGACCCCAAAACGGCATGGTCGCAGGCGCAGCCGACGACACCACTGACAGCGGTAGTTTCCGTATTTCAGCGAGCCCTGGTGCCGGATGGAGCCGATGTGAGCCTTACAAGGCACTTCCTGTAATATTATCAGTGACGGGTCAATAAATTGTGCTAAAATATTCACCTTGTCTTCTTCGGGAATCACATACGTTTTCAAGAAGAGCTCGAACTCTGCTTGCTTGGTCAAAGTACATATTCCCGTCCAGTCAAGGCCTGTGTCCCTCCCGTTGTCGCGTTTGAAGAATAGGACAAGCCTTGTAATTCCCGTCGAGGCTCTGGAACAGGCTGATTAAATGTCTATTGATTATTTCGTCAGTATTGTTGTTAGTAAGAGAAGCTCTGTCTACTACTCACTGAAGATAAGGCGGCACGTGCACGAGGAGAGGCATATTCACCCCAGGTTCCGGACACGCGGCACAAACGAGGCCAAGAAAGCCCTTCGGCCGATTGGGGTAAGGGCGACCAACTTCGCCGGCGAGTGGGATGTCGAGGCCATGACCTTCCCCGCTTTCTATAATAATTTGAATGTTCTCGTAAAAGCGAGTGATCGCCAGGAAGTTCTTGTAAATATCCTGGAGATTGGTTAGATATGTACAATGGCTGGATTAAACAAATCAACTCACTGGAACTCTATTGGCAAAGTTTGGATCGGCCAGGCGCTGCAAAACGAGCACGAAATTATAGGCAGAGCCCTTCCCTTGACTTCGCTGCTTGCCGGTGGTACTGGAGCAGGCCGAGCGTATACCCAGTCGCTGGGTCCTTGATGCTCCCGGGGAATATACCCGCCTCCAGCAGCTGCTCGAAGTGCGAGCGCAGCCACTTTTCGCCCGTCCGCAGCCGTGACCGTCTTGCACCCACAGAACGCGATTGCGGTGGCATGAATCCCGTTCCTGCTCCACCAGTGTAAATGAACGTCCCGGCTCCGCATTGGGGCACCCTTCCCTGTAGTGACCCAACCTCACAGCGCCATTCTTCAGGACTAGAGAGAAGTCGTGTTTCTCAACAAAACGGTCCTCTTCGTTCCACACCAAGGCCCAATGTGTGGGCAGTCGTTCGGTGCTTCTTTACCCAGCACTGGCGGCAGAGCAGCTCTGCCTGGAGGCAGTCCTGAGACGCGACCGTCCGTTTCCGCTGCCCGCACGAACAGGGTGCGTTGAGTTGGGAGCTGTAGTGGAGGGACATGAGGATGCGCAGGAACACTGGGTTCCTCGTCCTTGAGTTCTTTCATGTGAGCGACGGTCTGCAAAAAACCAAAACCAAAATGAGTTTCGCGGTAAGATGGTATGCCACTCGACCCACCTGGCATATCTCTTCCGCCTTGGCTGCGTCCCCCTTCTCATTGCAGGCAGGCGTGGTTTCATATGCGGGGATCGCACCAGGAGCCTCCTCTGTCGCGTCGGAGAAGGGGAGGTTGGGCTCGGTGGGCTCGTTGGGCTCGTCGCGCACGGGTGTAAGGAGGATGGGGGCTTGGGGTAATCCCCCATTCCCAACGTAACGCCGTTGTGATTTCACAGTCGCTCCTGTCCCAATGTTAGCCACTGTGTCAGAATGGACGGGGCGCAAATCACACCTGTATGGAATGTCACTTTGGCGGACGGTACGTTGGTAGCAAAACGCGAGATGTTTGCAGAGGTTTTCGGTAGTTGAGAACTGCCAACGCGCTTCATGCTGGGATAGTTTGAAGTGGGCCGAAAAGCAATCCTGCGGCTGGAAGATTTTAGCTTATGAAGAGGCCGGATGGATAGTAAAACGCACTGGTGTGAAACAATGGATTGTTCAAAGTGTCTCATGCAACTCTAAAAGCGCAAGCGAAATCTCGACGTCCAAGTCTGAATGTCGAGCCCGTTTCTTCCCGTAAAAGCCGCGAACGATACCATGAATACAGGAGAACAAATTATCTATGATACATATCTCGTTCACATATCTCGTTCTTCGTATAACTACCAGTGTCCGTTTTACTACGAAAGTCCATTTTACTACAAGAAACAATGGCCGTTTTGGAACGCCCGAAACCCTCCGTTCTCCCAAATAAATCCCCCGCCTACACCAACAAAACCGAGAAGGGGCACCGACTAAAAGTCGGGCAGGCTCGACTGAAAGTCGAGCCCAGGTGCGGATCGACATGAGAAGTCGATCCGCCGGTGGTCCATGGGGTCCGTCCTCCGCTGGAGTCGTCGTTGTCCGTTGTCGGCTCGTGCGTTGGGCTTGCGTTGGTTGTCCAAGCAAGGGCGAGATGGGAGAGGGAGGCAGGAGATGACAGGCAGGAGATGACAGGCGTGACATCACATCAATGGGTGCTTAGTGGGCGCTAAGCACTTAGGGCGCTTTCGACAGGACAAAAAAATTAAAGCTGAGCTCGATTTCAGACAACGATTGTAACAATAGATTGAGGTATTCGTATATATACAGTTTATTTATCGTAAATTACAATGAATCACATTTTTTTCGCAACAAGACAAGAAAACGGGTTTCACAACAACAAGTCCAACGAGCAACATGCAGCAGGAAAAAAAAGACAAAAAATCAAAGCTCCCCCTCCTCCTTCTCCAGATCATGATCGAGGCGCATCGGGAGAACAGCAGCTCGACCGAAGTGCTCCCAGAAAGCTTGTGTGTAGTAGCAACACACAGCATTTTCCAGGTCCTTCATCTCGGCGGTAGACCACGGATGCCGGTCGATGATACGGCGAATAATGCTGGAGGGGCTGGACTTGGTTACCCAATCGAGCATCAACATCGCTGTCTGCCCGACAAAGACATGACGCTCTTTTAGCGATGTCGAGGCCCAACCCTGCTTGCTGATCTCCAACGGCGGCCCAACCGGCACCCTACCTGCGAAACATTTCATCACCTCGTCCACCCTCGTTTTCCCCGACTGCCCGCCTATCGAGAGCACAAAACTCAAACCGGAAGCTGGTCTCGGCGACATCCCAAATGATTTCCCGTGTCTCCCGAAGACTGAACTCGGGCAGAGACCCTGTAGGGACAGGGGAAGCCCTCAATACTCCTGACGCCGGACGCCTCCAATGCTGGGAGTATGACATCTTCCAGTTCCTTGCTCCGCCTGTACCCTCTCGAGTCGGGAGGCCCACGTTTTGTCATATGCCCCTCTAAAACATCCCGCCACTGTTGCGGGGCGAGAAGCTGGGGGCGATTGGCGAGCATGAACAGGAAGCCGTCTGCGAAGGAGCTTCCAGTGGTGGAGGAACCTGCGACAGCGCTGGGGATTGGAGTTGGCAAATAGCGCAGGTTCGGGGAGGACATATCTTGTATCCGCGGCGAGCCCTCCGGCTGGGTACAGGATGACAGCGCGATTCGACTCGCGCCAGCGCAGTGGCCATACAGTCGATCAAAGGCGGCATTTCGGAGACTGTCAGCACCACGAATTTATCGCGATCGGTTTTCGCAGGCCCCGCAGACGCCTTCTTGGGTTTTGCTGCATCTGTTAAAAAAAGTATTTGTGAGTAAGGTTAAAATTGCAGGCAGGAAAACCGAAAGCAAAGCACACACACGGCCGATATCCCGTGCCAGAATTTCTGCCAGGATTTTTCGGAATGGCGCGAGGATTGGCGCAAGGATTTGCTGGAGTACAGCTTGAGTTAATGATATGCACCTGTTGTAAAGGAAAGCAGCGTACCGAAGTTCGAAAGTGACGGCGCCGCTGCATGAGAACTTGTACTAGCAATGGGAGGCGGAGATGGCACGCGAAGCGAAGCCGGTGTCAAAGGGGTCGTGGTACCACGGGGTGTACCGGGTCGCATGGTGGATCGCCTCGATTTTTTCTGTAGTGCTATTCCCGGTGTATAAAACAGGCGGCGCCCCTGCGCCGTGTGCGTCGGGGTCGGGCAGATCCAGGTTCGGCTCCAGTAAAGGGACAACGGCCAGTATGTTCTCCGCGTCGAAAACCATCTCAGGTCGAAGGAACCAAAATGGAACGCCGGCAGCCCATAGTTGCTGAGCAATGGAGGGACGAGATGTGAAAGCTCCGACGCACTCCGCAACGCTGGATGTGCTGCGAACGAGGTAATTTTCCATGCGCGGCTTGTAGACCGTCATGTACTCGTACAACGCATCCAGCTCAAGCACTTCGCGTTGGAGGGAGGTCAGCGCAAAGAGCATCTTGGGGAACGTTGTGGGGAGTGTCTGCAGCTGGTCGAGCCACATGACTGTGTGCCCCATAAGTTGCCCAAAGAGCGGAAGCAGAGGTTCGCTAGATTTGTCCTGAAGCGCTTTGCATCGCCCGACGACCCTGTTGACAGCGTCGATGATCGGGGACATCCGCGCCGGCGCCAGGCGTCCCAACCCTCTGGTCACCGCACTCCCGACTACAAAGTCCTGCGGTGAAGGATCCCACCACATGGCCGCAAGGTTCGGCCGCGTCCCTTTCTTAGCAATAACCGCCAGATGGCAGTAGAAGTCGCTGAACTGCTGCGGCCAGAGAGTCGGATCGTCCGTCCCGTAGCTGCATGTCAGATCTGAGGTACACCGAGTGAGGAGTTTGCAGGGATGGAACGGCAGGGACGTAGTCGGTATTTGTAGTAATGAAGTAGTGCTGCACGCCTAGTTCAGCGAAGGCAGCGACTTTGCCATCGAATGGGCCCAGCGGTTCGAGGAATATTTCGATTCCTTAAAAGATCAACGCTGTGGGGGAATGGTTTGGCGGAGGTGGAGGAGTTGTCCTGTGGAGGCGGCTGTCTCGTATTGCGCTCGAGTTTCCATTGGGCCAACAATTTGCGGTTAGGATTCGACATGAGAAGTCGACACAAGAGCAGACTGAAAGTCTGCTCTGAGGGACCAGACTGAAAGTCTGGTCTGGAAGCGGTCCCGAAGTTGTTGGTTGTGGGCTTGGACGAGGGAGGGGAGGCGAGGCGGGATGGAGGAAAGTGATGAGCGCAAAAGTAATATGATGCTGTGCTGCATCACATCTGATGTGTGACAATAACACTCATCACCTCCCACCTCCATCTCCCACCTCGCCCTTGAACAACCACTTCAATGCAAGCCTGACGCACGAGCCGACAACGGACAACAACGACTCCAGCGGAGGACAGACCCCATGGACCACCGGCGGATCGACTTCTCATGTCAATCCGCACTTGGGCTCGACTTTCAGTCGAGCCTGCCCGACTTTTAGTCGGTGCCCCTTCTCGGTTCTGCTCGTATAGGCGGGGGATTTTTTGGGGAGAACGGAGGGTTTCAGGTGCTCCAAAACGGCCATTTTTTCCTGTAGTAAAATGGACTCTCTTTACTTTTACTGGATGTAAATCTGTCGTTGTCGTACGGTGTATTTTTTCTGGAATGTCTCTTTCTGGCTTTTGCTACGAATTGTCAACAAAATGGTCAAGACTCACGTCCTACGCCGCTTCAAGATCTTCGGCCACAGCTCGCGGGGTTTTTTTTTTGGTAATAAGAAGGTGATTTATTTCTATGAGTCTACAATTTCAGAACGGTTGCTAACTATTTTATCACTGGCAGTGCTGCATCAATTCGACAAGTCTATGTACCCCAGGTGTCTCATCTTCTTGTGCGGGCGTACCTCGACATCCTCCTCGTCATCAAAAATATCGATCACCTCCAGAATCCTCCTCTTTGGGGCACGGCACGGGGGCTCATCATCAATATGAGTGTGATCGATCACGTCTGGAGCCGTGGAACGCGCTAGGGAGCTGGGAGGAGGGGTGGGAAGGTTGGGAAAGGTGCGAGACGGCGAGAGGGGGTAGGGGTGGGTATGCAAAGTCTGGGTACAACCGGCACCAGCAGGTGCAGCAGCACGAGCGGCAGGAGGTCCACGAGTGCGGGGATGAGTGGGCGCGCGAGCAGGAGCGGGTGCTCGAGCAGGAGCGGGCGCGCGAGCAGGAGTGGCGGCAGGGGTGGGAAGGTTTGGGAAAGGTGCGAGACGGCGAGTGGGGGTAGGGGTGGGTATGCGAAGTCCGGATACACCGGCACCAGCAGGTGCAGCAGCACGAGCGGGAGGAGGAGCGAGTGCAAGAGTCGGCGCGCGAGCAGGAGCCGGCGCGCGAGCGGGAGTGGCGGCGGGCGCAGGGGCAACGCGTACCATCTGAAGCCCGGGAAGTGACGCCAAGGCCCAGTCTGGACGAGGACCCAGACCACGAGTGGCAAGGGAGGGCACAATAAAATTGTGCCATGCCTGCTCTGCGTCTTGCAACTGCGACTTCGCTGCCGGATTACAGACGGTGTATTCGTTCCCGTGCTTCATGAAGTATGCGTCGTAACCGTCGAGATAGCTGCGCAGCTGGGTCTGGATTTGAAGAGGCAGAATATCGGTCTCTCGGGTTACAAGACGATCATTGTGTATCTGGGGGAGGGGGTATGTCAATTGGAGAGTGCTGGGTGGCAGGACAAGAGTTGAGAACACACAAAGTTGATTTTGAGTTTTCCAAACTGGTGGAAGGTATTTGCAGTTCCCATTACAGCGTGGAGCCTTGTGAGCTGACCGACGTGCTCCTTAACGTATTCTAGGCTGAAGTATTCGACTACTTTTCGAATGACCTCTTGTTGGCGAACATTGGTGGTATAGTCAGGTCGAACCGACGCGCCGAGGCGGCGGCGGATTTCTTGGACTGAACGTTGCAACCATTGTGGGGAAAGGTATGAGTTGGCCAAGTTTTATTTATTTGTTTAACGCCAAATTATAGAGAGGCACCGTGCCGTGCTTGAGTGGCTTTTCCATTTTAGGTATCAAAATCCACTACAATGGCTACGCTTTGGCTTGACAGACTTGTAAGTGGCATCTCCTTAACTCTTGACTTCCACCTCGACCTAACACATATCCCGAAGTTTTTTTAACTGGATCTCTTGCCAAACGTCCCAACGATGGCGCCAAAGAAGCAGCAGAAACCAAAAGAAATGTTCAAACCCTACAGATGCCACCGCCGTCCCCGACGTCATGCCATTCCCGGCCCTCGCGCGTGTTGCCACCACCAAGACCGAGGAGACAGCAGTGCCGAAACTCAATCAATACCAGCGCAGCTGGATCTTCGATGTCGCGCTTCACGATGCCGACCTGCCTGGTCTATCAAAGCAGGCCAGAGCAGAATTTTACGAGAAGGTCAAGAACGACACGTTTGAGGCGAAGGCATTCCAGCACAAGGCCCAGCCGGGCGATTCCGAGGAGGAGGTGTGTGTTCCCAAGCTCATGGCCGCCTGGAAACGCGAGAACCAGAAGGCAACGACCACACGCATGGCCGACGATGGCGACGGCAGTGACCATGAGGAGGACAAGGGCGCACGGGTCGGCCTCCTCCATGGATACACCAAGGCTGGGTGGCTCCGAGTGAGTAATTTTTGCATAACCTTGACTATTGAGCGGTGTCTGAACCACTCCGAAGGCGATCCAGAAGGTTATCACTAACAAACAGACGGCGGCTAAGACCCGCAAGCCGACGAAGACCGACAACACAGACTCAGTGGCAGTGGTACCGGCTCTGGCAATGGCGAAAGTTTTTGGCCTCGCCAGCTACACCGGACACGACAAATTCCGCGGGAGCGCCACAACGAGATCAACGCCCACTTCCGCACGCTGCTGGGTCCAGGAAATGCCGGTGGCAAATTCCGTAAAGCCGAGGTGGAGCTGTGGGCGAACAAAGATCAAGCAAAATGGGAGAGTGCGGCGGAGGCTGACGAAGACGTCGACTGGGAGGAGTAAGTGATCTATACTATCACCTACCTTTCCTAACTGACAGACATTTCTCTAGACGCCAAAAGCTCCCGATGGGCGCGGTCCAGCACATGGTCGACACCCTCAACGCCGGCCGCAAGTTCCGCCCTTTCTTGGCGACCATGTTGATGGGCTGGGTGAATGAACGGGGCGAGATCCAGTTTGAATGGTAAGTTTTCACATAAGTCTTGCGTCTTTACTTACGGTAAGAGACAGGTCTGAGGCGCTGCCCAAGGCGTCGTCATCGAACAGCGGTTTGAGGACAAATACCCCCAACTCGTGTCGGACAGCATCAACGCAATGTATGAATGGGCGAAAAAAGGCCTGCAAGGTAAATTCAAATGGCGAGGACATATTTTGGTGCTAAGTTATTTATTCCCTAGACTACGCCGCTGCCCGCGATGGTTCCCCTGGACAGCCTGCCCCCGTTTTTCCTGTGAGCGTCGAGGCGCTGGACGACATGTCTCCAAACATGGTGGCACAGACGGTGACTGATTTTTTGATCAAGTCGTATAGTGAGCCGTTTCGTTCATCGCCCAGGAAACCGAATCCTAACATACCATGCCTGCAGAAGCTGCGTTTGGGGGACGAGACTCAGAATATCCCATGGCCGACAATTGCCACCGCACCCGACCAATATTACGACGTTGGGAAGTTTGACCTGGTCTTCAGCTCCAGCGGGCTGGAAGGCTTCAAGGGCACACAGTGGCATCTTTTGGGTGCAGCACTGGCGGTGGGCGCCGGGGATGGGAGTTCTGGTTTCTTTCGGAAGGGGTCTGTGTTGGCGGGTGGGGAGGAGGATACGCGTCTGCAGCGCAAGGACGACGAGGAGGTGGAAGACGCGTGCAAGGCGGCGGAAGCAGAGGAAGCGCGCAAGGAGGATGAGGCGGAGGCTGCGCGCAAGGCGGCGGATGCGGAGGATGCACCCAACGCGGCGGATGCGGAGGACGCGCGCAGGGCGGCGGATGCGGAGGACGCGCCCAACGCAGCAGATGCAGAGGATGTGTGCAGGGCGGCGGATGCGGAGGACACACCCAACGCGGCGGATGCAGAGGACGCGCGCAGGGCGGCGGATCCGGAGGAAGCGCGCAAGGAGGATGAGGCAGAGGCTGCGCGCAAGGAGGATGAGGTGGAGGCTGCGCGCAAGGCGGCGGATGCGGAGGATGCACCCAACGCGGTGGATGCGGAGGACGTGCGCAGGGCGGTGGATCCGGAGCAAGGGCGCAAGGAGGATGAGGCGGAGGCTGCACGCAAGGAGGCAGATGCGGAGGGCGTGCGCAAGACGAAGGTGAAGAAGAGTCGAAAGCGCAAGGCATCGGAGGATGGGCTTGAAGCAGACGAAGAAGGTGCAGCACGCCGAACTGCAAGAGCTCGTAAAACACCAGCGGTAAGTTTCATTGACCCACATTATGGCCTATCTGATTTTAATCTTAGGAGGCGGAAGCAGAACGTAAGGAGAAACTGGCGGCAGCAACAAGTGAGAAGCGGAAACCTGGGTGAGTTGCTCTGTGAGCATGAAGGCTAGTGGTGCTAATGATTTCTCAGTTACTCGTACGTGGAGAAAAGTCCAGTCAAGAAGGGCCGTGGGGGAAAGAGGTGCGCGTCCATTTCAGTTTCAATGGCGTGGAAAACTGACACAGATCTTAGATCTTAAGTTCGGGCGGGAACTCAAGTTCGCCAGGGCAGGACTAGAGTTCTGCTGAACTCTAGTCCTCGACATGGGACTTAAGCTCTGGGGTCTTAAGTCTGTAGCGGAGACTTAGGTGCCGTGGGGGTCTTAAGTCTGGAGCCGAGACTTAAGTACCGTCTAAATCTCAAGTATTGTGTATGAATCTATGAACTGTTGTGATATCTTAAGATCGCGGACATCTTAAGATATTCTGATGTGGTCTCAAGTGTTCTGAAGATTATGAAGACTTAAGTTCTATAATGGGCGGGGGTACAGGGCAGCTATAGGTAGGATAGGTAGGGAGAGCAGGGTCTTAAAGACCCAGAGGACTTGAGACTTTTGGCGGTCTACACCGGCTACATCTTAAGATAGGCTCATCTTATTTCATCACTACGCAGGGGGTGAGATTTTATTCGTGTTGTACACTTTCCAACACCGCTGATCAGGCCTACTCAACTCCCCGTCCGACTGCTAACCGTTTGACGCGGTCCGAGAGTTGGGACCATCTACATTTCGGTCGAAATTCTCTACTTCTTGCGAGAAGTCCAATGACTTTTCGATTTCATGTACTCTTTGAATGCCCGTTGTCCTGACGCCTTCCATTCAGGGCCCAAAGCATGTCTATTACTCGCACAGCGGGTTTGATCTATTTTCGGGGCGAGGTGGGCATCAATGTAATCCCTTAGTTGCTCGCTCTGAACACTAACAGAAAAGTTTTGTTACAGTTCGAGTTTCTGACGCTTTCCAAACACACTTAATTCAGTTGTTTCCCTGAAGTCGCTTACTGCGCTTGCATTTATTTCTGTAGTTACTCACCAATCTTTTCAGCGCTGGCGTGAGCATGCCGGATACCGCCAAGCGTCGCCGACTCGGTTGGCGAAATGGGTGCGGTTGTGCATTAGAGCGAAACTCGATTTACTGAACAATTTCGTTCAAATCGACATGGGACATGGGGCGTGACGCGTGACCCATTTTACCTATTCGACATTTCAGCAGCCGCCGAATTTTTTGCGTGACACCTCGAAATTTTCGGCATTTGAACCCAAATTTTTGTCTTTTTTGCCTTTTTTTTTTTTAGGCAATTTGGAGCCTGTGTGACCACTTGGAGGTTCGACAGAGGCCCGAGTGACGCGTGACCTCGACCAAAGTTCGTGATTGACAGGGGGGTGCGTGATGCGTGACTGCCGATTTGAACGAAATTGTCCAGTATCCCCCGGATGTTTCATAATCGCTAGCGAGAACGAATAAATCTTCTGAATACCCGTATTTGTCATTCAATGAATCCTAAATGATAGTTTCCAGTCTGCACTTTGCCGGAGCGAAGCGAAGGCATGTCTTGTTTTATTTAGGGCGTCGACGTTCACAAGATTGAACCACTACATCCCCTTTGGGACAATATTGATTGCCCGCAGGGAAACCTCAAACCGCCCCTCTCCCATACCACATTTGCCTTGAAATTTTGTGCGTCCGAGGAAAACTGAGGCGATTCCATACGACGCAATTCCACATGACCGATTCTACTCTGTATCCATCATCCCAAGTTAAAAATCATTCGCATACACCACGGGGGGAAAAATGCCTGCCTGGTCCAACAGCACAACCCCTCTGCCTTCTCCATACATCAATATATGATTAAAACGCTTGTGTGTTGATCATTTGGCCCAATTTTTTGTGGGGGTCGACGAGGGTGAAACCACTACATTCCCTCTTGGGATGATGTTGGTTGCCTCAAATGCCCCTCTCATACCAAAACTTCGAGTGTGAGCGCACAAAACTGAAGCCTTCGGATTTGTGAGGGATTCCCTTGGCCTCCCGGCTCACAAATTGGCATTTATTAAGAAACTCCTCCCCCAAAAAAATTCAAATCTCTCTCTTTATAAAATTACGCTGTCCGAAGCCTTCAAACTCCGCCGGCAATCAGCGAGTCCGGTTATACGGTAACGACCTCGCTTCTCTTCTTTCCCTTTTGCGTCCATGTCTGCTGTCTCGCTTTGCCGCCACGGCTTTCCCTATCAGCTTTCAAACAGACTCTGAGATGCACCGGCTGCAATAGCCCAACAACAGCCTCTCCGCTTCCAGGAGCGTCTTCTTATCCTCAACAAGCGGTCGCCGGCGCTTCGCACCGGCTCCCACTTGCTGGATGTAACTAAAATAAGAGAATGATAGATTAAAAGCGGAGCTTAAAAAGCTTCGGACGGACAGACAGGCTAATCTTATAAATAGGGTAAGGTAATAACACGGGTTCTACCGGTGGAGTTATTACGGTGTTACATGTACCTAAGGCGCCAAAATGCATACCTTCTGAGGCTCGCTCGCGCTGCTGTCTGTCTTTTCCCACATCCACCAGCAACTTCGACAAATGCAAGCCGGTGAAGAAACCGAATCAGAAGTTGAACAACATCGTCGCATGCGCCCTGAATCTCAGAGACTACGCCGCAGCAATCAGAGCGCAACGGAGCATCAAGCGACTAGAAAACAAAATGCCATCTCCCATCGAGTCGCACGCTCCTTGCTGCCAGATGAGCCAGCAGTGCGAAATCAATGTGAGAATGCTCTTGATTACCTCCGCATTTTAACATCACATCGACAGCTGGGGATATGACGTGGTGGGAGCGCGTAGCCATTCTCAATGCTTCGCAAACTGCCAAATCCCTAAGCCTTCAGTGGAACAGGAAGTGTAAAATATATGGAATTAAAGTGTGCTCGCTACCTTGACCTCAACTATTGTCGTATTCTCCTGATAGAAAATAGGCACTCACCGGTGAAAGGCTACATGACCAATGCTTCGTATGCGGGCCTAAAGGTATCCACTATCAACCGCCTCTCCCTCCATACCCCGCCGAATGGGAAACCTTCATTCATGACCGAAAGACTGCGGGTATTTCTCGCAAATTGAACAACCTCTTTTCGCTCACGGCTATTGGCGTTTACGATGGGGATTTCATGAAATTTCCGGACGGTATCTCTGCCGTAACCCTCGCAGGTGGACGCACCTACCACCGAATGCTTCCTGCGCACGAGGGCCAACATGCAATTCGTTGGTTTATTCACGATCCCTTCGGCCATGTTCACAAAGGGTGCAGAGATGGACATTCCTCATTTCCTGGATTGATAGTGCTCTGAAGGGCCTCGAACGCGTAAATCCTTACATCGCTGAGCTCGAAAATCTCAAATCTTACCCTAACTTGGACAATGACGACATTGCCCTCCACATCGAGCATTCAGACAGCATCAGCGACGAAGTTGCTGCGATTGTTTCTCTTGCTCCTGCAGTCTCCTCCATCTCGACGCAAATTGGTCATCCGGCGAAAGGGTCAAGCCTGAACCCGTATTTCTCGATCTCCTGTCCCCATTCGTCGAGCCATTACACTACCTGATGTTACTGCCTCATGGGACGCTCGGCTGGTGTGTAACGCGCCGTACCTCCAAGAACACCAAATTCAGCCAGTTGCGATGGTATCGGACACGGTTCTACATGAATGCGGCGCAGATGTCCACATTTTCTCGATTAACCGGTGCGCAACTTCGTTCTATGCTGACAAAAGGCACTCAATGCATACAGGCGAATATTTAGTTGATGCATGGAGTGCCATTGAGGAGGCGCGGCTCACATACATCCGCCACAATCAGAACTCTGATCCCGATGAGGATGAATACATCGGGACAGGTGATGAAGAGCCAGTAGAAGATGTTCGCTTGCCGTCCACATTTGTTCATTCCCCGGCGTGGTCTGCAGCCAATATTTCCGACTGTCTCGCACTCCGTAAAGCCTTCGGACCAGTCACTCTCTTCATCACCTTCACAACAAATCCCCGCTGGCCCGAAATCGTTTCCCAGCTACAACCCGGTCAGTCGGCCAATGACCGACCAGATCTCATTGTACGCGTCTTCCAACAATATCTCGCGTCTTTCATGCGAGATCTTCGTCTCCTCTTTGGCCAAATCCTATACCATATACGGGTGACGGAGTTTCAGAAACGAGGTCTTCCGCACTGAGCATATCGCGGTGGCAATAAAACATGTCCCGAAATCCCCTTCCGAGATTGATACCTTCCTCAGCGCAGAACTTCCTCGCACAGTCGGGCCACTCCGTGACTGCTGTTAAACGTCATATGACCCACATTCACAATCCCGCTAAATCGTATCATAGATGTGGTTGGCCGAAGGGATGTCAGTACGGGTTTCCAAAGCCAGTCAAGCCCGAACCATCATTCAACGAGCGTGGTTCGTTTCAGTTATATATTTCGAACAAACTTTGCTGACTACTTTTCAGGATATTTTGAACATCGTCGTCGCGACCCCGAAGATAATCTCACCGTTTCCCACATTCCCTGGCTCATTCTCAAATACGATTGCCACATTAACGTCGAGTTCTCCACCGGTGTCAGTCTTTTCCAGTATCTTTTCAAATACTTCTTCAAATCGTTGGATCAAGCAAATTGGGCCATACATAAACAGCCGTCGAATTCTGCTACTCACCCTACCACGCGGAAGCCCGTGGACGAAATCCGGGACTATGAGTGAGGACGCTACCTTTCAAGCATCGAAGCTGCAATGCGGCTTGCATCTTTCCACATTTCCGAAAAACACCCGGGTGTTAAACGCCTGCCAATCCATCTCCCGGGTCGTCAGTACGGCCAAATGGCCCGCAAAGATGGTTCCGAATCTGATGGAACACTTTTGGTTCGATACATATCCCGCCCCCGCCATCTCAAGCTCGATAACATGACATATATTGAATTTGGTTCCAAATGTCGACTGGAGAAGCACGAGCCCGATAAACCGATGCATCCCCTCCAAATTCTCGAGGATGAACACCCAGGACGGCCGCGGATGCGAATCCGCTTTTACCAACCCGAGCATGTGGGAGTATGTCGGATTCAGATGGTGTATCCTCGACACGGCGATGTTTTCTACCTCCGTGCGCTGTTGCTTCACAGGAGTGCAAGGGATTGGATTGATCTGCGCACCGTTGACGGAACTCCATACGGGACCTATCAGGAGGCCGCACGCGCTTTGGGGCTGTTTGACAATCGGGATGAAGGAATTGTTGCGTTTGAAGAATTGCTGGACTCCGGCGCAGCACCAGCCCAACTGCGATGGATATTCGCCGTTCTCGCGGTGGAGGGAGGTCCGGCGTTGACGATTTGGGAGGCTCACGAGGATGCATTGTCTGCGGATATCCAAGATCGTGCATTGCGGTTATACTGCATCACCGACTCCGGACTTCGTTCGAAACTGAGGTCTTGATTGCCTTACAGAGTCTGCTACAAGGCCTGGGCAAATCATTGATGGATATTGGACTCCCTGAGCCAAGTAGAGCGCGAGGAGGAAGTCAATGCTGAACGTCTCCGCTGGGCCGGCGACCCTGGTGATCTTTGCGCATTCAAGCACAGCCTGACACCGGAACAAGGTGTGTAAATCAAAATTGTGTTTTGTTCCATACTGATCTTTCAAAAAGCGCACGGTCTATGAGCGTATCATGGAGGTGCTCGCTATGGATAATCCCCATTCCTCTCCACGTTGATGGTCGCGCTGGCCGTGGTAAAACCTATGTCCTTTATCCGGTGATTGGTGCACTCTGGAAATTGAACGAGATTGTGTTGTTATCCGCCTCCTCCGCATTCGCAGCCAAAAACTACCCCGGAGGTCGAACAGCTCATTACCTGTATGGGATCCCAGTCGACGAATTCAATCCTCATCTGAAAATCCTCCTGTTGGACCCCGGAGTGATCGCGCAAAGCTCCTTCTCGCAGCCAAATGTCATGTCATCTGACGAAATTGGTGGCCTTCATTTCAAAGCGTTTGACTGCGCCGATCGTCCTCATGCGCACTCTTACTAACTCGAATTGTGTGTGGGGAGGACGTATGCTGATCACTGTGGGGGACTTTCGACAGGTATGTAACTCACCTTCACTCAGACACGACCTGAGAGCATTCATAGGTGGCGCCAGTTGTACGGTTCGGAGGACGAACTGCGATTTGCAAGGCGTCCATACGGACCCAGCCAATCTTCCGCCATTTTGAAATTTTAAGGCTCGAGACGTCGATGCGCCAACAATCTGATCTGGCCTTCTCATCTTTTTTGGATTCCATTGGAGACAATTATTCCGAGGACTCCGTTGACCTTGGCCGTCTTCAGCACACAGAATCCACAGATCACTTCGTCAACTTCGTCTTCCCTCCCAGTGTGGTGGCTGACCCAGCTATCTGCATTACTCGTGCCATTCTGAGCCCATTCAACGTATTCGTTGACGAGTTTAACGCAACCATTCTTCGTAACGTCCCAGGGGATAGTCATTGCTATATCAGCAATGATTCGGTCGAGGGTGACGAAGGCTCGGCCAAAGACGTATTCTCTGATCCCGAATTCTTGAATTCCCTTCAGGAACCCGGGATACCACCTCATGAGCTGGTCTTGAAGATCGGAGCAGTCTGCCGGCTGACTCGAAATTTTGATGCCTCCAAAGGATCTGACAAAAAACACTCGGGTCATTGTCCGCAAACTTTTGCGACACACGGTCGAAATTGAAACAATTTCCGCGGTAGTCGCAGGCAAAGTGGTTGATCCTGTACGTAACCCTCGGATTCACGTCTTTTGATTTCGCATTGAAGACCGCTACCGCACAGATTCGACTTCATATCCCCCGCATCAACGGTCATTTTCAGCCCCATGGCTTCGAGTTTACTGTTATTCGGAAGCAGATTCCCCTCGCCCTCTCTTATGCGACAACTTTCAATGGATGCCAAGGTTTGACGGTCCAAAAGCTAGGCCTCGACCTACGGAAAGAGGTGTTCTCCCATGGACAACTCTACTCCGCGATGACTCGCGTTCCCAACTCACAAAACGTGCTAATTCTCAAGTACCCCAACGACACATCCACACGTACGACCAATATTGTCTGGGATGAGCTCTTATTGTAAATTGTAGTCATTTTACCAATACAGCGTGCTCAATCATTCATTCAACTATTCACCAAGTGGGTAGCGGCCGGCGAAGCCGGCCGCGAACCGCTTGTAAAATAATAAAAACGCATATTTACAAGGAGGGGCAAAACCCGGTCACCTGGGCCACTTTCCCATCCTCGTCACGCTTGTATTCGACACCTCTGATCACCAACTCAAGCATCCATTCCAATGCCAGGGTAAGGCAGATGCCACGGTCGTTGCACTCAGTGCGCGCCAAATTTACGAAACGGTGGGTCGGAGCATTCGTGAGGAGCGTTTTGACGCGTGGGAGCAGGTCATCGTGCTGTTCTCCGGAAGTGTTGACATCCCCAATGAGGAGTGCTTTGCCGGCACTGGTGGATCCGGGGCCAGGGGGAGCATGGATGAGAACGAAGAGGACGGCGTGGAATTCAGAGCCTCGGAAGTCTTCCCAGGTAGTACCCGCAGGTGGCATCATCCAAGGCACTGCAAGCGCCATGGAGATCTCACAGTTGTTAGGGCGCGCCTTCCAGAAAGCAGCTGCAGCGCCGTAGCCCTTGAACTGACCCGACTTTGCCATGGTGCCGCCGAGTTTGGCCGAACGTGTCGCGTGGAAAAGGGGTTTTCGGTGAATCTGCAAAGCAGTCAAGTTACCAGGCACTTGAGGCAGAAGGAAGGAGGAAGCGCACATGGATGTCACGTTGGAGCGTTGTTGCGAAAGCACCCAGCCGCTCAAAGAAAGGACCAGTCGCGAAGGCACGGCCACCGATGTTGAGGATGTCGGCGCGCAGGCTCGCCTCCATAGATGCCTGCTCAGGGCGCGTCGAGATGGTCGGGGGCAGGCAGCGAGGGCGTGGGACACGATTAACCCTGCCTGGAGCGGCGGTCATGATGATCTCATAGTCTTTCTGCCGCAGGCGATCGCCCCGCTCGTACTTGTACAGCGAGTCCTCGAGCTCGTCGATGTCATGCTGGAATTCCCCATACTTGATCAACCGCCGCAAGTTCAGCCGAACCTTTGCCCGGATGCTTGGCTTGCGGTCCGCACGTTTCGCCAGCTTCACGAGGGCGACATCCGGCGCGTGGTCCAGATCGTAGTCATCCTCGACGTCGCTCTCGACTACGCGGGACCGAGGACGGCGAAGGGTGCCCGCACGGTTTAACGCGAGCCGAGGCGTGCGAGCAGGGCGAAGTGCTCGCGGGAGGACGCCGTCGCTGCCCTCTGGCTCCGGGGTCAGGGCCTTGTCGATGGCGTTGCCCCACTTCCCGGCGATGTCTTCGTCGTCCTCGGCGTCAGAGTCGGGGGGGAAGCTCATTCCACGCGCGGCGACAGCGTCGCGCAGGGCGTCCTGTACCTGTTGCACTGCGGCCGCACGCGTCTGAAAACCAGAAGGGGAAAAAAAAAAGTTTGCGTGTGGCACCAGAGGGAAGGACTGCAACGCACGTCGCCCTCCCCGAAGTCCGCAAGGTGCGGCCACGCCACCATCGTGGCTTCATCCTCCTTCCTCTGCTCTCCCTTCGCCACCGCCTCCATCCGCCCTTTCTTCCTCTGCTTTGTTTTCCTGGTCCTCGGCATCCGAGATGGTAGTGGTTAACGGATAGCGTGACGTGACGTATCCATCAAGCTGCAAAATCTGCGGAGGAAGTGGCGGTGGCTGCTTCTTCCCGCAGGCCCCCGGTCACTACCTTGGAACTGCCTCCGTTTTTTTCCCAAAAAAGACACTGATTTACTCTACGAAATCTCGTCCCAGGACCTTGATTTACTCTATCTCGGAGCGATATTTTCGAAAAAATGCGTTTTTTTCCGCCGCAGGCGCATTTTTGAGCTCTCTTCACTACATAGATGCCGCCGAATCGATTGCGCACTAATATATCGACAATTGAAGCTACTATCCTACTTTCCGCCCCTCTTGCGAGCTTTTCCAGCTTTTGCGACCGACTTCGCGCCTGGTTTTTCTGCCGCCGTCTTCTTTTTCAAGTTCTGGCTGGCCTTCTTCGAAGCTGCTGCAGCTTCCGTCTTCTGTTTCTTCGAAGCGCCGCGGGGCGCCTTCGGTCGGCGCTTTTTCGAGCTTTCCCCTTCATCGGGCTCTTCGTAGTCCTCCTCGTCGCTGTCTGAATCATCGTCTGCTGATCCTTCCAATCCGAGTACTCGGGAAGCACTCGTTGTTCTAAGGGCTTGCCAGCGCTCCCATCCCGCATCACCTCCACTCATGCTGTACAATCTGTCGGCGCCGGTCTGGGATACACGAGCCCCTGATAGAAGATAGACGAGCTCGGAGATGGGTGCGTGTGTGAACAAGGCAAGAGAATGCCCTTGCGGTATTTGCGACCGAACGATGTGCTGGAACAGGTTGTATGCCGGGGACAACTAGTCGTATATCAGGCTAAATGTAATCGGCGAGTCAATTAGCGCTGACGTACCTGTTCATAAACTCGAAGGCTAAGGTAGCTCAGCCCATCGAGAGTCTCCGCGGTCACGAAGCTCTCGTGTTTGCCAGAAACCGACCCATATCTATAAATCCCTACCACCTGTCCCAAGTATAAGCGAACAGCGCTTCGCATGATGACAAGGGAGTCAATTCGTATCGGTGTAATGGAGTTGACACCGCAGCAGCGAAGATTAGGAACTGTATTCCGTCTCAGCCTCACATTCATGCAGATGAGTAACACATACTTTTGAGGTCTGAGAGAGCAACATCAAGTCTGCAGCCAATGTCGCGCTCAACTGCACGGCCGCTGGCAAACCAGCGCTGATACCTAGCCTTCTGGTATGTCGTATCGGTGCGCAGACCTTCGCGTTGGTGAATGCCTTCCTTTAACTGATGCGAGGAATGATTGAGAGAGAACTTTCCGCCCAGATATTCAACATTGGTTCGGGGATCTCGGGCCTTCTCCGAATGAACCTTTGTCTCCGCGCAATGACGGCGGCGCAGGTCTACAAGTGCCTCTCGCGAGATTGGCGTGCCATCTGAGGGTAGGAATGTCGGTATAACTGTGATGGAGGGGCCCTTCGGTGTCGCTGGGTTAAGCAGATTGGCAATCGACATCTTGCCGAATACAGGCGTATCCGGGTCAGCGTCCAGCTGTTTGTCAATAGCCTCGAGTTCGGCCTCGTCCTTTGCGACCTCCTCTGCCAAGTAGGTCTCAGTGACAATATGATGGGCGGCCTGCGCAAGCGCCTGTGAAACCGTCAAGTCTTTCCCGAGGGACTTCTCGGTGAGCTCGTCTTTTGATGGAGTAGGTTGGATGGGATGGGGCAGACGGCGTACAATTTCGAGCTCGAAATCGACGTCAGTTGAGCTGACGGGATACTCGAAATCAGAGTCGGTTTCTGCATCTTCTCCCTCGGCCTCTGACTCGGGGTCTTCCTCTGTGTCTCGAGATGCGGTGTTGGGGCGAAAATGAGGGTGTAGATCGTCGACGTTGAGAGGAAGCTGCGGTATCTGCATTCCGCAGAACTGAGCTGCGAGGGCAGCAGCTTCCTTCCAAGCAGCATCGCAAGCACGGTCCAGTTCTACACGAGTTGGAATCTGTTTAAGCGCCGCAATTTCCTGCTCCGTCAGCCCAGAGTCGATGAAATCGAATGAATACCCATTATTCGAGTCTTTCTCCTTCTTTGTGTTGAAGTTCCCGGACGACAGAATGCGCTGTCGGTAGGCAATATGCTTGTACATTTGCACCAGCTGCCCGAAGGTGAATTCCATGATGAATGACCGAGCAATCCCGAAGAAGTGTTCAAGAGAATGGGTACCATGATGCCAAGGCATGAATGGAACGTCGGGATAGTGTTCCAGATGGGCGAGGCTGAGCAGGATAAATTGATCGCAAAGACGGATGAGGATCTGGAACGTCGAATCGGCCAGAAAGCTGCTCTGCTTCTGGAAAAGATCCGGATAGCGACCAGCTGAGCTTATAACGTTGGCGCGCCAGATCGTGAGGAAGTGTCGTGCACGAAATATGCAGGTTACACGCTCAATGTGAGGCATGCTCCGCTTCATGTATGCATCAAAGAGCTCGCCTGGAGGAAAAGATGAGTTCAAGAATGGATATATCAGCGAACCGTACCAAAGATGAAAGAGAGCACAAAGAAACCTTCCAACGTTAGGTCTATAAGATTGCCGGCTGGATCAACCAGAAATGCAAACAGCCCATCAAGAAACAGTCTGCGCGCCGCACCATCGTCTTGCTTCTCCGGATTGAATACATCCCGAATGTACAGGGGCGCTCCAAGCTTGAGGAGGGTCATGAGCACCGCGTGGCAGACGAAAAGCAGACCTATTGTGAGCAAATGTGTGCCGGTAAGGAAATTGTTCCGAACAGTCTTTTTGGCGTGCTCGATATCTGTGCACGCGATATGAGGGCCCGTGTCTGCGTAAACTGGGCAGCTCATTTCAATCCCGTAAGTTTTGTTCGTGTACGACAACCTGGTTTTGGTCTTGGCAGCCATCATCAGTATTTGAGCGTTGACTTCAGATTTAGCACCATCGGCGCCACTGGCAAGCAGCTTAAGGCCAGCATCGCCACAAAGCTGGCGTAGCTTTAGATGATGGTCGCGGTAGCTCTCCGCGTTCATTCGACCCTTGTTTGGGACGAATGCGACGGCGAATACAGGCATATTGGGAAGTGGAATCTAAACTCGGTCAATATCCAACTCCCAATGATAATATGAAGCCGAACTGACATTGATAGCGAGCACCCAGACCTGAGTAGCAATTGCCTTTGCAGCATCGACTTCTGAGATGATTCTGGATTGCTCCTGCGAAATTGTGAAGAGGACCCGATTGAGTGGGAGGGTCGATCCGACAATGTGCGCAGATTTCGACTCCGAGTACTCGGTACACACGGATAAAATTGGACGAAGCTTGAGACAACATGAGTAAAACAAAGATGGAAACATGAACCAAATGAACAAACTTTGGTGCCGTCTCCGGCAGCTATCCATGGCCCCTCATATTTCATCAGCTTGCCAAATTCCACTGCGGCGGCGAGATTCCCAGCGCACAGTTCATTGCTGACCATTTTCATGGTTGATTTTGCGATTCGACGCCTACAATGCATTGAATTCACGGCCCGAAGAAAAAAGATCTGGAACGCACCGTAACTGTCTGGGAGATATTCCGCCTACCATATCTCTGAACAGGTCGTACTGCGCACCGGAACGCGGCCCATGCGAACGCATCAAGGCAGCCAATTGGCCTAGCTCAGGACTGTATCGGATGCCCTTCATCAAACGGCCGGTCTTATCCTTCTGGCGGCGGATGCGATCGGTGAACTGATCACAGATTGCCAGGAAAGATTGCTTGTCGTCCTGGTCTTGATTCCGCTTTCGTCCTAGCCGTGAAAAAACTTGAAATCCCTCCGTGTTTCGACACTGAATTCTGCAGAATGCGTGTGAGAATGAACCGTGCAACCAAATATAAATGAACCTTCTCCCTGGCCGCCACAGTTGTGGTCCGGGCGCCGGGCTGCACTCCGGTAACGAGCGGACATGTCTTTTGGTGCGACTCCCAGTTCTTGAGAGTATAGTCCCTATTTCTCTCGAGCTTGACCCCGTGGTTCAGTCGGCACATGCAGAAGACAACTTGTTTAGTACCCTTGAGTACACCCGGCGACGACTTGACAGTGTGGGGATCGTCAACAAGGATGCGCCGCCGCTCCTCCTCCGTGGTCCTGGGCTTCCGGGACTGAGTTTCCTTTGTCCGTTTCCTCACTCGATGCTGTCTGAAGGGGTGTGAGTACGCGGCCGGGAGCCGTCAAGAATGAATACCTTTCTTTGTCTGAATCATCTGGGTCGCTGCTCTCGTCAGGTTGAGTCCGCTGGTTCGATTTGTGTTTACATCCGGCGGAAAGGGTAGCCACGGCGGGATAGCTTTCAGCTTCTGTACGCGCTGGTGGATGGACCGCCTCCGGAATGAAAGCTGACATTGGTATTGATGCGGGCGAGATGGCTTTGACACAGCCGTCGGGCACAGTGGCCACCACGGGCATTTCCGTTGTAAAAAAAATTCTCCGGGCCCAATTCAGGGAAGTTGTGGCTGACAAATAGAGGGAGAAACTCCTGAACCACAACTATGAGCAATGGTCTTAATTTTGGCGAATTCAGCATACCGTATTCGTCGAAGCTTGAAAAACAAACTTGCGAAACCAAGCCATTCGGAGAGGGCGAACCTCCGAAAAGGAGATTAGCGGTGTTTTGAATAACGCATGCTCGAGAGTATTCGCAGCATAAATACCGCAGTTCACAAAGTCTTGCTGGTGATGATGGGGGAGTATATCGCCCAGACACTGAAATTCGCCGCCAAGCTCGCTACTGAGCCATTTTGCGAGATGGGGGGAAAATTCTTTATCTGCTGCTTTGTGTCCAAGTGAGTCGCCTTGGACATTGCCAGTCAAAATACTGTCGGTGATATCGCAAATCATACCATAGCCGAAGACCTTCATCTTGAAGTTGATGAAAAAAGCAATCCAGTGGTTCTGCCCAACGTGAAGCGGGAAGTAAAGGGTTTATTTTCCCGCCTCCGCCAAGTCCTTGTACTTTTTCAGGAGGCGCAGTGTGTACAGACTGGGTTGGTATATGGAATATGAGACGATGGCTTGCTGGAAAGCAAGGGGGGGCGACTGTTACACGCGCATCAAGAGCCGGTATCCGTCCAATGCTCCGTTGCAAGTCAGCCATCATGTTGTCAATGATTCCGCCAGATAACCATTCATCATCAAGAAGGCGAGTCCAGTCCAATTGCCCATCCGGAGCGCCATCGTGGACTGTGTTCCACGAGACCCACGAGAAAATATTGAGGTCGCAGCCCGGAAGTCGGATTTGGGCCCATTCCAGACTGCAAGCCCATTTGTCCTGCGCGGCATGCAGCTTGTGAATCCGGCGATAAGAAGCAAGTGCCAACAAAGGCAAGCGTAGGGATTGGTTTGAAGGATCCAGGACTGACTGGGAACCATTCAGCCACTTTTGAGGGGAGTCGTTTTCGAGTTCGCGAAGAAACGAGTCGGGAGGAATAAAATTCACCGCCCATAAAGCAGTGGGGTCACAGTTCGGCAGCTCGGAGCTGAACCAGTCATTGGTTTTGGCAGATAGCTTTTTGGTATCCTGGAAAATGGCTGGCAGTTTGTGTTCCAAGAATTGGGTCACAGATAGGGCCGGACCAGGAAATGTCGCCTCCAGATCAGCTGGAATTTTGTGTGCGGCAGTGTATGCATCAGCGACCTGGATAGGAACATCCTTGTAGATTTTTCCAGCGCAGATCCAATCGGAAGCAATGAAGGGAACGTCCGTGTCGACTTCTATGACGTCGGCCATCAGGGGAAGCGTGAACGCGAGAAAATTTACGCGTTGTTGCGGGCTGTTTATTGTTCTTTGATGTGTTGTGAAGGCAGCGACAGGGATCAGATTCGGATCAGACCGCATCGCTGGTGTCTTTTCGGGAATCTCAGACGCCCCAGCCATAGTCGAACCAAAAAAAATTCGCGCCGCGCGGCTGATTTACTCGCAGCCGAGCTTACATCGAAAGATGGAAGCTCGGCTGCGGAAGTCCCCATGGTTTCAACTCGTGGTCTCTTGTTGAAACGCCCTCCGCGACCTCTGCCGCGGCCACGGAATCCTCCGCGAGAGCTGTTCTCTCGATTCTGTGAGTGATCCCCGTTGGATTATTGTTTCTGGGAGTTCTGCGCAGCGCGCTTCGAATTACTGGCCTCTGAATCACGATTCTTTGCAGCGATCTTTAGCAATACTTCAGCCTGTTCAGCCGCTTTTACGACGGCTTCCCGGATCGCAATCTCGGGATCAATATCCTTCCGATATATCTCGGTCTGAATAGCGAATGAAAAACTGTTGAATAATTTTGCAACCTTTTCCTGAGTGTCCTCTAATCCAATCGTATTATAGATTTCAGACTATTCCGCTACGTGCGATGCTACCTCCTTGGAGCCTTGGAAGCAGCGATTCAGACGCTTCCTTTGGTTGTTACGGAAGTCGACTGGAAAGCAGAACTCAAATAGTTCAATGAAGAATTTCTTCAAGTCCCAACTCTTCACTGCGTTCAAGCCGGTTCTAGAACGGCCAAATTCTAGGCGCGCTGAGCCGATGGCTATGCACGCCTATCTCCGTGGAGGCGTCTAGACTTGGCTCGACTCGGCTAATTCTGGTTGCCTAGATACGCTGGAGTTGAGGCCCGCTTAGGTCCGCAACGACGAACTAGACTCCGGCTGTCGAGGTGGCTAAGTCTGCCTCGACATCACCTTGGCTAGCTTGTCCCCGGGGTGACAGTATATCGAGATCATACACACTTCACCTTTCACGCTCTATTTTGCATGTATCTTGGACTAAAATGAGCCAGAAATTCAATGCTTAGGTCGATCTATCTATATTTTTAACAGGACTGATGCACCGCCTCGCCTCGGCAAAGTCTAGGCACATGTCTAGGCGCCTAGACACGGCTAGTCCGGATCAGTGGCTATGCCCTGGCGAGGCGTCTCGACATGGCGGAATTCTACAGGGGGCTTGAACGCAGTGCTTCTCGTCTGGAACAACGACCTGGTTATAAAAATCCAGGGCTTTACCGTCTAGGTAGTAAGAGATGAAATAGACTTGTTCATCTTCCGGTACACGACCCATTTTGACATAGGTCTCAGATTCCCGTGCAAAACGCTGAATGGCGTTTGCGTTGGGTTCCCCGTTGTACCTGGACGGCGGGATAGGTTTGAGCAGCATCTTCTGCTTGCGGGGGAGATGCTGTGATGTAGACGCTTAGGCTGCCTCGTAGGCGGCCTGGAGGGCGGATGTAACGGTGCGCTCTCGCGCCGTCCCTTTCCCTTTCCTTCTCTTTCCTATTCCAACCACACCTTCCTATTCTGTCCATTTCACCTTCCATCATATTAACTATTCTACCTTGACACTCATATACCTATCTACGATCTCTGCTTGTTTCCGATCTTTCCCCTTAGTTTACCGATCTCTTATAAATACCTCTGTTTGTAATTAGTTATACTTTGGTCAATCTTACCTTTACGCCACTTACCTCTGCTGGTTCGACCACCCAGCAACCTTGAATCTTGAACCTCGTGTGCCGGAACTAGCTGCCGACTTCTAGCCGACTCTCTCCGTCACACTCCAAGGCTGCGATATCCCTGGCACGTCTCCCATACGTCCCTGCGGTGTACGAGCCAGCTCGCCACCATGTTGAGTTTTCCGGGAATGTGTTACCTTGCCTTAACTCCATGCAGGTACATTTGGGAACTGCGACGGGGGAAGGTCGGCAGCAGACGGGTTTCCCGGTCTATGTGCCCAATTGGCCCAGTCATCCGCCGATTTTGGTTGCCACCGAAGCTGGGGCACGTTCTGCGCTTCAGTGGCCCTGATTCGGAGACCGTGGTCCTTCTCGAGGTGACAGCGGATCTTTTCAATAGACCGCGTCCTTGGTCTTGAATCCTGCCTGGGAAGCATGCTTTCATTCTGATATAGTTGGGACCGGAATGACTGTCTGCAGCGATGACGGATGAGGCACCAATGCCTGTGTGGCCAGGTACCTGGTCTCAAATAGAATATTGATCGCAACAAGGAAACCTCAAGCCACCCTTCCCATACCACATTTGCATTGAAATTTTGTGTGTCAAAAGGGAACGAGGGGATTTCCTCGGCCTACTTGTGAGTTGTAGCCCTAAATATAGTAAATCCATGTCCCAAGTTGAACATTGTTTGCATACACCAAGGGGAAAAAATGCATGCCTGGTCCGACAATACAACCCTTCTGCCCTCGACATTTGCAGAGCCCTTGCCGAGGCCGGATCCGGCTTCAATATTCTGGATGGCAGGAAGCTCACCGGATTTTTGGAACGCACCACAGGGGACGGACGGGCTGCACAGCTTGAAGATGGTCCTATGCACAATGACGATGAGCGGCTCCCCGCACATCCTATCACGTCTGGATCCCAGGGTGTCGCCAATTTAACACAATTTACAGCTGATGAGTTGAAAGTATTGATGTGAATGTACCTGATATGGACGAAATGTATTTAGAGAGTTCGGTTATTTAATATGAGCTATATGAGCTATGTAAACATAGTTAGTTTTGGATGCCGAGAATTCGGCAGTAAAGGAGTATACAGTCAATCGAAGATAGTTAGGAATCTGGGTAATTAATATGAGGCGGACGAAGATAATTAGTGCTGATATATGAAGAATTGAGTGGGAAAAAATAAACTAGAGGACATTTTCTTTCTCCAAGTCCGAGACCTTGTTTCGTTTGCGACTGGATTTAGGCGGTGAAGGAGGAGATGAAAACTTCGTCGGGCCCTTTGTTGGGAAAGGAGGAACAATGCTTTGAGGAATGACAATCCGGAGTACGCGCGGCGAGTCGACACCCATGCGGTCACCGGATTCATTACATATCTACAAATCAATTTCTCATTTCTCTTACTGAAAAAAAGGCACAAAAGAAGCGGGAACCTTAAGACGTTTCCTGTTTGGGATGCGAGGAGTGGCGCTCCGAAAAAGGAAGTTTTCCATCAAAGCCGCCGCTGGCGGTCCACAACCCGGTCCAAGGATTTGGAGCTCAATTAAAAAGCAAAAAAAAAAAAAACATATACAAAGGAGGCCGAGTGAGCACTCAACCTGACACGGCTCATACCAAATATGATCACACAAGCCAGGTTTTTTTTTAGCTTACTCAGCAAATGCAGTGTCTGAACGGGAGTCAAACACGACCACACATGTCTTTGTTGCCTCCGTCATCATGTCCGACGCTCCACGTACAGACGCGCCCAACCTACACGCACCGACTACTTCCTTGAACTCTGAAACCCCTTGTTCCGCGTCTCACTCAACCCGACCCTCCTTGATTCCCAATGAAAGCGGCTATGCTGATTGCGTATTACCAACGAAAAGTGGCTCTGTTGAACGCACACATCCCATGCACAGTGGCTCTAGCCCGCCCACATATCTCATTGAGAGTGGAACCACCCAGCACGCACCACCAACCCCAAGCGGCTCCAGGGAGCCCGCGTCATCCATTGCAAGCACGTCAATAGAACGCCCGTTTGCACTGTCAGGCCCGCTCGCATCACCAACCCCAAGCGGCTCCAGGGAGCCCGCGTCATCCACTGCAAGCACGTCGACAGAGCGCCCGTTTGCACTGTCAGGCCCGCGCGCATATCCCATTGATAGTGGAACCACCCAGCACGCACCGCCAACCCCAAGCGGCTCCAGGGAGCCCGCGTCATCCATTGCAAGCACGTCGACAGAGCGCCCGTTTGCACTGTCAACTGCACTGCCCACCGTAGCGCTCGTGCGCTCGGCACAGCGAATCACCCAAGCACCGGGACCGTGGGTCCATGCCGACTTTCAGCGAGGCACTATCGATGCGAACGCTTTGGGCCGTGATCTGGCGGCTAAAGTTGATCCAAACGATCCCACACTCATTCCCTTGTTCACCAAATTCTTTTTGAACACCGCCGCCTTTGACCGCGAGTCTTGCTCCCCTGCAGCGCTGAAAAGCGAACTAGAAACCTCGCTGCGAGCTGACCAAGCCAAGCAGATGCTGGGACTGCCGGGCTCAGAGAATGCTCCGAAACAGGCCAAAAACACCCGTGCACAGGACTGGGCGATCAAAAAATTAGTTCCTGTGGCCTTTGCCGATCAGTTAGCCTGGGTTGCACAACCCACCAACCTCGCGTCGCCGGTCTACCCCAAGATATATCAATGTCCCTCTAATATGGCTCGCCGGGTCAGTGCTGATCTTTCTCCTTGCCTCCTCATCTACTTACCCTCCTTCGAGGAACGGACGTAATGGCCGACTGGTGGGACGCACTCTGCGTCGCCCACATATACTGGAAGAAGGAACCGGCAGCTTTCTCCCCCAGTACCCACACCGAACAGGACCGCTTGTCACGTTTCGAAGAGTTGCGCAACAGTGCTCGCAAAGCCTCTGGTACAGCTGCGCGCTGCAACATCGACACGCTCGTATATACGGTTAAAGCGCTTTTGATGGTATGAGCTCTCCCCCTCGCTCATCATGACCGTCTAACCACCCCCAGGGTGATCCCTATCTCGCAAGCCATACTATTTGTGCACTACTGCTGCAGTGAGTATCGGCATCTTTTTTCACGGAAAACTCCATGATATATATTCTCCCAGGGATTCGCCAGAGTGGACTCCCGAGCAGGCGACTACGGCAAGTGAGAAAACAGACCTCAAGATAATGTTCAGCCCGCTCCTGAACACTTTTGTGTATCACGCCGCCGCCGTAATCTGCCGATTCAATATTGCCGGACAGAAGCCTTATCCCTATGTCAACCTTTGGCTCCACCGCGGGAACCTACATTATCACCAACTCGAGCACCCGCTGAACACCTTGAACCAAAAGTTTTGGTTGGGCATCCTTCGAGCAGCGCTGAACAAATGTCCGGCACCACTTATCGTGCCCAACTTTTTTGGCGACGAGCAGGTGGCCGCTATCCTTGCTACAAAACCGGCCAATGTAATCCGCAACGCGCTCAGTAAGTCTTCGCCCCGAATCTCACGTGCCCATCCTCATATCTTACACCGCGCAGACAACTCCATCCCTGAACGCGCCGTCCTGGAAGAGCCCGTGCCCCTCAATGTTCAATTCGCCTTCTCTTCCATACATAGTCTTCTATTGTACGAAATGGAGCCCGTGGAGACTGAACTCGAAACGTCTTCCTCGGAATTGCCCATCATCCCCCTGTGTCCACGCGACATCGATTTCGCTAGCCTGTCATCGGTCATCCCCGAGGAAAAGATGCGTGTTGCAGCGTGTGTCACACCGGCTGGACAAGATGTCGTCATGGAGGACTACCCACCACTTCCCGACCCACCTACCACGGAGCGTGAAAACGCGCCGAACCACTCAGACCACGACGAAGATGGTTCTATGTGCCGCCAGACCTACCTCCCTCCCCACTCGATGCTACTGGACCGGCAACCTTCCCGACCCAAGTCCCCCAAACCCCAGGATGCGCAATCCAGCAGCCCAGGCGACGCGAATCTCAGTCCTTCCCCATTGCACCCGCAATCACCCATCGACAAGGACCACCGCGCCCGGACAATCGATGCCTCTCCCACCCAGCCTGACCTCTGTAATTCCAACGTCGGGTCACCCACCGGCACCGCTGACGAGCAGAACATGGCGCAAGCCATCGATATGGAAGAGTGCAATGACCATGAGAAACCCGCCGTTTTGGATCATTCCAAAGGCACAGACCCCCACCAACTCGGTGATGGTGAGGTCCAGCACGCCTGGGGAGGTGAGGATGTCGAAATGCCCGACATTGGGTTTGATTTGGATCACGGGGAACTCTTGCCCCACGACATCCTCCAACCCGATGACGACTTTGTCGGCAGTCCACTAACCGATCCCCCCCCTGACTCACCCCCCAATCCGGGCGAGGGCCCCACAACTGATGCGGCTGCCACGCAGACCAAAGCCAGGGAGAATCAGGACGTCGGTGCAGTGATGGGGGATGATCCAGAACAAACTCTGGAACCTGAAGGGTCAGAATTTTATGACCCCTTCGCCGATGACCCAGCAGAAACTCCGAACTCCCACGGCTTCGAATTTTACGACCCGAGTGACTACCTTTCAATACTTTCTATGCTTGTACCCCCGAAACCTGGAAAGCGGGCCCTTGCTCGAATAGGCGGAGAAGTAACAACTTCCCAAGCTCTCAAATCGCCTGAGAAACAGGTTGCAAAAGATAAAATTCCGCCAGCACCCATTGTCCATCGCCCAACGACCCGCTCCCAGACCAACGCGGCCGCACCCCCTGCGCCGCCTTCTGACCCTGATGACCCTGCGAATCACAGGCCGCCCAAGGTTTATGGGAAGCGTCGACAGCCGCCCTCCACCAAGCCCAAGCCCAAGCGCCAGGCCCGACCGGCCGCCGACACATCGCAGCTGGAAAAGTTCACCTACTCCCCGGAGGACCTTCCGTGGATAATCCCCAGCAAATGGGCCCAGATCTCACGCCATTCCGAGGAGCTGCTTTCGCGACACCAGGAGCCTGAGGAGCGTCTTAACCCACTCACGCTCTGGCCCCTCGCCCCTGACCAGTACACTGTCGAAATTGTGTACTTCGCGTTTATCCCTGTCCCGGGCAAGTCCACATTCATTCTGGAACGCAGGGTGTTCAAAAAGCGACCGTTTGACAACAATGTAAGTACCTCCTCGAGCTTGTCGAGAGAATTGCTCCAACTCCTTGTAGAGACGAGATGCCGACCTTCTGCGCAAGATCACCGATACCCAAAAATTCTACTGCACCGACAACGATGTCCCCTTGTATTCTAAGAGCGCAACGTGGGACGGCGATCCATCCACCGAACCCGGCCCCGACCAATCCATAGTCTTTGCCACCCACGAGGACTACTGGATTACGCTCAATCCCAGGACTCAGCAAGCAATCCTGCGGTATCGCGCCGTCTTGATTGTGCACGAACAACCTTACCGCGATGGGAATAAGAATTCGTACAACTTTGACGAGAATAGTCTGGCCGCATTGACGCATCCCCATTGCCTGGCGCAGGTGCAGGGTCAGGGGCTCACCATCTCTGTAAATACCCTTCTAACTGTCTCCGTAGATGGTGGTGCCAGGAAGAAGGACGGTCCAGCCGTACATCGTGTGGGCCGCCCAACCGATCTGCTTGTCTGCGCCGGGCACCAACCCCACTCGTACCTCAACCCCGATCAGGGGCAATGGCTCAATCTCCTCGCCAACACGCTCCCAAACACGTCACTACCGCCGCCCATCTCCTGGGAGCAAGTAATCTTCCCCAACTAACTAACCGTCCATCTAACTCCTTTCTACAGCGCCCTAGCTTCGCACGAAGTCTCCGCCCGCTTTTTGAGCGAGATACCCCAGCTCCCCCACTTTAATTTCCCATGGTCAGAGGTGAATTGGGGGATATTCGCGACAACTGGAGCTTCCATCTGGATCCACAAGAATGTCCTTTTCACCCAGGTCTCTATGCCGTGCGGCGAAGAGTTGTGGTGGCTAGGCAGGCGCAACGCATCCCTCAAGACGGATGACTTTCGCGGGGTCATGCATTCACGTCACGCGTTTGACGGATTTAACGGCTGGAAGGACAATACTGACGTCTTCCATTTTGAGCTCGTCCACCTCACTCCTCACACGACTCTGTAAGTTGTCCATTACCAAGTTTTCCTTGATCTAAAACATTCACAGGTATATTCCCGCATCCCTTATGCACTGTTCCCTTACAATAGAAAACTCGATTGGAGTCGGCCGGCATGGAATTCCGTCCAGCAACATCACCAACTGCGTTCTCGCCACGCTCCACAATGGCATCCTCTGCGCAGCTACGACTAATGCCGACCACGAACCAGCTCGTCGTTTTCTCCTCAGGCTCTTCATATTTATATGTCTCGCCTTCCTCGACCCGCACAACGACGAAACCGCCCCATACTCGCCATACTGCCCCACCCCATCCGAGGAGCAGACTCCACAGTCCTATGCTCACTACGAAAGCATGCGGCACCAGACGGGTCTCCCTGAATCAGTGCGACGCCACCTACCCAAAATCTCCACGGATGACGGTCTCGTCGACATCATCGCACTCAGGAGTTTCGTAGTCTTGTATGTGGCTCTCACCTCGTCCGCCTATCCCAGTGCCGCCTGCGACGAGGCTCATCAACCTGGTGCCCTCCCCGTCGATGCGGACGTCTGGCGGGAACTCCAGTTCGCTTGGAGCATGGCGGTCGAGCTGGATCGGACAGTTCACCGACACTACGAAGTAAATTCCAGAAGTAGTAGGTTTGATGCAACGACGGTTCCTCAGTCATTTCATGTCGCTGTGGACGTGAGTGTTTGTTCCCCATTTCAGATCAAATTGCTAATTACGGCTAGGACGCGGTCGTTACAATGGCGGCATCCCTCGTCCAGTACCACCGTGCCACCAATGATGATCCGGAGTTGGAACGAGACCCTGCGTTTAGCACCGAAGCATTCCAGGTGCAGCTCACTCAGATGCTAGGAAGATTTCAACTGCACCGCGACCGCCACTTATACCTCGATCCTTGGCCAGAAGAACCCAATCCCACCAGGCCTTTGTATGGCGTCGACGAATACATTACACACCAGCAGATTTTAGGAGTCCCACTGGCAGCGTCATTGGAATCGGTCCTGAAGCGCGGCGGGGACCACCCACTGTTGATGCCTTGGGATTCTCAATCCATCCCCTTTCGACTACACGAGAGATCGAAACCACTAGGGTCGCCATAAAGTCGTGTCTGTACTGTATGTATATTGTGCACGGGTTCGCGGAGTATGTCTAGGATCAGACCGTGTTTGCTTCATGTGTATACTAATTGGGTTTTCTGTTTACCGAATGATATAATCTAAACGAACAAAATCGTAGCATCCCTAAGTAAAGGCGGAAGTAACGGAAACTGAACGTCTCGTTCTCAAGATCCCGCAAGCCAGGATCATCGTCCGGGTTATAATGAAACGGAAGATCTTTATTGGGGAGGTAATAGTCGACCACTGCTGGATCATCAGCCTCGTTCAGTGTAGCGAGAATTTTTTGGACAACGAGGTTGACAACGTGAGCGAGACAACGTATCTGCGTATTTTCGGGGGACAAATTGGATGTCGAACTTTTCCATTAGGATGCGTGAGAACGTGCGAATAAGAACGTCGTTCGTCGCGGTCTCTCATTTCTCTCCAAATTTGCACCGATACATTTCATCACCAACATCGTCAATGTGGGTTAATGGATGACTATGTCGGGGTTATATTTATTGCGATCCTTTACCTATATCTCTCAACTTCTCCCAAAATCTCCCAACTTTTCCCACAATCTCCCAATTTGGTGATGCGGTACTTTTCTTCTGATGATTCAGGTAATTGGGACGCATCCAGTCCAAGAATTGCGCAGAGAACTGTACTAACCAGACATGAATGATCCAGAGGCTTTTCTGGGTTGATTCCAGGCCAAGCTACTCTTCTCGGCCTCGAAGTAACGTGCCAGGTTGTTAGCTCGCAGACTTGGCCATTAAATTCAATAGTACAAAAACCATGAATTCAAGCGCGGTATAAATTCTACGCAGAGCTGATATTCCGACTTTTGTGCTTCTCATAGATTGCTGCGGTATCTTCCTTCCACCTGGCGAGGTAAGTCGCCGCCACGCTATCCGCCCCCATCGCTCGCTCCCAGATGGGAGTTTCGTGGATTACCTTCTCTACAAGCTCCATTGCACTGGTCGCAGGGTACGCGGCGTTGTGCACCAGCCTTTTGCAAAGTTCCAACCCTTCCTTTGCAACCTCCCAATGCGTGGCATGCGCGAAAGAAACGCACGTGTGTGTCGACCCCTGGAAAGCGATGACAGCGTGGATGCAGAAAGGCGGGACTATAAACGCGCAAGGCTGGGTGACGTGCATGATTTCGAGTCCCTCGAGCGCATCCAGTGCCTCTTCCAGGCGGGACGGATGTCCAACCCATGGCTGAGGGTGTTGAAGATCCCACCAGCGCAAGTTTTTGTTAGTTGCTGGCCAGAACAGCCAGACCTTCTCCCCGTCGCAATGAACAATCGCCTGAGCGAGACCCGCCATGTCGGTGTGCATATCGCTAACCCAGCCTGGGGGAGTTCGCACGGACGCCACCCAAGGTTCGTCTCCCCGGGTTTTGAGATACGCAATCCGCTTGGCACCGGACTTCGCCGAGTTCGCAGAGGTAGGTGGAAAAATCTTTCCCAGTTCCTCGGGGGTGTACATCCACTGGTAGTCGCCAAAAGCAAACTCGGTGCCACCCAGCTGGCTCACAAGAGCGCTCCAGTCCAATTTGCAGCGCAGCATTCCTTTGTCCGTTGCAGCAATGTTGGACATGGCCACTATTCTCTGCCCTGTGCGCCATGGTGCGGTGAGGTGGCTCTTAAAGAGCATGTCGACTACAGTGGACACGGGTTCTTTAGGCGTACTGTCTTGCGCGCAAAGCTCGTGGAAATTGATGAGATCCTCGCCCATTGCGAGCAGATCCTCGATAACACAGGCACTGTGGGGAGGTTGTTCGCAGGGAGGGATGGGAAATGTCTTATGATGAGTGAGAGCCGATGGCCAGCGGGCGAGACGACCCAAGACTGCGATGGTTTTTTCGGATACCATGCTGTAGTATGACAGCAGAGGCTGCCGCCATCGGTTTTCAAGAGCGAGTAAGAACCGATTCTGGGGTAATATTTGTTCGGGTCCGGCGGCAGTGACCACTGGCCCTACAGATGGGTCGACCATGTCGTCGGAGACCAGCCTTTTCTGGCGACACTTCGGCGCCGCGTGACGGGAGCTCTCGAGCTCAGGATCATCTGAAACCGACTCGTTGATGGACTCATCTTCCAGAAAATATCGGCGTCTCTGACTGACCTTCTGCCTTGCGTTTTTTTCTCCTCTGCTCGGTGATGGTACGCCGGTTGACCCATAGGCCCTCCCCTGATAGTCGTACGTCTTTTAGCGTGGGGTGCTGCGAGTTCTCCTCGGCTGTAATCCAACCCCCCGCGTCGGCAGAATACGTTTGCCACTCAGTATCCGAGATCCGAGCCAAGTCCCCGTCCCGAATACTTGCGGAACCGTCAGGGATCGCCCCCTGATATCTGCGGTACTGATGCACTTCTTTACTGTGTTTGAACTTGATTACTGGACCGTTCTCAGTTGTACCAGAAACATTGTGGCGAATGTGAAAAACATCTTACACTCTTGAGCTGGTAGAGTACCGGCCGTTGCGCAACCGGCTAGAGGGAGGTTTTCGGTTACAGACCACCATACAAGACGCATTCCACGCACTCTGTTGCGGTGGCAGCCGTGCGCTCATCTGTGGAGGATGAAATGAGAGTGCAGAAAGGCGCGTAGAAGAACTCACACTGTAATTATAGAAGAGACTATACGAGAAAAACTGGGAGAAAGTGGGAAAAGTCGGGAGAATCGGGGAAAAGACTAGAGAAATGTCAAAAGATTTTCGTGGGTGAGCAGTGCGGGACAGCGTAAGTGCTTGAATCGGAGAATCTGGCCCTACGACACGAGTGCCAATGAAGACAATGACTCATGAGCGTGATCCGACCAACATGTCACGTGTTGTGATCCGCACATTCCGATTGCTATTTTTTCGCGTTGTGGTGATCCCAATATCACCGGAGTTTGAGGCGAAATTTACGCAGCCGTTATCCAGCCAACACAAGTCGTTTCCGCCCAATATCGGCCAAATGTTTGCGCCAATATTGGACCACTATTATTTGACCAATACGCCGCATATTGGCCACATATTCGGTGGAGGCTCTGAAAATTGCTTCCAGAATATGAAGCAACGCAGGATCACATCAAATTAAAGCATGGGTAAGTTGTCTTCTAAGTAAAGTCATCCATAAACTACTTGGCTGTTGAGACGGAGCGAAATCCAGGGGCAGTTTAAAAGACGGCTCATTCAGTCACCATGACCGGGCCCCCGGGGAAGCCGCGTAGAGATGAGACGGGCGAGGTAGAAAATTTGGAGACGTCAAGAGGAGAGAGTTAAAATAGAACTACGAAAAGCAAAGCGACTAAGATACCGCATTAGTTTTACGATACTCCCAAATTTAAAGCCATTGAAGGAGCTCGATCCCCCGCGAAAAGTGCATCCCAAACTCACCACACCACCGTGCAAAATCCACCGCTGGCATGGTTGTATACAGCGCCTTGTTTCCGGGGTATTCCGCAAGAACAAGAGCCCAGAGCGCTGGGCTGCGATGGAGCATATAGAGCGCGTTTTTGTGCAAGTCCTGAAAAGGACACTCGTGGGCCCATCACCAGGGCGGTTGACCACCGCGAATCGTGGATGATCGAGGTGGCGGAAGCCGTCTACGATGGGAACGCCGCAGTAGTAGCACGCGAACATGCCAGGCGCGAACTTGAGGTTCTTGGGGTCTTTGAAGGCCTTGAACTCGTCCCAGCTGACGGTGTGTGATCCCTGGCAGCCATTGATGACCATACCATGCGTCGCATGAAGCTCGCCCGAGCTGGCCCAGCATCCACTGCAGTAACCCCTCAGAGCGGAGGCTAGCTCGTTGATGCTGTCACTGATGCGTGTCTTCTCATCGACTTCCGCTCAGGCGTGGGCAGCCTCCATTGCGACGGCCATGGATGCAACGGATCGCGCGTGGGGGTCCTGCCGGCTGATGCGAAGAGGGAGAGGTGGAATGGTTGCGCTATGCGACGGACCCGCAATAGCCATGGAACGGGCAGGAAGTGGAGGGACGGGAGCGCCGGAAAGGGGAACGGAGGCGGGTTGAGGGGGAGGAGGAACATGAGGAACCAGTGTCGATAAAATTAACGAGGTGGTTGAGGTGCTGGAAAGAGAGGACTGGGGCGGCGGAACAGCCTGCCATGCCCGGATCTGCTGAACAAGCGCCGAGTTGGGATTGCAAGTGTCGCATTCAAGAGCCTCAAGTTGGGCGCAGGACCGCGGGCTTCCATCGAATGTCTCCCCGAAAATACGGCGCCGGCACTGGGACGTGTTGGAGAACACGGCGCGAGACTGCGTGAAGCACTCGACATCCAACTCGCCCTCCTGCACTTGCGCCTGTGGGCTCCACTGACCGGCAACCAGGAACACATAGCCTGGCTGCCCTTTACGACCTGGGGGTTAGGTGATTTCCGCTTATACGCCCTACATCCCTCGGTTGCATGCGAAACGACGCCTTTGCTGCGCGGCGCCCGTGGGCCAAATGGAAAATTCGGGGTTTCTCTGATTTTTTTGGGGGGAGCAACATCAGCGGAGATATTCTTGAGGGAAAAGGTCGGAACGAAAAATAGGGAGATCTCCCTTGCCCGTTTGTATTAAATACACAAATGTACGTATACTACACTGAGTAAAAACGAGCGCTTTGAATGAATGGACATGCAGGAGGGTAGAGGAGGCGAGAAGAGGAAATTGACGACGGAGCAAGGTGTGGCCACAATTCTCTTCGCGCATTTATAGCTTTCTGCGCTGAACTGCTTGGCTCGATGGTGAAAAAATGGTGTCCAAAGCTTTATTGTCTGCGGGCGGAGTCGGTGCACTACAACGAATTCCGCCGGCCCCGCTGTGTCTGTACTTTGCAGACACTCAGATCAACTTCTCTCCCAAATTGCGGAGTTCGGATGAACGGATAAGGCTTATATCACAAAACCCAGTCGCCGCGACCCGTTTCTTTCATTATGTTACAGAATCGTTCATAAAAAATGTGTTGGGCGTGGGCACAGATCGCCCAGGTTTGTATGGCAATACTGACGCTTACTATGGCACTGTGGAACAACAGGGGAGGCTTACGCTGCATATATGCACATGTTAGTTTGGATCGAGAGCGCTCTGTCTCCACAAGAAATTCGGAAGCACGGATGGGTGTGATGTGCTTTAGTGCTACGCTTTGCGCATGCAAATCGGATGATGGCGAATGGGTATTGGACTTGGCGACGGACCAGGTAGAATATTGTTCGATATTGTTTTGACCTTGTTCGAGTATGCCCATATTGTCATCCTAATCAAATTCGTCTTATTTGTCTCGCATACGCGCAATTTTTATACATTTTCTTCATATCTAACGGAGCTCCGGGTGACTCACTGATGGATACCGTACTAGACCTTGTATACGATGGCGGGCTGCCACTTCCGTTATATCAGGCGTATTTGCCGTCGATAAGGCGGGCTCGGGTTGCGTCTATCTTCGCGTCGTGGCAGGAGACAAGTTTTATAGCACCCGATGATCATTTGACGGATCCC
Source organism: Mycena olivaceomarginata (assembly GCA_029378375.1). Taxonomy (NCBI): domain Eukaryota; kingdom Fungi; phylum Basidiomycota; class Agaricomycetes; order Agaricales; family Mycenaceae; genus Mycena; species Mycena olivaceomarginata. The sequence goes on along the minus strand of JARKIC010000728.1, from coordinate 58,941 downwards.
ATCATCTGTCTGAAGTCGGACCGTGGCCGGACCGGTTTCCTGTCGGTGATGAGTTCAAGCGAGTGCGCGGATCATTTTATTCGACTTCTTGTTCCACCTTCATGATTTGCGCTGTTCTGTTCCAGTCCTGGAACGTGAACGTGCTATTGGTGAGCATACGCATTATCTTGGATTTCTGGGCTACACTTAATAATGCAGCGGCTCTATATAATTTATGCCGGCCGTCGGATTCGTATCCGCGTCCGAGGGTCGTCAACGTATTGGTTCATGTACCCTAGGCCTGTGGCTGATGAATGGTCCTGTAAAATTACGAGACCCGCGCGCGTCACAGTTGCCCAAATCAGGGAGGTAAGAGCAGACCCGGTGGAAATGCTTTGAGCTGGAACATGTACGATGTTCAAACCGTATGTTGGACGAACGTCAACAGAGGGGCCCTAAATTGCAGACAGGAAGCGCGATAGGGGCCATATATGTGCCAGTGGATTTGCGAGGTCCATCAATACAATCGATCGCTCCAGAAAGGAGCCGTGATAATACGGAGCCCCTCGCCAGGTATAACAAAAATTAAAAATTAAAAAGGAAAGAAAGTGCGAGTCCTGCCGTGCGTAGCATCGGCCTCCCACCAAGTGAGTTCATGATCCGTTTGCTGAGAGATCGCAGGGCCACTTTTAGCGCTGGTTCAGTCTTCTTGTTATTCAGCGTTATTCTGGTCCGATTTTTTTTCTTTCATTTCGTGTTCTGCCAGTTATCTTCGACCTCCTTGCAGTTCCAAGCCCTCTTTCGCTCTCCAGATCTTATTGTAAGCGCTCCGTTACCTTTCTTCTGTCTTGCTTCAGCTGAAACGTTTTCACATGCTGGTGAACATCAGAAAAAACATGCTCTGGCGGTCCTCAGGCTCTTGTCCAGAAAGACCCGATGTCTAAGAGGGCAACACTTCGACAAATATCTCCGCAGACCGCTGTGCATTAATAGTCCTCCTCATTACTTCCATCTTCTCAAGCACTCGACGACCATCCTCAAGAATTATCGCATCGAATAGGACATTCCCGCCGGCTGAGAATATCTGCGGACTGGGTGAAGCTCGTTGCCCAGGTGCGTGATCACGCAACGGCGCTCTGTTTGTGTGTGTGCATGTGGACCGCTACTCTACGTTTCTATTTTCGCCAATTGCAGCTGAACTTCCTCAGGTCCAGTCCGTCGGCACAGTCAAGGGCAATCCATATCGCAATACTCATCGTATGTGCTTCTTTTACTGGCTGTGGTTGCGATCAAATTCCTGAGTATCAACGTGCGCAGGAAGTCTGCGTTAGGGTCGAGTTTGCGCATGGCTCGAGTCAATTTGACGGCGCCACCTTATCCCGGCGTTCTCTTGGGGTTCCTCCCATACTTCTCCTCGCAACCACGTTATCCGGTGAGCCCAGCCATTTTCATTGTCGTGATTTCCTTGGGTGTTCACCCGTGGTGGATAACTAGGCTGATAACTTTTTTTCGACTCGTTATGTAGTAGGCCTATTTTAAGAACTGATGAATTACTAGGGTTACATCAAGTAGAGTCAATGACCGTTTCAATATGATCTGGCTATAATCTCACCTAGCAATTCAACGTACCGACTAGAAAACGACGGAGAGAGGCTGTGCATTTGTTTCCCGATGTTTGATACACATCATCTCTTGCTTCCTCCCACCACCTGGCGCTCAAAATCTTTTCTCTGGCCGCCTTTCCGGATGCAATCTCAATTCGACAATATTGCGTACCAATAATGCATCTCCCTCGACCTCTCCTCAAAATCTAGCCGCCCGACCTTTAGTTGTCCGATGAGTGTCGATGGCAACGAATAATTCGCCCGAAAACAGGAGCGGGCCGATGAAGAAGAGATATGTGGTCTGTATGTAGACCGAGGGAGGCCAAGGTCGTGCAGGCGACGCCGCCGAGCCGTACAGAATAAAATGTGACGGCAGGTGCAATGGGATCGAACCAAGCTTAAAATAGTGAGCAGTACAAATGTAATGGGACACTTAGCTCAATGGTTTTGAATTGACTCGGATTTTCTCGTAGATGCTCAGAAAGATCGTGTATAAGTTGTGGGTGGTGGTGGTAAGACGGAAGTGAAGAACAAAGAACCGATGCCGTAAGATGTCCACAAATAAATACGCTGAGTCAAACCAGATATGTAAGAGTGGCCATAGTTGAAAAACCGAAGCTAGGAGGGAAACCTTCGCCCAGCAGTCCAGGTACTACGCAAAGACGTATAGGGAGATATTCGCTGCCCCGCTCAGCGCCGAATGTGGGTGACCAGACCACTTCGGAATCGATCCCCGGCGTAGCCCGAGATGCCCGAGTTCCGGTTCGGCTCTTCGCGTTGGCAGTACATACGAGGTAAAGTAAAGAGTCTGGAGAAAATGAAATATATAAGTCAGTAGTTGTAAAATAAGCATGAAGGAGCGTGTGTGAGAACAAAATGAAATCCGATCACAGTGTGCTGGAATAATTGGTTGAAGGGTGGAACTGGCACGGGACTCGAAGGCGACGTGCGGGACAGGTCGCACTTCCACAGAGGGGGGGTACTTTGATTTCGACCTCGAAATCCTGGGAAAACAAAGGGATCAGAAGAGGAATGAGAACGAATGAGTGGAAAGGGGATGCAAGAAGGGATAGAAAGAGAATCAAAAAGCTTATCAGGTCCATGTGGCGCAGAAAGTATCGACTTCAGAGCATGAATGGAGAGGGAAAGCAGGCTTGAAACGTGATGACCAGGTAGTTTTACACCGATAGTTGCCGTCAAACCCCAGTTTACTATGGACTCGAAGTTGTGGTCAGCATGTTGGGCGGACAGAAGGGAGACAAGCAGTGAATAAAAACAGACGACTCCGGTAAGAGTAGGAACAAACATAATGGAAACAGGTGAACAAGAAATTTTTGTATGAACTCAGCTTTGATCCTCGGTCGCGCGTATTGGGATAGAGCTAAGAGACTGGCGTCCTCCTGGTTCCGACTCGGTTGCTTGGCATCTATTTGTTGGCTGCGGTGCGTCGAGTTCGTTGAAAACAAGCGCGTGGTTCGATTGAAAACACAACAGAACGAGGCCGCTGATCGTGCAAAATACAATGCTAGAAAGTAATTTCAAACACGCAGCAAACCAAACGAGAATGAAGCAAAGATACTCAGCTTTCTTGCGATGGTTTGAGGACACAAACTTGGCCTTGTTTTCAAGCATCGATTGTTGATAGCTTGGAGGGTCGTCGTCTGGTTCCGGCACTTCGGCTACTCCGATCGACTGGTCAACGGGCTGAGAATTCGCTTCGAATAACTGTGGAACAAAATAATCAACGTAGGATGTGCAAGGGTAGAAAGGCTGAAGCTCAGCTCGCTCAAAGGGCTCGTGGTTGCTCTGGTTCTCGGTGGATGGCTCGAAAGAAAAGGGCTTGCACATATTCTGTCGTAAAGTTTGTTCGTGACGGCATCGGGAATCCGAATCCGTGTTTTTGGGGTTGTGTTCGAGTTCGATGACTTGAACAGCATGCGGTGGGGTTCGGAAGGAATTAATGGGGAGCGGATCAGCGAAAGTCTCGAGAATGGCTTGTTCGTAGGTGTCGTGGGCATCGACCGAGTCAATCGCAGCGATGTCGGGGAGTTTGAGAACGAAATAGGCGCTGAAGAGAGCTCGCGTTGCAGATACGGCGAATCTGAGACCCTGATAAAGGAGGCGGACACAGAAAACCAACCATGACACAACGAAATAGATGTACTCAACTTTCGGCTGAACTTGCACACATGGCGAAATCGAGGTAGATGCGGTACTGGATGGCTTATAACGCGGAGGGTCGTCGCGTTGGGAATCGTATTGCGGCATTTCCACCAGCTCTCTCCTCATCTGAGGCCGTTCAGGTAGATCGAATAGTTCTGGCACGAAAAAGTCAATGTAGGATGCACAACGAATTGAAGACTTAGCGCGGGATTCTCGTTTCAATCTAATCTCGAGTCTTTCAGCAATCGCATTGGCGAGCGCAGTGAGTGCCGCTTCTTCTGAGACCGATAGCGGGACGTCTCCAACTCTTGGAACACGTTGCATATCTGGCTCCAGAACAGCCAAGGGCTCCTCGAAATTCGAAGCAATATTCAAAACAGATGATTCCTCAACGCGCGCGGCACATGGTGCGTTTGGAAGATGACATTCGTGTAGATCCATGTCTGTATTGAAAGAGGAGTCAATATTTTCGAGTGCTGAACATGAACTTAGCGCGTCTGTTTCCAGGTCGGTGTCGGACTCGGGTACATAATCAAAGATACTGTCGACCTCGCTCCCTGTAACGGTGCCAGCGTCGTCGTTGATCGAATAACTTTGACTTGGCTCTGAGTCGGCGCGGTTGGAGATTGTTGCTAGGCTTTGTTTCAGGTGCGCTTGAACCTGCATCGAAACCTTTGCGATCGCAATTTGCATATCCTGTTCCGAATTAAATGCGCGACTCGCTTCCAGTGCACTGCAAAGAGAACTTAGCTCTGTAATTGAGACTCCGAGGGACGCAGCTTGGGCGAGGATGTGGCGGATCTCAGAAATGCGGTCAGTGATTTCGCTGTGTCCACAGAAATATACCGGACGTTCCCCTTCGTTATCGAGCCAATTGTCCGAGGGGGGTACTTCGAATTCAACTTCCACGGTTAATTCTTCACAGTGATCATCAGTGTTGTCAAGATCTCGAATATTTGTTGAATCCAGTTGGTGCTCGTCGTAGGCGTAGTCAAGGTCCCAGGGAGTCGACTCAAGTGGCGAATCTGGAGTGTCGAGAACTCGTAACGGAGCTGTACATACCGCAGGACTAGAGGTGGGCGCTGGTCGATGTGGTGAAGGCGGCAGGAGATCAACTACGGCGTTTGGTTGAAACTGGCACAGAAGAGGCGGGTTATCGAGTCGAGTACTCGCAGAGAAGGTTGGGAGACTGGGTGGGCTCGGAGGAATCGATTTGGCACTCGATGGACACGAGGATGACGGGGGCGTCGGCGTTGGAGGCTCAGAAGATCCACAGATATCGTTCCAGAGGTCAGGGCACAGTGTATCGGGGTCGAAATAGCCATACAGAATACCTAGAGTGTCAGCTAATGGAATCGGATTAGAGCGCGTACGTTGGGACTCCGGGACACGATCGATGAACCATTGCTTTATGGACGTCGGGATGCCGCTCACAAAATAGAAATCGCGCTGTGCAATGGTGATTTCTTGCTGCTTGACAAGCGGAGCTGCGATGAACTGGAAATCGTGTAAGTACTGCTGAATCTCGAGCTTAGAACGATACGGAGACTTCGCTGATTGTTCTCGACAGAACTCGATGAGATCGCGCTCTGAAGCACGGCGTTCTTCGTCCGATAATCCATACAAGAGAAGCATTTGTTCCCTCGCAGCACTCCAGGATCGATTGGGCTCATCAGGATCAATCTCCGGAATGTACTGTATAACCTGACGGACGCGATCCGATGAATAGTAAACTAGGAAAGAAACGAGTTCGTCAGCGTTGGTAATACCAGCGTTCGATCCATGCTGAAGAATACAATCAAGGAAGGCGCGAACTCCACGTTCATCGAAGTACGGAGCACCGGGTGTGCGGGGAATGGGCATAGGGATCAAGAGGCGCATCGGGGACGAAGGAATGGATGGGATCGAGGAAGGAGGGAGATTGGGAATGTAGTTTAAACTCATGATGACGGAAACGAGGGCATGGGGCGAAGATTGGGGAAGGAGCAATTAATGAATAGAAGAAAGACTCAGCTGGGTACCAGCAACGGAAAACCGGCCCCCTCGCGGTGGGCTCCACTGAAGAAGAGATATGTGGTCTGTATGTAGACCGAGGGAGGCCAAGGTCGTGCAGGCGACGCCGCCGAGCCGTACAGAATAAAATGTGACGGCAGGTGCAATGGGATCGAACCAAGCTTAAAATAGTGAGCAGTACAAATGTAATGGGACACTTAGCTCAATGGTTTTGAATTGACTCGGATTTTCTCGTAGATGCTCAGAAAGATCGTGTATAAGTTGTGGGTGGTGGTGGTAAGACGGAAGTGAAGAACAAAGAACCGATGCCGTAAGATGTCCACAAATAAATACGCTGAGTCAAACCAGATATGTAAGAGTGGCCATAGTTGAAAAACCGGAGCTAGGAGGGAAACCTTCGCCCAGCAGTCCAGGTACTACGCAAAGACGTATAGGGAGATATTCGCTGCCCCGCTCAGCGCCGAATGTGGGTGACCAGACCACTTCGGAATCGATCCCCGGCGTAGCCCGAGATGCCCGAGTTCCGGTTCGGCTCTTCGCGTTGGCAGTACATACGAGGTAAAGTAAAGAGTCTGGAGAAAATGAAATATATAAGTCAGTAGTTGTAAAATAAGCATGAAGGAGCGTGTGTGAGAACAAAATGAAATCCGATCACAGTGTGCTGGAATAATTGGTTGAAGGGTGGAACTGGCACGGGACTCGAAGGCGACGTGCGGGACAGGTCGCACGTCCACACCGATACGGCCACTTCTGTATCCAATGTCCGCTTCTGCTGTCTGTGTGGTGTACTGGGCTTGAATTGCACTCTGCCCTCGGTCTCCTTCCATTCTCATCTCGGCAGCCCAACCCGTACATGCAAGTTTCGACTGAACCTACCTCGTAGGACATTTCGAGCCCTCATTCTGAGGTTCTTCACAGGCCGATTCGGAAACTATCTTTGCAGAGTTCTTGACTCCGTGATCTGTTCTCCCTAGCGTTATGGAGCTTCAAAGCCTGTGTGTACATGTTCTCGTGTCGCCGATCATGGCTGAGTCTCTAATGTTTTGATGACTGACTTGGACTCGAAGCCGAACGAAACGATGTTCAACGAATGAATCTGCGCGTTTCTCCGGCTATTCAAGGGTGTTTCCGACGGTCAGTCTTTTCTTTCAATCTATTCTGCATTCCGTCAGAATGTAACTTTGTCCAATCAATAGCCCTTCCCATTCGCTTTTACACGTAACCTTGGACGTATGTCTTTATAATAAGTCAAATTTCAAGCTGAGGCCCGTGCGAGGATGCAGACCCCGCCCCGTCTCACGCACGATGCAGTTCTGGAGGTAGGTGCGCATTCGGTCTGCAAGCACTGACCTCGTGGACTTGATCTCAACCTCGTTGCAGGCATCGAAAGCCCCGGAGAATGTATTGCAGGCTTCGTCACGAGCCTTGTCCCCTCTCCCAAGTTTTTCCCTCTCCGCGCAATCCGATCTCTTATATGGTACGTGCAAGTGAATTCACGGTGAAGCAAATTCTTGACTTGCTCATATCCAGGTCTTAGCTTACACCAGAATGGTTTGAATGCGGAAGCCTGCAGGGTTCATAATCAAACAATTATACCGTGCCGTTTCGAACTCCGCTGCCTACGTTATCCTCGTCGGTGTCTTCTGACCCGATTTTCGCATGTTTTTGCCCCACTGCCTCGCGTCAACTTCCTCTACGCAGCATTTAGGTGTGAGTACTTTCAGCCATACCGCCTCTTCTATTTGCAATGGGTTCATGGTGCGTCCTTCCTCGTTGGTTCTTATGTATTCAAGACCAGTGGTGCAGGTTGCCTTTTGGCATCTCATCCCGGGAGGCTGAAATCATCGGCAAGCAAGCAAATCATCGTCGAGCAGGGAAATCATCAGCAAGCAACAAAACCATCGGCAAGTAATTCATCGTCCAGGTACATTATCGTACGGTTGATCCCTCGCGCGCAAGGTATATATACATTACATGCTCCTTTCTATCTAATCTATCTGCTATCGAATCCAACTACCGTCCTTTCAATAACTACCTTCCTTTCAAGCACTGCTGATTCGTCGAGTCGTTTAAGGTGAGTTTGGTGTTGTTGAGGCGAGCTTCTTGGTGTTCGACGGATGTCCGAGCGAGCTTCTTGGTCCTTCAAGATCAGTTTACGTTTCGCCTCGTCTCGTCCGCCCGTCCCTTAGGCCTGCCTGAGCCAGTCTATGCATTATTTAAGCCTCAACCAGGTGCGAAGTACTAGGTGCTTTTCCCCGTCCATACATTCATTGATCATGATACCGTGCCTTCTTTACGGTGTATCGTCCGCAGGATCTACATATCATCCGTAGAGTCCCGAATAAGACGCCTGGAAGAACGTTACTTTGTACGCAGCGGCACGAACGAACGATGCAGACACACACGTACACGCAGACACGCAGACACGCCAATTTAGCAATAAGCTATGGCTGATGAGACCGCCGATGAGAATGGACTCACCGTTACGAAGATGGTGGTGGTACGAGGGCAAGCCTCGCTTAAATCTTCAAACTCGTTATGTCACCGCAGTACTGCCACGAATTGCCCCTTTGGGAGCCGTTTGATTTGGAGAAAAGCGAAGGTGGCGAACCCTATTATCCCTAGGATTGATTTAGCGCGAAACGGATGGTTATGAAGAATCCGAAGCACCTATAGCAGCCAAGAGACGTCCAGTCTCCGATCAGGGCTGGCATGCTGGTGAATATGTTGAGACGGTTCCCAGCTCCACACCTCTCCACAGCATTTCCAGTACACGCCATGTCACACCTCGACGCTCCTTGAGGATGTTCCCAGCGCTACTCTGCATCACGCCGAGTCCCCGCATCTGAACGGAACAAACTCAAGCCCCGCTCGGCGCGCACAATCCGCTTCCACACACATCGAGCGATAAGTCATCCCGCGTCCCTCTACCCTCCTCTTCACATTTGCCCTTGCGTTCCTCGTCGCAGACCCGCTCTAACTCGGAAGAAGACGTCGGGAAGGCAAAGAAAAGGAAAATCCCCCGCTCCCCTCCATTGAATTGGAAGCAAAAAGGGGGGAGACGCAAATTCGAAGGAGAAGCATCATGTCATGCTCCCGCAGGTGGAAGCTCTGCTCAGATGATGCACGCGCGCGGACGATGCCCTGCGGATTCTAACACAGCGGAAGCAAGTCATGTGAAGCATAATCGAGCATCAAAAAACGCCGCAGCGAGACGCGGTTCCGAGCTTTGCTCTCAGTTTAAGGTCGGTCAAGCCATGTGCACGAAATGGCAACTCGAGAAAGGAAAGGCAGCTTGAGAAATCAAGCGCTTGAATTGATCACCGTCAGGAAATCGGTCCGGCAACGGTCCGATTTCAGACAAATGATGGGATCCGCTAAATGATGACTCTAGACATATGCGTGCGGCCATTCGGGGTAGCGAGTAGAAGATTGCCTCCGGCGAATTGTCTGGTTGAATTTCAGAACCGAGCAATATTGAGAGAGGGCCTCTAGCTGATTTCCGAGGAGTCGAAAGTGGTGAATGTGCTAGAAAAGACATCTCAGACCCAGACACGTGACCTTGAGCAGCGGGGGCACAGCTGGGCACCCTGCTTCAACGGGAGGGGGGAATACCATTCCGCTACTGCGTGGCCTCGCGTGGCCTCAGTCACAGCTTTGCATTTTGTATGTACACCCAAAAAAAAATTGGTCGCTGTCGGGATATTATCTCCGATGGGAATTCTCTCGAAATGGCATTGCATAGCGCGACGTCGCAAGAAATGGTGGGACTTGTGTAAGTAAGATATGCACGAGAAAATGAAGAGTATACAGTGAAGGGGGTGCGCGGATCACTCAGTAGTTGGCCTCCTTCCAACGGAGGTTGGACTCGTAGAAATCGATGAGCTGCAGCAAAAGTGATACCTCAGTGAATGGTGCGCGACTTGATTCGGGGGAACGCGCCTTTTTTGGGAACATGTCGGCGCACTTCTTGGCGTCTTCTCGGACGCGCTCGCCTGAATAGCTGTGTTTATATTTTAGGATAATCCAAAACGGATGCGAGGAGCGGTCGGGCCACACGTACAGCGTGAAGTATACAAACAGCGTATCCCCTACGTGCCCGACGGTGTCAACTTTCTGGACGAGGTGGTCCCAGCTCGGCAATGTCATGTGGTTTTGCATGTCGCCAAAAACTTTCTGCTGTGCGGATGGGGACTTGCATGTGGGGCCTTCCTTTTCGCCGGCCTTTCGTTGCTGCTTCGTCGGCCGCTCGTCGTCTTTATCAGCGGGTTCCTCCGACACAGACTTGCGCCCACGCTTCTTGGCCACCGACTCAGCGCCTTCGGCGACCAACCCGTCGTCTGTCACAGAGTTAACCGATTGCTTGGCCTCGGCACCCATCTTTGCCGACGACTTTTTCTTGTCCCAGAACGCTTTGATGAGGAAAGTCGCGTTTCTACGCGATAGACGCGACGAAGGTCAGATGACCCAGGAAAGTCGCGGAGAACAAGATATCGGCATACCTGACATCGTCCTCGGCTACCCAGCTGTTGTGTTTGGGCCCACAGCCCTTCCAAGTGACAAAATATCCCATCTTGTTCTGAGGACGAAGAAAAGTCAATAGGCGACGCGTTTCACGAGCCAACGGCGGGAAGACGGGCATACTTCTTCAAAGTGACCATTTTCGGCCTCGAGAATGGCCTCAATCTCATACTCTCCCTCGTCATCCTCCCCGTCTTCGCCGCCACTCTCTTGGGCCTCGTTGTCCTCCACCTCTGATTTTCCCCTGTTTGGAGGCAAGGCCTTCTTTTTGGCTTTCGCGGTCATGCTGGCGCTAGATGCTGCGGGAGACGCTGAAGGCATGGACTCAGGTGTTCGTCGACGATGAAGTTGCGCGTGCGAAAATGTGATCACGTGCTTTTGGGCCGTCAGGTTCAAACCGGCAATTGCCGACTTTTGGGTGAACCGACGAGACATTCGAGCTTCTTCTCTTTCTGGTTCGGAACCGGAGACATGGGTAATATCCGAGTCCACCTGGCTTATCGGGGGTATCGGGGAGTGCACCGTGCGGAATGAGATCATCACCATCCATGCGGCACAGGCCGAGGCTGCCGTGCGGGTCATCCTCCATCATGTTGTAACAGAGGATGCGACGGCAAACGCCAAGCATGATTCTCGAAAGAGTAGCTTACCGGTGAACGAGCTACGGGGAGGGCAGGCATGGCCACCGATTCAATTGTGGTGCGGATACGCTCACCTGGTTTACTTCCCCAAACTCGTCGCAACCTGCTCATAGCCCCCACCCTCGCAAATTGCTGCATGAAACCCCGCTCCCCATCGTGCTTGGAGGTCGAAGACGTTTGCTTTTCGGGGTCGGCTCGACGGGGTGATGGTGGTGAGAAGAAAAGTTCCGAATGTCAACATACGAAGCAGCTACAATGAATCGTGGCCCCAATTTTTCGTGAGGGCCTGATTAAATCCGGGCCCCAACTCTTGGGGCCGCTATTTTCTCGATTAATCCTACTTTAATCCTGTCACATATGCGCAATACAATATATTTTCCCCACATGATAGATTAATCCTAGATGCGATTAATCACAGGCATGTCCAATTATCTGACTGCCGATTATCAGTGTGCGTTCACGATTAATCTTGAGATAACCCAAATCTCGAGCCCCACTGCGATTAATCTCGTCACAGAATATTAACATACTGCATGGTACATATACATAGCCTAGATAGCCTACATTGGTGTTTAAACCTACATTGTCGATGTTTTAAGGCCAGGATTAATCCGACGATTCAACCTCAATTAATCGCAGACCTATGGGCGGGGATGTGGTAAAAGATACGCCGCCTCCTGGTGCCGCCGCATCAAGCCCGATTACAGAGCGATTCTGATGTCGATTCTGAATCGATTCTGGGAACAGAATCGATCAAGAATCGACCTCAACTTTGACCGCTCCGATTCTGACCTCGATTCTACCTACGATTCATGTCGTTCTTTGCTTCAGATGATAAGACATAAATCCATGAAATCTAATATTTAAATAATATATCACATTAACTGGGCGCTTTTTCGGGCACCAAAACTAGTCTCCCTCCTTCACTGCTCGCGACACATTCATGCCCCGGCTGTCAGGCGCGTGCTCGGGACGTTCTCAAGACGTTCCTGGACCACCACACCACACGAATTAAGCGAGCCATCCGCCAGAAATTCAAACTGAGGCGTACCTTGGCTCGGGCCAGTGGCTTGACACCACAGGAGATCGAGGAAATAGTAGCACCGGCACCAGTAGCTGAAAACGAATACCCTGAGTCCATCTCCATGACTTCCGTCTCCGAGTCGGACTCAAATTCTTCTGTGTCGTTGCAACTGTCAAGCTCGTCAGACAGTAGTAGTGATAGCGGAAACTGGTCGGATCTCCTGGGCTCGGATTGGCGTGGATTTTCCAGCTCGTCGGACTCGTCAGCCTCGTCCACTGACTCCCTCTTCGAATCCAGTAGCGGAGACGAGGACATGCCGGATTTATTTCCAGCAGGCTATCCTGATTCAGACGAGGAAGACGAGTCTGTCGGCGACAGCTCCGGCTCGCAATCGGGAGAGGACGGAGACGATGAAAAAGGGTGGGAGGATGGCCTGGAGGACGATCTCGAGGACCCTGCTCATGGCGGCAGTTCCGCGAGATGGGTACGCCTCACCCTCGAGGAAATGTACACTCACCGTTATGAGGCTTCACGCGACACCTTTCCCCGCGGCCCAATTTTCTTGCGGCACGTCCTCGGACCACTCAAGGACACCCGCCCCGATCTTTTCCGCCAGGAGTTGCGTATGTCACCGTACACCTTCGACAAACTCGTGCACAAGCTTGCAGGCGATCCCGTCTTTGCAAACGACTCACAGAATCCTCAAATGCCCGTCGAGGACCAGCTTGCGATCGCCTTGTATCGATTCGGACACTCGGGAAACGCAGCGAGCCTTCAGAAGGTCGCAAATTGGGCCGGCGTGGGGAAAGGGACTATCACTGTTGTAACACGGCGTGTCATGACTGCCATTCTTCACCCCGGGTTCATGAATGACGCTGTGCGCATGCCCACCACTGCCGAGAAGGAGAAAGCAAAGGCTTGGGTCGAGGCGCATTCATGCAAGGCATGGCGCACCGGATGGTGCATGGTTGACGGCACCTTGATCCCTTTATTCAATCGGCCATTCTGGCTCGGCGAGAGCTACTTCGACCGTAAATGCAATTACTCCCTTAATATCCAGGTGCGTACCTTTTGATTCGAGCGGATATGAATCTGATTAACTTTCCATGCAGGTCGTCAATCTTCCCAACTTGCGCATCATTGACTTCAGCTATGGATTTACGGGCAGTACTCACGACTCGACAGCATGGGAGGGCACTCGTCTTGCATAGGAGCGTGAGACTTTGCTTGACGACGAGGAATTTCTTTGGGCAGATTCGGCGTATACAGTATGATTGTACTCTATCTCTGTACTACAAAAAGCTTAGTTTTCATTTAGCTCGAGAAATGGATGATCGCACCTTACAAAAAGCCTTTCAGTCTTGAGGCAGGAAACGCGGAAGTCAATTTCTTTCTTTTTCCGTTTAGTTTAGGCTTAATCGCAAACGAAAACGAGACGGTTGGAGCCTTAAATTGAGTTGGGTTGCGGGATTATCTCTTTCAGGTAAGTCGGCAGTAAACATTCTTATCCTCGTACTTACAACGACGACAGTGCGGGGCCGCTAGGGTTAGAACTACCAGGATGTTCGTTTTAGACCCGACTTGAGAAAGCTGAGTAAGCTAATGCCCTCAAGGGCAGTCACGTGCTCTGTTTGCTGCTCGGCCCCAGAAAGAAAATCTTCTGGGTTTTCTTGATAGGGGGGTCACTAGGGTTTTTTCCCCTGGAAAATCCATTTCTAAACTTTTTGGGTCTACCAGAGCCACCGATTAAGCGGCATTCCCACCACACACCCTTTTTCCGGACCGCCCGATCAGTCCCCATTCTCTCTGTTCCCACATTTTACTTGATAAACATTTTTTTCTAGCTCTGAGTTGTAGAACATTTGCCTTCAGTTCGTGGTCGTAGCGCGGGACTCGTAGGATGCTGTGTTGCGTAACGTAAATGACACATTCTTTGGATCTGTATATGCCCCGTGTCTTTTTTGCCTTCCACCATCTTCTATTCCGGACTTCGTCTCCTCAGCAAATATTCCCTTGGACTATGCCTCTCCTCTCTCAGCCTGTATTTCCCGCTGAGATATTCGGCCTCATATTCGGCCTCGCCCGGACTCCCGCTGACATTGCCGTCTGTCTCGGCGTTTCTCGCTGGTTCTATGCGGAGTTCAAAAAAGTCCAAATGTCAAAATTGCGCTTGGATAGACCGGACCACGTTGAGTCCCTCATTATGGCTCAGCGGGGCGACGAGGGCCGCCATCGCGTGAAGGAGCTGTCATTCTCATTGAAGGTCTTTGACGAAAGTATGTCACCCCACTTCTCCTCCCATAGGTATTCACGCGGCCGTGTTGCAGATTTCCTGACACAGAGGACTATTTTCCCGATGCTAGGCATCTTCAGTAACTTAACCGTGCTCACCATTGCGGGCGGCCGTGTCACCGACCACATTCACAGCTCGTCCGTCACTAGGTTACCTCATCTGCGAGAGTTACGCCTCATTGAGTGCGGGATCTACGTGTTCAGTCGCTCCGATCACCCAGAGGGCGACCGTCCCTTCACGGTCAGATTTCTCGTTCTCGATGACGTCCGAGTCTTCCAGCGCCATCCAGGCCGCGCGGACGAAATCTCGACAACGTCGACAAGCGCCATGCATGATGCCCAGCTCACCATATTCCCTCCTGCCCTTCTCGCTGGCCTTATCTCGCTTGAATTCCACCCTCGGACCTACATTCAGCCACTTTACTGGTTGCTCCCTGACACACCAGCCCTCAAACACATCATTGTGCGCAACTGCGTATCCATCATCCCCCTCCCACGCCTTCCCTTCCCCTTGCTGAGCACTCTGCGAGGGCCACCTTGCATCGCCGTCGGAGCAATCTCGTCTGCGTCCGGGATCACCGAGTTATGCATCTCTGACTACCTCACTCCAGTCCAAGCATTGGTGATCCTGGACGATGTCCACCCGGACGAAATTTTCAATCTAGAGCTCGCGCTCACTCAGTGGGAGCCATCTGTCCTCGAATCCATTTCTCTCCGGTTTAACAAGTGCAAGAGGTTGAAGGTGGCATTCCTGGGCCCAGGTCCAACCGAAGTAAGTCTAAGCGACATTGACAAGCTTTTTGCTGAGGTTTATCAGGCCAATGCTCGCGCTATTGGCAGGGAACAGTTATGTCGCATGCCGCGACTCGATACATTCTTGCTATGCGGCCAGGCTCTGTCGAACGATACGACGCGCAATATAGCCTCCGCGTATGAGTTCCTAGCCTCGGTTAGCAACAACCCCCTGCTGGAGGTCGTCGCAATCCATGGGCGTGCTTTGACTCGGGATGCAACAGTCAACTTATGGACCTCCCTGGATTACCACCCCACCATACCCATCGCCAAGTTTCCATTAATCGCCCCTTTACTCAGGGATGGTACAATCTTGTTCGTTTAGATTATATCATTCATTCGGTAGACAGAAAACCCAATTAGTATACACATGAAGCAAACACGGTCTGATCCTAGACATACTCTGCGAACCCGCGCACAATATACATACGGTACAGACGCGACTTTATAGCGACCCTAGCGGTTTCGATCTCTCGTATAGTCGAAAGGGGATGGATTGAGAATCCCAAGGAATCAACAGTGGGTGGTCCCCGCCACGCTTCAGGACCGATTCCAATGACACTGCCAGTGGGACTGGTAAAATCTGCTGGTGTGTAATGTATTCGTCGACGCCATATAAAGGCCTGGTAGGATCGGGTTCTTCTGGCCAAGGATCGAGGTATAAGTGGCGGTCGCGGTGCAGTTGAAACCTTGCCAGCATCTGAGTGAGCTGCACCTGGAATGCTTCGGTGCTAAACGCAGGGTCTCGTTCCAACTTCGGATTGTCATTGGTGGCCCGGTGTGTGTAGGTTGGGCACGTCTGTACGTGGAGCGTCGGAGGAGCGGCAGAGACATGTGTGGTCGTGTTTGACTGCCGTTCAGACACTGCATTTGCTGAGTAAGCTAAAAAAAAATCTGGCTTGTGTGGTCATATTTAGTATGAGCTGGGTCAGGTTGAGTGCTCACCCGGCCTCCTTTATATATGTATTTTTTTTTTTGCGTTTTAATTGAGCTTCAAATCCTTGGGCCGGGTTGTGGACCTCCAGCGGCGGCTTTGATGGAAAACCTCCTTTTTTGGAGCGCCACTCCTCGCATCCCAAACAGGAAACTTTTTGAGGCTCCCGCTTCTTTTGTGCCTTTTTTTATCAGTGAGAGAAATGAGAAATTGATTTGTAGATATGTAAAGAATCTTCTTAAATCCAGTCGCAAACGAAACAAGGTCTCGGACTTGGAGAAAGAAAATATCCGCTAGTTTATTTTTTCCCGCTCAATTCTTCATATATCAACACTAATTATCCTCGTCTGCCTCATATTAACTACCCAGATTCCTAACTATCTTCGACTGACTGTCTACTTCTTTACTGCGGAATTCTCGGCATTCAAAACTAACTATGTTTGCATGGCTCATATTACATAACTGAACTCTCTAAATACATTTCGTCCATATCAGGTACATTCACATCAATACCTTCAACTCATCAACTGTAAATTGTGTTAAATTGGTGACGCCCTGGGATCCAGACGTGATAGGATTCGCGGGGAGCCGCTCATCGTCATTGTGCATAGGACCATCTTCAAGCTGTGCAGCCTGTCCGTCCCTTGTGGTGGGTTCCAAAAAGTCGGTGAGCTTCCTGCCGTCCAGAATATTGAAGCCGGATCCGGCCTCGGCAAGGGCTCGGCAAAGGTCGAGGGCAGAAGGGTTGTACTGTTGGACCAGGTATGCATGGTGTATGCAAACAATGTTCAACTTGGGACATGGATTTACTATATTTAGGGCTAAAACTCACAAGTAGGCCGAGGAAATCCCCTCATTCCATTTTGACACACAAAATTTCAATGCAAATGTGGTATGGAAGGGGTGGCTTGAGGTTTCCTTGTTGCGATCGATATTCTAGTTGAGTCCAGGTACCTGGCTACAAAGGCATTGACGCTTCATCCGGCATTGTTGCAGACAGTCATTCCGGTCCTAACTATATCAGAATGAAAGGCTTCCCAGCCAGGATTCAAGACCGAAGTTCCCAAGACCGAAGTTTCCAAGTATTGGGCCAAAAAACAGAGTTGCTCGATGGCTGAGATTATTGGACAAACCAAAGGACAGGACGTACTCAAATTTAACCGGAAACCTAGCCCTGCTAGCGTCTATTAGCCAATAAAAATGACGGAGAATATAATTGCGCCCTAGAATCTCAAGTGCCGCATACATTTCCGACTCTCACAGACGGAACAAGGGTCGAGTGCGAAGTAATAAACCATGGTAGGTATTCGAATAGCACTCGGATACCCAAGCTCTAAAACGACCTCATGCTCCAGACATTGGGCGGTTGTATTGGTTTGACGTAGGACATGGACGTGAGTAATGTTCTAGCTTTCATCCTGGTAGCCTACCCTTGTTGGAGCGACAGTTGCGCGGAACAGAGGTTTGAGCACGTGTTGATCCGTTTGCGATCATAACTTTTTTTTCTGAGCCAACCGCGTTAGACAAGCTCATGTCCCGCAAAAACAAGGCACCGGCTCTGCCACTGCGTTCTAAGTATGTGCAGCGATATTCGTTGAGCATCCCAGGCCACTGATGCGTCGCATTTTCATTCTTACTTCAGCCTCGGTTGCCCCCTCCCCTACTGCGACAAAGTGATTGGTGATTCTGGCGAAAGTGTTGCGGCCCATGTCACAGATATTCATGCCGCTGCTTACCGTCTGACATGGTATGACAATGCGGGGGCGAGCCAGTGTACGTTCCAAGAACTGGAACCCTACATTCACACTCATCGTCTTCAGCCATGAACGTGGAACGTGACCTAGGCACGGTATCATGTCCACTTTGCGTAAAAGGAACTACTACGCGGTCTATTGAAAAGATCCGCTGTCACCTCGAGAAAGTCCACGGTCTCCGAATCAGGGCCACTGAACCGGAGAACGTGCCCCAGCTTCGGTGGCCACCAGAATCGGCCGATGACTGGCTTGATTGGGCACATAGATCGGGAAAACCGTCTGCCGCTGACCTTCCCCCGTCGCAGTTCCAAAATGCACCTGCACGGAGTCAAGGCAAGGAAACACATTCCCGGCAAACTCAACATGGTGGCGAGCTGGCTCGTACACCGCAGGGACGTATGGGAGATGTGCCAGGGATATCGCAGCCTTGGAGCGATCAAGCAGTAAGTTCTTCTCAACACACTCTACCATCCGCATGGTTGAAATGCCTGTAGCCAAAACAGCATCTAGAGGTGAACACGACCGGTGCCTCAAAGATCCCTCTGAACTGTGTGAAAGAACCGACCGCCACACTCCCGCGCATCGACTTCACCCAACTCAGTCTATCTCAGAGGGATGGACGTAGCGCATCCCAAGCGCAAAGGAGTCGATCCCAACGTGGTGTTGAGAAGCCGCGCATGTCACAGCGTAACGCCGCTGCACTCCCTGCTGCTGGCATGTCATCGCAGAAACCCACGCAGATGGAGTCCCGCTTGTCACGACAGAGCCCGAGCACCTCCCCTATAGCTCGTAATCCCGCACAGATAGACATTGAAATGGCCGCCGCCCCACCATCGACTGACGGCCCTACCCCCAACTGCCTTGCAGGTTCAGAGCGGCGCCGATCCCCCTTTCCAAGCCCGCTCGACACACCGCAGGGACACGTAGAGGATTTGCGACGTCCATCGCAGCCTCGGAACCACGAAAAGGTAATCCTTTCCCAACACACTCTATCATCCACATTGCTGAAATCCTCGTAGCCAAAACAGCATCCAGGGGTGAACATGACCGGTACCTCAAAGAGCCCTCTGGATCGCGTGGAAGAACCGGCTCTCGCACCCCTGCAAATCGACTTCATCCAATCGGGTCTATCTCAGAGGGATGGACGTAGCGCATCCCAAGCGCAAACAAGTCGATCCCAACGCGGTGTTGAGCAGCCGCGCATGTCACAGCGTAACGCCGCTGCACTCCCTGCTGCTGCATCGCAGAGGCCCGCGCAGGTGGAGCCGCACACAAGGCAACGGAATCCGAGCACCTCAGAGCCGTCTCAAGGCACATCGGGGTGGCATCGTTCGGAACGGACAGAGCCAGCGGAACCTCCTCGCCCCATCTCTGAAGTGCCTATTCTATCTCAGTGCGCTCGTACTGCAGTTTCTCCGCCAGCAGGCAGCCACAACTCCTCTTCTCGCGACACTGAAATGGTTGCCGCCCCGGCGTCATCTGGGTCCAGTCCCCGAAAGCGGCGGCGATCTCCATCGCCCACATCCACGCCCGAAAAACGAGCCAGATCCAGTTTCGTTTCACATCCTCAACTTAGCGCACAGAAGCTGGTGGATGTGCTTCCGTCATCCCCTTTTGGAGGCCTGTCTCCTTCCGAAAGTCGTACATCACCAGTAAAATCAGCTTCTACACCGACCCCGTCTTCACGGTCCATATCTCCACCTCCACCGGCTCAGCGGGTGCTCTCTGCGCGGGTCCGCGACCTCCTGTTCAAAATCAATTTCGAGGTCAACACCTGGGAAAGACTTGTGATCTGCACCGAGTGTGGGTTCGCGTGCCTAGTGGATTCAGTACCCGGGCATGCACACGAGAAACATGACCGGCCATTGCCCCCACCGAACGAGCGAGAGGAGCTCAAACACGCTCTAATTGCACTAGGCTTCCCACAAAAACCTTCAGATCTCCGCTATCGAAAATTCGGGGAAGCGCCCATAGAAGGGATTGCCACGCGTGACGGTTTTGCTTGTGTTGACTGCAAAAGAGCCTGGGCCTTATACGACACTGCAGTCAAGCACTGTAACCGAAGACACGGCAAGGAGAGATCTAGCATCCATTCCTGCAAGATGCAATCCATCTTGCACCCGAAACATACAATGTCAATGACAGGCGTGCAGAGATGGGTTCAGGTCGATGTTGGAAAGATGGGCTCTGGTGGCTCTGGTGGCTCCACAGACGCATATGCGCTGTATCAAGAAACCTTTGGGGCTGAATTTGACGAGCCACTCAGCATCTTCCCCGGGCCAGTTAACAGCAATGGCGTCACGCCTCTGGCCAAAATCACAGAATGGCCGCAGCACCTACGAGCTCGCATTGGGGCTGAGGCCGACTTGACTGGGGCTCAGGTAAAGGGCCTCATGAGTTTGACGGATACGCGCGCTATACCCCAGCACCCTCACTACCATCTCCTCGCGCAAGTGCTGCAGAAATATCACGAGCGGGCCCTTAATATTTACAAGAAGTGTGACCACCAGACGCGATACCTCCTGATGGACTGCCCACGGTAATGTGTTTAATTCCATGGCATTTTCCTGCGACTGACCGCCACAATAGCAAAGGAACGCGGGTCTTCCAGGTGGTCTCCCCGGAGACAGTTGGGCGGTATATGCAGACATGGTCCAAGTTTACCTTTGCCCTGCTTACCAGCTCCGATTCGGACGAGACCGCATACCGATTCCCATTCACGCAGTTTGAGGAGAAAGCGGTCAGTGAGATGAAGACTCGCTTCCAGACCACAGCGCTTTGCAAAGGGCCAGACCGGGACACATTAATCGACAACCTCGCGACCGCGTTCCATCCTTTCATTCGCACGTTTCTCTTAATACGGGAGGAACCCAACCCACCGCCACCCAATGCATCAAAATTTGATTCGGTTCTGGAATGCCTTCAAGCCGTTTCTGCAATCCGAGACGGCGGTGTTCTTTGCCGCCCCCATGATCTCACCCCAACGTGTTCGGCCACCAAATATTGGATTAGGATGTGTCTGCTGATCGAGGGAGATGACCGTGTTCGGATGAGCCCCGGCCTCACGCTCTCAGAGTGAGTCGCTCATTTTATAACTCACAATCTTTTTCTTACGCCCTCCAGAGCGGTTTATGAGCTGGGAATGAAGAACTTGAACCCTGAAGTCGTATCCGAATTCACAAGAGTCGCGGAAAATTCCAAGCTATTCACGAGCCTCATCTACGATAGTGTGCATCCCCCAGTGATGCGAGTCTCCCCGGATTATTTGAGTTTCACATACGATACAACGACCCTCCACCTGCCGACGCTGAGAAACGCGATACAGTCAGCGGTTCTGGAGCTCAGGGACCGCTTAGAGGACTTGATGATGGGAGTGGACGTTCCGCTCAAGTATCCAAAGATTTGGAAAGATCAGTGGCCCAGCGACGAGCCTGGATACTCCTTCTTGAAATCCAACACATTCACAGATGAACCGCGGCCATGGCTGCGTGGGCTCCTCGAATCAGAAACGGTGGGCCTGGCCAGCAGAAACTTCGACGGATCAGTTCGGCGGGACACAAGGGGCAACATCATGCTCAAGCCTCACGTTATTCACACCATTCTGGAGAAAAACTGCGATTTCCTTGATCTCGCTATGGTTGTCTCTTACCTTTTTTCTGGCGACCGTGGGGAAGGATTTTCCGAGACGAGGATCGAAAACTGGGACCGTCCACGGGGCTTTCTGGTGGACCAGAACGGCGAGTGCTGGTTTGCCGAGCGACGCCTCAAGACCGAGGGTATCGCCCGGAAAACAACCTTCATTCCTGCCCTCATTCCATCAGAGATTTCTGATCTTCTCCTCAAGTACCTAATCGTTGTCCGCCCGGCCATCATTGAACTGGTACGAATACGATCCACAGAACACGGACAGGCGGCTGCCTTGCGGGAGTCGGAATTCCTGTGGGTATCCGAGGGGCAGGTTTTCGGTGGTAACAAGCTGGGAACGCTCTTGGAAGAGTTCATGCGAATACGGTGTGGTGTAAAGATCGGCCTACGGGCCTGGCGGCACATAGTCACCGAGATTTTGCGCGTGTACTTTGGGACGAAGCGCTCAGATTCCGAGGACGACAGGATCGACATTTATTCTGCACGAATGGGTCACTCTCTACGCACAGCTCGCACCCACTACGGCATCGACGGATCGAAAACGATGACCAGCGATCGTTTAAAACGAATTTCGCGATGCCTCGCTTGACTGCCATACTGTGCTTGGTCTAGGCCCTCAGGGAAAGATGCCCCTCATTCCCTATCGCATGCGGAACCGTATGCAGCTCATCCCCAATGATAATCCGCAACTTGGGGTTGGTCCTTCCGCACAGGGCTTTAGCATGGAGACCTTGACGACAGTTTTCACTGCGGCGCTGCATGAGCAGGAGGTCCGGTTCGAAAAGAAACTCGGGGAAGTTTATGCAAAAGCTTACAGCCAAGCATACCTGTCGGCCGTCCGAGATCCTGTGTTGCGGCGCTCGTCGCCCGCTCATATTTCCCCGCCCCCAGCACGTTTAGAGATGCCAGTGGTTTCGGCGAGCCCACCAACTCGTGATGGTATCTTTGATGGTGATATTTACTTCTACTCTTTATGCTTTTATTCTGTCTAATCTGTTACCGCCAGAAACAACACTTCTGGCCCACTTGCGGCGGTTTATTCCGAGACCCCAATGCGCAGTTCAAGTCTGCGGAACAACTCCTCTGCGTTCAGCGAGCATTTGAGTGTACCACACCCTTCATTGCCGCGCTAAACACAGGTGAAGGCAAAAGCCTGGTCTATCAGCTTCCGGCCTCCTGCGAACCCGACAATTGGACGATCGTCGTCTGTCCGTTTAAGGCACTCCTCCGAAATCAACTGGAGAGCTGCAAGAAGTTAGGAATCAAGGCCTTTCACTGGACAGCGCCAAAAGATCTGGATTCAGAGACGATCGTGCCGGAAAACACGAGGGTCATTTTTGTGGCGGTAGAATCGCTACGATCACGAAACTTTCAGCGGTGGGTTTTGTGCGTGCTCAGTTGGGAGCAATTTTCTAACTCCATTGAAGCGTCTTAAACGATGCAAGAGTCAAACGTATAGCAGTGGATGAATTCCACGAGAAAGAACTCAATGGAGACTGGCGGAAATCCTGGGATCATGTCCAGCTGGTCACCGCTGCTCGGGCCCAGGTCATTCTGCTGTCTGCGACTGTGCCGTGGGGTTTGGAGGCAGCGTTTGCCAGATCCTGCGGGTTTCTCATCCATGTTCCAATCATTCGCTCCCAATTCCAACAGCCATCGCACCGATTCGCCCACATCCGGCTCGCGAGGGGGCGAAATACACGTACGTTCTTGAATGAGCTCCAAGCGATGCTCAAGCAAGACTGGATGTCCCCGAGCGATCAGGGAATAATATTCCGTGCGCAGGCACAGGATATCCGTGACCATTGGGACGGGTTAGAACCTGAATGTATCTCCTACAGCGAGTTCCCAGACCGCGCCAAACACGAGAACGCATGGCTTGCAGGTACAAAGGCGTTTATGATGGCAACGACAGCGTGCATCAATGGCCTTGACAATCCCCGCTGCAACGTCGTGATCTTCGTGGATTTTTTCCCTTGGTTAACAGCGATTGCCCAGGGTGCGGGCCGCGGGGGGCGCAAGGGACAGGAGACACTAGTTCTGTTTATTACGTCTGCCGGCCACAAGTATCAACCACGGAATACGCCGCAACCAGATCCGCAGTGCAGTGGGTATGGTGTGGAAATACTTACCAGCACCGACTCGGGTCGTTGCCTTCGCTGGTGCTTTGGACTTGCCTTCAACAACAAGGGGCAGACGTGCAGTGGACTTGCCGGTGCATTTGGATGCGAGAGATGCGATCCGAATTTTCCGTTGCTCGGGAAGCTGCACAACCTTGCTCAGGTGCCGGCGGATTCTGCATCGGCCCGGGATAATTCGTTCAGGAGCGCAAACCCTTTGGCCGGACCATCTCGCCAATCATCAGCGCGGGATAATTCGTTGGGAAGCCCAATCTCTTTGAGAACATCTCGCCAATCTAGACCCACCTCGGACCAGCACCGCTACTCGCCCTACCCAGCCCCCCTACCCCGCCCCGCCTCGCGTGATCATGACACGTGGGCGATTGACGTCCAAGCGGAACTCAGGATGGGTCACGAGGACAGGGCCATCGAAAAGCTGCGTGCTCTCGGAAGACTCTCCAAGAGCCTCCGAGGACACTGTGCCACATGCTGGGCATTGACGGGCAACTTCTACGTCAACAATCATAAGCCTTTCACCGTGTGTGGTCTGGACCGCCAGCCATCGACTAACGTAGCGACCGAACAGTCAATGGCGGAGTACAGCAGCAGGGCCTTTCAGGCTAAATTCGAGAGATACACAGCGTGCTTTCTCTGTTGGCTCCCCCAGCCCCCGGGCCGCAATGCCCGCCATCTCTACGCTCACACCGACCATCCAACGCCAGGACAGGGCTGCACCCACGAGTTTGCTTTCAAAGAAATTGCGTGGGTGGTGTACAAAACCCCGGACCTTTGGAACGCATTCCTGCGTGCGCACGACCTTCGTCTGTTCCCGCCGGAGATTACTGTCGACAATTACGCTCAGTGGCTCACCAGGGAAGAGGTGGATATAGTGGGAAAAAAAGGGTATAGTGAATGTGGGAACTGTTGTCTTCTGGCTGCTTCGCCACAATGAATCGTCTCAGTATCATAGCCGTCGATAGATGCAAAATACATATTCGAAGTGAAACTCACCCGACTTGGATCATCGTGTTGACTCTAATCGGACTGATCATCTGGTTGAAATCGCGCAGGTGCATCAGTAATATCCACTACGCAATGTACAGCGAGGTGAATGAGCGCGGGAAGCCATACGCTTCTGCGGCGCTCGAAACTCGGACTTCCCCAGGCAGTGGTGTTGGGGAAGGGGCCGATACCGCCCCGCTTCAGTTTATAAGTGGTGGCGAGGGTACTGGAGGGCGAGCCCCTTGTCAGGAAGGTGAACGAATGAACTTTTGCCAAATAAGAATAAATCCAAGGAGCGACGGAGCGCGTTGAAGCCTCGTTCCAGAGGTCGAGTATGGTAATCAAGATCCTAGGACAATGGAGAAGGGACATGGCGCACTCTGCGCAATTCTTGGATTGGATGCGTCCCAATCAGAAGAAAAGTACCGAACTACGGAGTTGCAAGATTTTGGGAGAAGCTGGGAGATTTTGGGAGAAGTTGGGAGATTTCGGGAAAAGTTGGGAAGAGTTGGGAGATTTCGGGAAAAGTTGGGAGATTTCGGGAGAAGTTGGGAGAAGTTGGGAGATGGGTCCCAAACGCTCTTGTCTTGGCCGATACGGTGAGGGCGATCGTAGTGAATCATTTAAAAACACCCCCGTGCGAGTCTGAAATGATGAACGGACAAGTTGCATGGATATGAAATAAAAAAGAGGGAAAAAAGACATAGAAATGAAGTGAAGCGAAACAAACGCGGAGAAGACTTAAATATAGATAGATTCCGAGGCTTTGGACCCGAGTTTGAAGGGAGAGATCTGGAGGTGGATGAGTTCGATTGTCCCTCTTAAAAATAAAAAAAACCCCATCTCAAAAACCGTTACCGCAAAAACGCGGTAACCCTTCCCGTTTATCCTTATCATTACCCAATATTCATTTTGTTCTCTCAGCGCTTAAGTTCGTTTTACGAGTTCGTTTAAGACAGTGGACAGTAAAATTTTTCAACATGAATCATTCAGCTTTCTGGTAATTTTGACTTCTTTCTTTCACAATTTTGTATCCCAGAATCGTTGAGACCCGGCCCGAATTGAGCCGACCGTGACACCGTGTGACACCTCCAAATTCTATACGGCCACCATGGTGTCGAGCTTGGCGGCGCAATTGGACCAACATGACTTGGAATCCATTCACGCGCCTGGGGTAAACGGCTCTCTTCAACTCACCACCTTGAATCCGGCCTTCCGTGAATTCGAGGGTCCTTTGTTTCTCAAACGGATCTCGGGGTACCGACCGCACCCTTCTCTCAGCAGAGGCTATCACACAGCTTGATCTGGGCATTTCTGGGTTCTTGTCACTACTGGGTCCCTATGTAATGGAGGCGCCGACCAGAAAGGTTCTGGAATGGCTAGTACGACTGTTCAGGTGCGTTGTAATGTGAATGGGTAGTTTAATTCTCATATCGTTGCAGGATTAACGACTTTGATGTCGAACCTATACTTGCTTTATTTTTTCCCTACCGTGAATCCCCGCATTTCGCTAAAGTTCTCTCGATTCTGCACATAAAGTAAGCTGCCGTCTCTCGTTCCCGCTGCTATGCCTTATTTTTCTAGACCGAACTCCGTCTGGAGCTTCCTCCTGCCTTTCAAGGCTGCCGCACAAAATGTCCTCCGAATTTCCCTAGTTACCGAGATGCAACTGTTTTCCGAAGCGCGGCAGCACGCTGCGGATTTGGTGTGGGAGCTCATCGTGCAGTCCCTTTGGCGCAGTACGATTTGCTCTCGGCGTGCGGAGAGGTTTGGGCGGCGGAGAAGGGAAACGGAAAGGAAAAGGAAAAGGGCGAGGGCGACGCGACGGAGAGGATGTCGCGGATCAACGCCGCGGTGGCAGAGAAACTCGCCGGTCAGCACACGCTCTCTCTCTTTCATCCGTATTTACATGGCTGGTGGATCGATGACGCAGACAACATCCTCGTATCGGATCGCTACTCTAGTCACTTCAGCGACCTGATTTCCAAGTCTCACGAGACGGACCCGCACGTCCGCGTTCTCTTCTACCTCGTCATGAGGGCCCTGCTCAGCCGACTATCCGGCGCGCGCGCGCTCGACGCGTCTGCTCACCTGCTGGAGGCGATCAACCTGCAGCGCCTGCTCGAGCTCGACACGGAGAAGCTAACCCTCACCGAGGTAGATTCTCTGTTTCCCTTTCTCTGATACACAGCAACTCATCTGCGACAGTGCTTGAATTATGATACACGTCTCGGCAGGATGATTGTGCACAAAACCACGAGCAAGGCCGCTACCAATTGGCTGCAAGTGCATATTCTGGCGTATGCGGCTAGAATCCCCCGTCCGGCGGGGCTGGCTTCGGATTGGTTTGAGGACGAGTCAGCTACGGTACGTGTCGTCGGTTGAACACCGATAGGATCTGGACCCATTCCCGCTATTCAGCTCTCCGAAGGGTCGCTGTACGTCAATCTAATACGCGCCATATACGAGCTAGCAAATTTCACCTCCACTGATCCTCTCCTCACGGTCGGACTCCTCGCCGAGATTTTCTCCTACCTCAAAGACGACGCGCTCGCTTTCCTCGCCGGCGTCTGGACGACTTCCCATGACTCGACTCCCGACCGATGCGTGCTCGCCCTCCGACACGCGGCGGCGTTCCTGGAGGCGCACAACAAAGAGGTGGACGGCGTGGTTCTCTCCGCGTTGGTCATATGTCTGCCAAGTGGCCCGGAGACTCGCACGGCTGCGCTCGATTGTATCGCGGGTCAACGGCGCAGCGCTTCTCCGCAGTCTATGCGTTTGACGCGATCCATGGCGAAACGAGGTGTATATTTTTCATTCTCTTCCTTCAGGCGTGCGGCGAAGCTGAGGCATGTTCTCAGCGAAACTTCAATGTCTCGCTCAGAGCGACGTCAAGAAGTACCTTGATGCGGTGATGGACCATTGGGAATATATCGCGCTCGATGCGTCGCATGTCAAGGTTTTCCACGTTCAGCATCTGGGTCGGGATAATGGGGACAAGATGAAAGACTCTGAGTGCGCACCTTTTTTTTTAAAAAAATCCCCAACTAATATGGTCCGGGCAGGGGTAAAGTGACGCTGTGACGTTGCAAGCGGCGCAGATCGGCGCTGCAGTTTTTTCAACTGACGCTGATTGACGCTTGATTGACGCAGCGGTTTGCCGCTTTGTCACACCGGCACAGCGTCACGTATACATTGACGCACGCACCACTGTTTTTGACGCAGCCATCGGCGCACCCAGCGAGACTGATATCTTGCCGCTGGCGCTGACTGCCTTTTATTCAACCAGTCAGTAGGACATCGGTCAACGTTCCCCACTTTTCCCATCTTGATTCCCTGCTCATCGCTGTACCAATGTGTATCTTTCAAGTTTCAATACATTGTGTAAGTAAACCTGTACCTTCTCCTCTCCATCCAACCCTGAGTACTCAAACGGAATCTTACTGTGGCTCTACTGCTGGACGACTTCAACCAACAATATTAATACTTCTTGCTGTTACCTCTCGTGAAAATTCAACTACATTGATGAAATTCACCCTCAACTGATCACCATATTGGCTGATCACTGTATCGTCGACTGCTGCTTCACTGACAACAATTGCTGCCGGCTGGGGATGCTTAACAGAACTTGCCCGAGACTTTCTGCTACAAAGTCACTCACCGAACCATCGCCGCAAAAAAAATCTCCGCTCTTACTTCATGTCAACTCTGTAACAGCAGTTTCAACAAAATTGTGGGCAAAATTCACTCAAGTACCAATTTCAGATCTCGATTTCGACACGGCCATGACGGGACTTCAGGAACTTGAACTTCAGGGTTGAGTCGCAAAGGCAACTTGAACCCGAGACCGGCTGCCATTAATTTGGCTGTTACATGCTGAAGTGAATCGGGGGACTTCAAGGACACAAGGAAGGCAGTATTCAGGATCAGAAAGCAATCTTCTGTCGGGGATGTATGCAACTTTAGAAATGTGGGGCCGTCGACGGGAGGGAAACTATCATTGCCCGACAATCTAGTATATTAAAAGTTGCATACAATTCAGTGACATTTTTTGCAGCTCTTGAGACCAGTAGTGGAGCCTGTTGTTAAGTGGTATTGAGTTGGGACACAGATTTGAAGTGATTTCTGGTGAGCCGACCGCCCACGGTTGATCACTTTATGGTTGAACCCCCAATCAAGATTTTTGAGAAGTTCCGCCAAGTTTGTTGCCCATACCGTTGCGGTTTTGCTGTTTAAACGTCACCATTGGGTACTGGAAACTGCCTGGAGAGTAGATTTGCCAGCGCAGGTGGTTTCAATGTTCGTATGCGCCGGAAAATCATTTTGACCGGAATACTATTTTGTGAATAACTCCGCCAAGGTTTGAAACGAGGGAGTCTGGTGCTTACCATGACCTCCGATGGATATCGGAGAATCCTTCCGTACAGTAATCTCAAAAAACATTTGTGGGTGCGTCAGTCAACGTCAATCCAACACTGACGTTGGTGGCTGTGTATTGACGCAGACCGGCGCGTGTTGACGCACGACTGGGGCATTCCTTCTTTCAGATTTACCACTTACTAACTGGTATGCTGGCCTGATGCAGCTTTGTTGACAATTTTTTTCTGATTTTTGAACCTACTTTTTTCGTGCTCATCGTCGTCGACGACGCCAAAGGACTTTGATCGCTGTGTTCCAAATGCGGCTATCCGGGATCACAGCGACAGCAACCGAGCTCACTGGTGACAACGATAAAAGCAGAATTCTGTCATAGGAAGTAGTTGGAAAAAATCCAGTGCGAAGCACAGCCGGCGGGAAGTTGAACCAGTGAAGTCTCATGGGCCACAGGATGTTGAGCAGATGCGAATGACGACTAGAGCAATGTTGAAGCGTTGTAAGGGAGTGAAACAGACAATGGTATCCCATTTTGCAACGAAGAACAGAGGGCGTGAACACGAGAGTCCTCCAGATGCGAAGAATGCCGGCGCAGAGTGATGAACGACTGATGCAGAGAGGCGCAGACCAATATTGCAACTGACGCTGGACTGACGCAGAGTTGTCACACTGACATTGTGTCACGGCGCTCGACTGGCGCGGACTGACGCTAACTGAGACGGGGATTGACGCTGCAAGCGCCGGGACTGACGCTGCAAGGCGCAAAATTGACGCGGAAGATTGACGCAGACTGACGCAGTGACGCCTGTGACGCAGTGCCATTGACGCTGATTGACGTTTCACAACACTTTGTCCGATGTTTTTAACATCCTCAACGACGTCTATCCGCACAGATTATGATGCTAAACAACGTACTCGTTACCGCCGTAGATGCCTGTGGAAGATGGGAGGTCAAGGAGAACAACAAAGGTGAGTTCAACACCTGACGTAAAATTGAACTGACGCTGACTGACGCTGCATGCGTCAAACGTCAGTGCAGCGCCGAAATCCCTTTGCCCATATGGTCCACGTAGGTACAAGCGCAACGTGATCTGCTGCATCCTATCCCACGCTCACGCCCTGCACCTGCTTCCAGCTCGGATTGCGCTGTTGCAATGTGTCGAGCAGACAAGTCCAAGATCGAAGTGCTCCTTCCCGTCTTAATCGCACTTAGCCAAGACAACCGGTCCGCGCAACCCGAGTCGCCTGCGGAGCAATTTGCGAGCCTCGTCGTAGCGTCTTTCGATCTCTCTGCCTCGTCCGCCTTGAACGACACAAAGGGCCCTCTGGGGGACGTGTTTGTTGCTATCGTGCAACATTGACTGCATCCTGGTATGTTCATTCTCAAGTTCGCATGTTACGGTACTGATATGCACCCTTTCAAGGGTCCACAACGGCCGTTAGGACGGCTCTCTTGCAGAAATTAGAGCATGGAATTGTCGCGAGTCCGACACTCGATTGTAAGGTTGACATGTGTAACCTGTTGTTAGATGTCGGGACAAAAAAATGCGGACATCGTGCGTATACATCTGCGACTCGGTTTATACCACACGGATCTCGTTATACAGCATCTATGCTGCAAGAAACTGCTTGCTGCTCTTCTGCATGAGATCCCTCTCATAGTCCGCCTTTTGGTTGCCACGAGGCCCGAGGCCAATACGAGCCCGAGAGCAAGCAAACACCCGAAAATATCCGAGCGCGTGCCATTCAAAAATCATTGATTGCTCTAATGACAGGTGCAGGGTACCTGATGACGCCTTCCCGCGCCTTACTCTTCTAGCAGAAGTGCTGGCTAGCCGTTCTCTCTTTACCGGGATCTCCCGACCCTGTCCCCCGCCTACCGGAGACTCTACACAACGTCGTTCAGTCCACCACGTCAACGGACGTCGACATCAGCTACATCGAGCAGTCGCTTATGTCGGCTGTGGAGCATTCCGCAAGAAGATTACTGTACGTGTTTTCATAGCGTCGGATAAACGAACGATTGAAAAGTTTCCCAGAGTTCGTGTTCCCCAACTCTGGTCCATTTTGCTTAAGGTAAGCATGTTCGGACGCAAAACCACCCACGTAATAGGAGGCCCCTTTGCTCGCCATTTTTGAGCCTAGAGAAACCGACTTCTTGTCATCTTCCCTTTCACTTACTGATCCTTCAGCCGTTTCTTTGTGCACAAGTGCAGTCGCACGGCGGGCACGCATGGGATCCCGGATATGTTTTGTGATCATATTCTTTTACGCGACGCGCACGCTCGGGGCAGAGTATATACAAGAAACGAACCCAGCCTCGTCTTCGTTTCTCGTCAGTACCGCTCGGGGCAAGTCATCTGCGTCCCTTTTTTCTTTCCCTTCATTCTGCTGCTTTCGTCTACTGATTTTCGTATCGCAGCTGTGTACGTGAGATGCTGCGCCACGTCTCACACGTAGAGTCTTCGATCGCCACTTGCTCATGCATGTTTTGCATCGTACTTACACGCCAACCAACCACCAAGCGCGAGCAAACCTAAAAGTGACGCTTCCGTTCCCGTAATTAATTCTCCTTTCTTCCAAACGTTCACATTGCTTCCTGTGGCTTCGCTAATGAACTCTTGGGCCAGCTCAGCATCCTGAACGGTGTATTGTTCTTCGTCATCCATCCCGCTCTCGCAGTCGAAGGTGTCTTCGCAGTTCTGGACTTGTGGCGAAGATACTGGGACCTAAAGTTCATCCCTTCACACCATGTATGCTTTTTCGCCGAGAATCTAGAATCCACAGTTGTGTTAGTGAATTCATATCTGCTTGAAGGTACGTATTGGAATTCGCCCAGGATCTGTCATGGTCGATTCTCGGGGCTGCGATCGAACTGTATCGATCGGGGATGACATGGACGACCCGTTCTATGATATTCACGCTCGCCGGTACTGTCGGAAGCTGGATCACGGACGATTGGGAGCTCGTTGAGCGCGTTCTCGACTTCAATCCAATCGAGAATAAAGAACACGAGGACGAATACGCTGGTGCTGCGATGCCGAGACGCCTGTCTGAGCTAGGGTTGCTGGAATAGATGAGTTCCAATTCACTCACTTACCGCAACGTCGACTAAAATATCATCATCCCAATTACCTCTCTGCAGGTGTATTCGATAGAGCCCCGACGCACGACGCTCTTATACGCTCGTTATCACGTATCTTGATAGAAAAGTTTGACATCCAATTTGTTCCCGAAAATTCACAGATACGTTGTCTCGCTCACCTTGTGAACCTCGTTGTCCGGAAAATTCTCGCTACATTGAACGAGGCCGATGATCCAGAGATGGTTGATTATTACCTCCCCAGTAAGGACTTTCCGTTTCATTATGACCCGGATAATGATCCTGACTTGCGGGATCTCGAGAATGAGACATTCGAGGACCAGGTGGATGTGCATGGTGAGGAAGAGCTTCATGTTGAGACGATGTCAGAGTTAGCAGCTGAACTCGCGAAGTTGAGTCCGCTCGAACAATCATGATAGCAATCAGACCTCTATCCCTCTTCAGGCCGCTTAGAAATTGACAGGGTGGGACACCGCAATTTGGGCAGTTTTGAAGGCGAGTTTGCGAACAGTATTCGCTTCCTGTCTGGAAAACAGCTCCGAATTAGAAATGAATGTTCCGGTGTTTTCGCAGGGCCCTCAGGCTCTTATTCACGGACACTGGCAGAACGCCGAGTAGCCGAGCTCGATGCGAATTGAGGAGGATCAAATCCAAAGACATGCAATGTCATATGATGTAGGCTATTGGCGGTCGTAAGCCAAGTATGAAAATGTAAGCAACACGGAAAGATGCAACCAAAATTGGCAGATCTTAATGCAAGTTGCCTGCAAAAACCCTGCAAAACTTCAGACATCTATTTGGAGTCTTGCCTCCGGGGTACTTGTGCGAGCGAATGGAAGCATATCGGGTATCTCGCCGTCATCCCGCTGGGTCCGCGCACGTCGTACACTGACCTCCTCGAATCGGAGAGCCTGGCCGCAATCTGTCAGTATTGTATGCACTTCTGCGCATCGAGGTAGACCGACCTGCGACTCGAACTCAAGTCTAGGACGCAGTTTGAATCTGCACTTGTTTGCTGCAGGATCCTCATTTACACTTCAGTTCCGGTTGAACTCGTGTCAGGTCTTCCCGCAGAACATTTCGTTTGTCGGTTATAGCTGATCCGAAGCGTTGCAGCCCCTCGCCCAATTTCTCGTCGCAAGGAGAGTCTTGCTGCATTCCAAGTGTATTTATCCAGAGTCCACCACGGACGTTATTAATTATGATCCAGTCGGCTGTATATCGGACGGTGCACGAAGTCGGCAGGCACAATACGCACAAAAAGTAACCTAATAAACATGTTGAGGTTTGCCATACACTCCTAGGAATAGGGAAAGTCGCGCGAGTTTCCTGGATTATATACATAGGGTTGAAATTGAGTTCCATTCAAAAACGACCCACCACACGCCACAACTACGGATATCATGTGTATAACAACTACCCTGGGGCGCATTTGGATTACCCATACCCGCCTCTCTCCAAAGCAACCAAGAGCCACTTCAATGAGAGTTCAACTCGAGCGTGACACATCGATGTGGCTGTGGTCGGCCATCACCGACAGCATCGCTGCCGTCGCAGCGCCTGGATCCCCACACGGTCATGTCGCGAGTCGAATCAGCTCAACATCGATACCATTCGTCCACGCCACCATCGCTGCCGACGGACATGTCGCAGCGTCTGGATCCCCACACGATTCGTCGACGGTCATGTCGCGAGTCGAATCAGCTCAACATCGGTACCATTCCTCCACGGCTGCTTCGCGAATCTGGAAAATTCTCAGTCTCGCGCGTATGATCCCAGCGTTCAAAGCAATGCTTTATGAGTTTCTCGAAAGCGAGTGCTCCCTGTGCAACTCTGCGGGCTAAGTTACCGTTTCGAGACGCTGTGCTCAAATTGGGCCTGCCCATTCGGGATGCTAGAAGATTCTCGTGGGAAGTTGTTCAGTCCTAAAACCCTAAACCCCAATGGGACGTAACCGGATCACTATCTGCTTCTTGCAGACCTTGCTTGCGCCATGCCCCCACTGTCGTTTCAGAGCTGGCCCTCCATGCACACCTATCAAGATTACGCTCGGTGGCTGGACGAATTCAGGGGACTGCCACCGAACACGCCGAGCATCATCCGTCAGCCCGCGACTGCCGTCTCTATCGACGGGATTGTTTCCACTGCTACCGAAGCCTATGTCTCCAAATTGGTAGACCTCTACCAGGAATTTCCAGAGGTCCATGCCCCGTGAGTCCAACAGGCACCTACCGCACACCCCTCATGATGGACCCTAGCTCTGCCAGACCCGCCGCGGCTGCTCTAATGCTTGAGCTCACCACACTCCTTCTCACCTTTTATCCACGCCCTCCCCGACAACAATCGCCGCGGAATCATGCCTCTCACCTTCAACCAACACGGAGCAGTCTCTGTCCTCCGCTCCGACGCCACCGCTACGCCCGTTAATCACGAGCGCTTACTCCTTCGCACCCACCAGGCCTGCCTAGCCCTTTTTCAGGCCCATCAGTCAGGCCAATCCACGTCTCACGTTATCCGATCATATTCGCTGGTGCGGCGTTCTTTCGGTGCACCCTCGCGCCAGATCTCGGCACACCTTACCTGGCTCACTCAGGCGATTCTTTTCGCCGAGATCAGGTTTGTCTCTCATCCTACACCCGCACTGAAATCTGAACCCATTCAGAAAGCTGGCGGCATCTTCTCTGACGAGAGCCTCTAACCTAACCATATCTTGAACCGCTTAGGGCTGTATTTAGACTGTGGCATAGTCTTAGGTAAACCGACCTGCTTGCAAAAATACATCTTGTACTGCTACCATAGCCCAATACTCAACCATCTGACTTTACTTGGATAATCCGTTCGGAAAGCGACTTGATTTAAATGAACCATGAAATCCAGCTCAATGAGCTTCATCGCAAGAGATACTGCCTGATGCAATTGCGGGAAACAGTGAAGCCAGGTTAGGGTTAGTACCGTTTAGTTTACGGGCCTTTGTAAACGAAAACTAAACGGTTGGAGCCTTAGGGCCCTTGACGACGTTCCCACCCATCATGCCGCGATGCCGACGCACGTGTCTTTTGTTGATCGCTTGCCACCTGTCACTTGTTCTTTTGTACTTCGTGGCCGACGCCTTCTAAGGTACGCCCCCCCTTCGGCTTGGCTCGCCGCGCGTTGCTGACGCGCGTTCTAGGGCCCCTTCTCTGCGCCACTGCCCTCTTTCACCTATTTACCGCCTGCCACTCGACCAGGTACGCGTCTCCCTTTTTGCTTCGCGTTTTTGGCCTCTCTGCTGCAGGACTGCCCACAAATCCCCTACGCGTCACCCGCTGAGTCTTACCCCAGGCTCTCCCGTGGCGCGCCGGTGGACGCATGGGCGGTCACGATTTTTTCCCTCCGCTTTTATGGCCTGTTTACGCGTATCTCTGCTGCGGGACTGCCCACGCATCTGCTACGCGACACCCGCTGAGTCGTACCCCAGGCTCTCCCGTGGCGCGCTGGTGGACGCATGGGCGGTCACGATTTTTTTTTCCCGCCTTTATGGCTTATGCCCGCGTTTTTTTTTCGGCCGAGGCTAATGGCGTTTTCCAGGACTTTGCCGCAGCGGCAGGCGAGCATGGTGCGCACCACGCGAAGTGGCGCCCAATGGTCCCCATGGGCCCTCGACTTCCTAGACATCGACGCAAGTACCCGACGCTGACGTCGTCCGGAGCCGCGTCTCGCTCGCACCGCTCTTGCGCGCAGCCATGGAGGCTGCAGACCTGCGCGCGAGCGCGGCCGACCTTCTCGAGGAACCCACTGGAGACGAAGACGAATGGGAGGATGAGGAGCCCGTACTCTCCCGCCCACCAACGCCACTCTCACGGACGCCTACTCCATTGCCACCTAGGGGGTCTTCGGCCTCCCCTCCACCCGTCTCCCAAGCACCTCCCTCACCCCCTTCGACGCCCGCACCCGGCGTCGCCGCCGCCGAGTCGCGTCCCTCCCACAAAGCACGCCACGCCGACGCTACGAAGCAGCGGCGCCGCCGTAAGCGTGTCTCGGAGGCGAAGGCGTCGGGTTTTTGGGCCCCTGCCAAAGGCGCGTCATTCGCAGAGCCATCGTGAGGACAAGCCGCACGCGACGACCGTCAACGCCGCCGACTTGGCCGAGTCGTGCAAGGGCGGCTGGCAGGGAGGGCAGGGAGGGCAGGGAGGGCGGCCAAGGAAGAAGGCGCGTGCATCGCGTCACGTATTCCGGCGGCTTGAGGCGCTCTTAGAGGAAGGCGTTGACCTGGTGGAATGGGACGGCCGGTACGCGGGTTTTTCTCTCCTGAAGCGTTTCCTACCTTACCAACGGTCAATATAGGCGCCCCAAGTTCATCGTGGACGCCGACGGCCGGATCGTCGCGGTCCTCCTCGGTCGCCCAGAGGGAGATGACTGGGACCAAGTCCTGACCGAGGTCGAGACCCTCTTGGAAAGCATTCGCAAGCGTGGGGAACAGCGGGGGGTCTTCAAATCGAAGGACCGCCGGCATCGTCGGGGCAAATACCATACGATAAAGGGAAGGGTAACCAAAGGCCCTGGCCAAAAGGTCTTTGCGGACGTTCACGAGTTTAATTCGAGTTTTCTGACGATTTTATTCTCCTCGCTCTCTCAGAGGCCTGGCAATCTTGCACAATCGAAAGCATATCGTGAGCTGCTCCACCTAATACTGGTAAACAAGGCGATGCAGCGGATCGTTGGGTTCCAATCAAGTATGCATGCATGCTTTGGTTCGTAGGACGTTGCTGATTCCATTGATTCAGGTGGACTTGCGCGCTATCTGCCGAAGCTATACGAGTACCAGCGTCAAACGATGAAGGGACTTCTCGAGAGCCAGCCCGAGCTGGAGCTACCGTTCTCCAACTCCGTGTTTCCGACGTTCACAGCCAACCTTGGTCCCGACGTAGTGACCGCGCAGCATGTTGACATGCTCAACAATCCCTTCGGGATGTGTGGCGTCACGTCGAATGGAGATTATGATCACAAACTCGGTGGGCATATCTATATGAAACAACTCAACGTCGTGTGCCAATTCCCCCCTGGCTCAACGATCCTCCTGCTCTCTGGAACGTGTGAACACGGGAACACTCCGATCCAGAAGGGAGAAAGGCGGTATTCAATCACGCAGTACGCAGCTGGCGCACTGTTTCGTTGGGCAGCGTACGGGTTCCAGTCGGCCGAATCCCTCCTCGCGAAACCGGGGGGTGCTGCACACAAGCTGGAGGTTGACGGAAAGCCCGGGGAACGGGCGGCGTGGGCGCTCGGGTTGCTATCAAAGGCAGACGAAGTTGAGCGCGATCGTCGTGAGGTTTTCTCTCGGTTGTAGATGAGCACATCATGGACAGTAGGAACCGATCGCGATTTGATGTACTAGTCCGAATACAATGCTTTTCCAAGAACAGATTCACCGTGCAAGTAGACTATTTTTTAGCATCCTCACGCCTAGAGTATTCCTGCGAATAAAAGAGTTATTGTTTATTTACCGCTAGAAGTACCTCAGAAAAGTTTCCCACGATCCCGAAAACCTACCACCATAAGAGAGTAGGTGATTTGGATTTTCTGGCGGTTATACTAACTCCTAATACCACTTCTAACTCACCACACAAATGTTTCAAAATGCACCTACTTTGACTTCTAAATCCCCAAGCCGCCCGTTCTAGAACGTCAGATATACCTCAAAAAGTGTTCAAATTGGAAAAGTGAACTTATGAGGTGGTTCCCTGTGTCCCCTGCTGTTTTTTGTAGAAAGAACCTCGTTACAACCATCATCAGGTGTTCCTGAGCTATACCCCCTTTTTCCCAAAACCTGTGTTTCTGCCCATTTCCATGCCATTGTTTCATCATTCCTCATAATTCCATCCAAAATCGGTTTTTTCCCACCCGAAAAACCCGCAGAACTACCCGTAAACCTCATAGATCCATATCTGAGACCCCTCCGGTGCTAATATGTCCCAATCTGACAGCCTAGAATCTCAAATATGGACCGCCTTCCTATTCGGGACGCCGGAGGTTTGATGTTTGCTGCAGCATTGTGCATTGTCACATCAGTCACACTCTTTTCTTCCGATCTCGAAGTCGACTTTCACTCCGAACACCTACCCTCCACTTCTAAAACACCCCACTAGGTACTTCTAAAACCCTCTAGTCTCACTAAAAACTGGGCTAGCCCTTCTAGATCCTTCCAAACGCAGCAGCCCGCCGCGCGCGCCCACTTCTAACACCCCGCGCCCACTTCTAATACCCCGCGCCGCCTACTTCTAACACCCCGCGCCGCCCACTTCTAGCACCCCGCGCCGCCCTTCGCACCCGCCCGAGCCCGTGCCACGTCATCCTGGCCCTCCCCACCCGTCTCCACCTCTAATACCCTGGTGCGCCCACTTCTAATACCCGCCCCGCCACTTCTAATACCCCGCCCGCCACTTCTAATACCCCGTCCGCCACTTCTAATACCCCGCCCGCCCCACTTCTAAAACCCACACCGCCCACTCCGCACCCGCCCTTGCCCGTGCGGCCGTGTCCGCCCCCAACACTCGCCCTGCCCGCTTCCCGTACCCCGCGCGCACCGCCCACTCCGCCGGCGCCCGTGCCACGTCACCTCGCGTGCCCGCCTGCGCCTGCTTCGAATACCCCGCAACCCCACTTCCAATACCCCGCCCACTTCTAATACCGCGCCGCCCACTCCACACCTGCCCTTGCCCGTTCCGCCGTGCCCACCCCCAATACTCACCCTCCCCCTCACGGGCCGCCTACTTCCACCACTGCGCACGCCCAAACCCCGCCTCCGTGCACCCGTCTCGCCCGCGTCCACACCATCCATCCCGTGTGCTGCCACGCCCGCTTTGTCCTGCCTCCGCTCTGTTCCGCCTCCGCTGCGTCCGCCCCTCAGAGCCCCCTCGCCCCCACCCGGCGACCCTCGGCGCCGTCTCGCACGCCAGGGTGTCACCTTCCCAATTCGGCCGCACCCCCGCCCCTCTCGCGCGACGACACACCACTGCTGCGCTACACCATCGACCGGCTTCATCGCACACCCGCCCGCCCCGCCTGCGTCCGTCCATCTCCGGCAATCCCCGCTGGCAGCGCGCGCCGGTCCCATTAATCCATCGTCGACGCACGCGTTAACGCCCTCCGCCGGCTCCCTCGCGCGTCTCGCACATGACAGCGACTCCACCCACCTCGCACCCTAACGATTCGGACGCCCCCAAGGAATGTCCAACGACTTAAAATGCTTTTCATAACCCTCCTAATCCCTTTCTAGCTTGTTAGATCCCATCCTTCAAACCACACGCCAATGCGCAGGGTCTTAGAATCCGGTCAGTACGTACCTCGTAGAGCATTCTACCGCTTCTAATCCTTCCCCAAGCCATTCAAGCGCCTTCCTCCTCATTGCTCCTTTGCTCGAGCGATGTCGTCGTCGTAGGCCGCCGCAGTCCGACTTTGAAGTACTGCCTACAGCCAACTTGGTCGCCATCCCGCGACCGCCGCCGTGCCGTCTCCCTCCCCTTCGCATCAATACGGCGGTTGGACGCCACCGCGTCATTGTCGCGCGAGGCTTCCCCTCTCAGCTTCCGCCTATACTGCCCCCTCCTGAGCACGCTCTGCCTCAGCCGGCCTGCCCTAGTCGGCTTCTCGCATCCAACACCGGCTTCCACGGGCATCCCTTCGCCATACCCTCCTCGCGTGACGCTGCGACGAAGCCTGGCCACCCACCGCTTTCGTATCCGAGCCTGCGCATCCCCATCCTCGCCTTCAACGATCGTGTCCTCGATGTCGCGTGCCGTGATCAAAACGGTGCGTTCTCGTACATCTTATTCCTTTCCCTTTCCTTTCCCATCCTCCTCCAAGATTCTCACCGCACTAATCCATCCTATCCACGCTGTTCACACTGGTCTGCCTCCCCGCCTCCTTCTGCCCTCTGGCCGACGACTAGATGCTCCTCACGTACGTCTAAGGGTATCGTCCCCGTACCTTCCCCGCGGTCCCTCCAATCCGACACTCGCTGGGTCTGCACGATCGCAGTGTCGATGTCCCCCGCACCCCCGTCGGCCCCCCTGCTGGCCTCACCCGCAACGGCGCCATCTTGCTCCTGCGCCAAGCAACGCCTTTAACGCCCTTTGCTGCGGCTCCCCGTGCTCAGTCACCCCCAATCGCGTCCGTCCTGCTACCACGCGCGACCCGCCAGCGATCCTTCGCATCGGTGACTCTCAGTATTCTCATCAGCCTTGCATCCACTGCGCCCTCTTCCATGGCCCCCCGCGGCACTACCGCAATGCTCGCGCACAAGCCCATTGTCACGCGCTTCCCCCGGTCTGTATCTCTCATCCCACGCACATCTAGATTACCATTGGGACGATTTTCCTAGTCAATCCATACTTTATCGGTTTCCTAGGTACTCGTATCCTGCTATCTTCTGTTGTATATAGACTTCATTGAATGAATTCCGACTTTTTTTCGCTCTCGCAGATACAAGGTGGTCGAATGCAAAATTGCCAAAAAAGGCCAAGGGTCCGACGGTCAGCTTCGTCGGCCGAGGCGTACACTTGGAAGTAATTGATTCCATTACATTTCACTCACAGATTTCGCCTTCTTAGATGCTGGACTTGATCCGCTCTCTGGATCCTTGCCGTTGCTATGATATTTTGTAGCCAGGTACGCCCTCTCTCTTTCACTTGCTTTCGACTGGTCTTGAACAGCAAACTTACGCTGCACATGGCCGAAATTATGAGAGCCTAACTTGAGGTGAGAGCGCTCTGATTCATTCTCCTTCAGGGGGACTTTCTCTCACTTCACTCTCAACCTCATGTGTGGCTCCTTCGCTGCGCACTCCTTGTGCAGTCCTTCTGTTCGTTTGATTTTATATGTTTTCCAACATGTACGCCGTGTCATGCCCTTTCTCTGGTGAGCTTTCTTTGTCTTTGCTGGGAAGGTCCGCTCGAGATGCCTTCTATTCCGTTCTAGATATAATATCGACCTTTTATGCTTTTACGGCCCTTTGTGCGCGATTGCAGCGGTAGTTGTGCTAAAGGGTGGGGTCTCAACGAAGTTTAACTGACCTTTTCTAGCTCCAGAACTGCATGTTCTTCGACGAGCGGATTAAATTTCCACCACGGCTGCCACACGAATAACCTCGCTATCCTCTTTGACAAAGAATTCAGATATAGTCCATCTACGTTTGTAACCTTGGACAACGCACCCTTCTGTGCCGCTCGGTCCCAGTATTCATTCCGCCCTGGCCCTGTCGTCTTGGAATTCGTTAGGGGGTGGGGGTTAGTACAATCGGTACGTCGATCTTTCTCCAATTCTTTCCGCATCCCAATCAAACAAGGTGGACTTGCGTCATATTCAGGTCACCTTTATTTCCGGATCGTCGCTCCGTGCTGCCAGTACGTGTCGGTTTGTCACCGACCCCCACAGCTCTCGCTTGTCTCTCAATGTGGCTATCCGAGTTGTGTTCATTGCTTGCCGACGCTCTTTCCCTTTCGTTCAGTTGCTCCCGACACGTGGCGCGTATCGGAAGCACTGTAAACAGCCATAATGACGGCCAATTTGTCTGAGGTCTTTAAAATTCACTCCAATTCAAAAGAAAACTTATCGCCAATCTCGGTGAGTGAAAAATTGAAAATTCTACAGTATCCTCGTTGACGGACGTCATTCTACTTCTCATATCTCTGCCGAAATCCTGTGCCAAGATCTGCTACTTCTGGAGACGTTCTTTCTGCCTAGTCGCCGTCATCGACACGTTGTGTGTGCTCGAAGCGGACTGCTCCCTTCCCGTAAGAAGCTGTGCTTCGGGCGCCCAAAGTGCCTCAATATCGCCTAAAACCGCTATTTTTCTGTACTAGGCGCTCCCCAGTCCTGTCCAAGATTATTACCTTTTTGCTCGTTGAATGGGTCGGCCCGATACTTGATAATTTCCTACCGGTTTCCCGCCGTGAAACTGTCGATTCGCGATCGCATCTCATTTTTCCACCGCTGATGCAGCTGACTTGCCTTCTGTATTCCATCTGTCTGTTTGTTCGCACCCCGCTCTTCTGCCGGTCGGCGCTGGAGTTCAAGTTCGCGCTCTGCTACCTCGAGATATCATTCTTCTGACCTGTTGTGCTGAGGCGAAGTATTGGCTAGGCCTACTCGTTTCGCTTGTGTCTCACTCAGTTCACATTTTTCCGAATCCGACTTTGAGGTGAGTTTCGGCATTTTATTTCGAAGAGTTGCCTTTCCAACCCTGGCAACTTATCAAATGTTTTCACGCAGTCAGCCTTCAATTAGATGATTTCATCATTTAGGTGGCACGGAAAGTACGCCCCTATTTTATTGCCGAAAAATACACTTAATAAACTGACCTCGTCCAATGTTTCCTTATCCTAGTTTTTCTTCT
Organism: Mycena olivaceomarginata; assembly: GCA_029378375.1. Classification (NCBI taxonomy): domain Eukaryota; kingdom Fungi; phylum Basidiomycota; class Agaricomycetes; order Agaricales; family Mycenaceae; genus Mycena; species Mycena olivaceomarginata. The sequence goes on along the minus strand of JARKIC010000728.1, from coordinate 16,608 downwards.
CCTTTTTGGCTTCTCCTGTAAGTCTTTGTCGGAGGCTCGTTTTGCGGCTTACTTGAATTCTGTATAACGATTCTGGTATTCGGCCTGCCTCTTCTCAAATAACACACTGGGTTTTCCATATGCGCGCGAACGTCGAATCTCTGTCGCACCGAGAGGAGTGGGGTAAATTCAAGTCGTGATTGTTCCCGGCACACTGACAGTATACGCATTCCCTCGACCTTTGCCTTGCCTTTGCCATGTTTTTCAGCTTTTCGGCCATCGCAGATAGTCTATTGATTCTAGCCGGCTAATCCCAGAATGTGGTGCTACATTCTGGGATGAGATAGATAGGGTTTCGATCGACTCCAAATCGCCTTCGAACATCATCTGGAGGCCCGAGCTCCAGTGCCTGCAGCCCGTACCCTCCCTCGTCGATGTCTTCGGCCCGGGCAACACCACCCCGCTCCTGCGCACCTGGACCGGTGTCCCTTCCTCTGCAAGGGAACTACTCCCTCACCCTCCTCTCGCGCAAGTGGGGCGCCACCTCATCCAAGTAACACTCGCTCCTGTAGTTTTCTGCGTTGTTTAGCACTATGCTTCGCATAATACTCCTGCCGTGGCGTGAACTGCGAAATATTTATTTGAGCACACTTGCCATCACCATCAAGACTTCACAGCGCCATCACAATATTCCAGTTGGTACTGCCACGATCACGGTGCAAACGGCAATCCTCGATCTGGAGCGGTTACTGTTGGAAGGAGAGCCCGGCGCACATCATCCCCGTTACGATAATTTATGAACAGTCCTTCTCGCAGCGCACGGCAGGTACCTGGCGCATGTATTCCGTGTTATCTCTTATGCGGTGTTGTCTGCGTCCTTATATAGCTGACTTTGTACTTTCCGCTCAATCTATCTTCTTATGTTTTGCCCCCGGAACTCTCTGATCTGGACTTGCTTACAGTTATGTCTTGCAAAATTGACATCTTCGGGCAAAGGGATTGCCTAGTCTATGTTCTGTGCTAAACGGCTCTGAAAATGCTTTCATCTCTGTCTTTGGTCGGGCCAATGTGATAAAATAATCCGGTGACTTCAACAGCCTGTATTGTGATCTCAGAGTGTGGTCGGCAACTCATCCATATTCAATATTGGTGATAAACTCCTGATAAAATTGGCAGCCTCGGACAGCTAGATACAATATTGTACAGTAATGGACATGCATCAACATGGTCCCTAAATCTGGTAGGTAGCTTGTGAACGTCTTGGAATCTGGCCGACAACTGGTCGGCGCTGGTGAGTCTTGGGTGAGTCCTGATTCGAGACAGATCAGATGCGGGATGATGGCACTGCACGTGCAGCCCGCTCAAATTTCCTGATTGGCACATCAGCGTGACATCACCTGAAGTGTCTTGTTTGGTCGTCGAAGATTCACTTCTCAATTCCTTCTTCCTTTCAACCGAACTCCAACGCCAACGTCCCACCAACGACTAAGCGATGCCTCGCCTCTCGATGACCAACGCTAGCCGCCCCCCACTACTACAACCCTACCCGCTCTCGGAGACAGCATGTAAATCAAAATCGAAAAGCGAAAGCGATTCGAAACTCGTCTCGGAGGAGCGCTGCCTCACCGGTGTGTTCAAGTCCGAGTCCGACTCACCCAAGTCACCCAAGGGCCAGCGGCATGCCTGCCCGCAGTGCGGCCGGGAATTCATGTCGAACGGCCACCTGAAGCGCCATGTCATCGCACACAGCGGGCAGAAGAACCATCCGTGCCAATTTCCTGGATGCGGTGAGTCCTATTTCCTGGCCTCCGTTTAAGCGGTCGCCTTGTTGGAACAACATATATTGACCAGAGGTCTGGTAGCTGTGAAGTGTTCGCGACACGATAACCTCCAGCAGCAGTAAGTGTTGAGTCGTGTTGAAAAGTTCCATGATGAGAATTTGTTTGTTAGCTATCGAACGCATTTTCCGACTGACACCCCGTCGCGCGGGAGGTCGAACCCTAAATCTCGCAAAACCAAACTCGAAAAGACCTTGATGAACCCTCGAGGGCGGACTCCTCCACTGCCCTCGATAAACTTTCCGCCGCCGCTGGAGGAGGCATACTCCAGCCGGCCGTCTGAATATTCGTCGTACCCTCGACTGGGGTCACCGCCACTGCCCTCGATCAACTCTCCACCGCCGCTGGAGGAGGCATACTCCTGTCCGCCGTTTAAATATCCATCACCCTCACTACCCTCGATCAACCCTCCACCGCCACCGGAGGAGTCGTACCTTTATCACTCCTCTGCATCGTACCTTCCAGAGGGCAGACCTTCTCCACCGTCGACAAATTCCCCTCCACCCATGGAGGGCTCGTATTCATCCCAGTCGTCCGAATATTCGTCGTCGTACTCCACGGTCTCTTCGCCCCCTCACACCCCGCCTGAACTGGCACTTACCTCCCCCATGTTGATCCTCCCGCGCACAGCCCCCGTCGCGCGCCACCTTGAGTCGCCGCTCCGCCCCCAGCGCCTGCACATCCCACCCTTCCCCGTCGACCTCGCGAAGCCCACCACCGAGCACGCAATGTTCATTCACCACGGTCCATCCGAATACACCGCGCCAGCGGCCGGCCGCCCTCTCTGGACCTGCGTCCCACTCGTGCACCCGATCCCGCGCAGCGCCTCCCAGCCGCGCTCGCCGCTGCTCGATTACCCCTCCGCCGATAGCGAGGAGGCCGAAAACGTCAACAAACCGCCGTCGTGTCCGCCAATAATGCCAATGCCAATTGAACCTGCACCTGTGTTGGAACTTGATAATATGTGGCAGCAGTACCAAGGATACTTCGATGCGTCGGCCGGGAAGTATTCCTCCACAGGCATGTACGCTATGGCGTCGCCCGTTTCGCCGCAGCAGCAGCTACTTTCGCCGCTAGAACTCCCGATGTACATGCCCCATACGTTCGCGCAGCACGCGCCGTATCGTGTCGTTGCCTCCGAAGTTCGCGTCTCGCACTATCCGCACTCCCAATACTACTCGGAACCCGACGTGAGCCCGGAAGGTTACGCGTACCACGCCCAGACCCATTCATACTAGACCAGCACATAATTGTCCGTAATTGTCCGTTCTTCTTGCTATCGATTGCCAACGCTATGGAAATGTATTGATTCTTGTAGATTCTTGTACACCTTGCATCTCTACTAATGTACATAACTTCCGAAGTAGTGTATAATTCCTGTATAATGCACCTCTATGATACTCATATTTGTACATAGATGACTAAACCGTGTAGGGACTGCTCTGATGGTTGTCAGGAACGCAGTTTTATCGGCGAAAGTTGCTCGTTAAAGCAAGACTGCCAACAGCGACAGACCTTTGGTTCTTGCCAGGAACAGCTGCGCGAAATACCGGCGTTAAGGAGGACGCTGCGCTGATTGACCAGTAGATCGTAGACTCCGAACAAGATGTGTCTTGGGTTAGTTCGTGTCATCGAGTTTGAGGATAGATCGTATCGGGAAAATATTTGGGTCAGTACCGAAGCCAAAAGGGAAGAGATTTGCTTACGACCAGATCGTCTGGATGATCCCGGCTACTGCGATGTGTAGACGTTGGCGACGCCTTGAATAAAAAAAAGCAGCATAACAATCTGCACGACAGCCAACAGAAGCTGTAAACGCAGGAAGAAATAGGCTCGATTGAGAAATAGATCGGCGCGTAAGACATACGATTGCGTATATACCGAAGGCGGAGAGGCTGAATTTCGTCCGCGCTTTGGTGAATAGTACAATGCTTCAATATGGAAACGTTGGGACAAGACTTCACTCACGTTTATGGATTCGGGTCGCAAAATATCTAGGGTGAATGGGCAAGTGCGATAGATACATGGGCCGGACTCATTACATCTGAAGAACGAAAGCGGAAAGATACTGTGAATGCGATAAGCAACGAGTCGCCCATAATAAAGGTGACAACATACGGCGGCAAGGAGTTGTAGCTACGAATGCAAGACTTCGTTAGCGTCAACGACGGTGGAGCGCACCGGTTCATACCGGATCGGCCCTAATAACAGGCTGGACACGGCCTTTGCCCAACCCCCCTCGCCCGTGCCGAGTTCACCATGCGCTGTGTCCCCACCGCATGCGAATCCCTGCCATATACAGGTGTCGCGCCAGCGCCTCCGCCGCCTTCCCCTCGTCTTCCCCTCGTCTTCCTCTCATCTACCCCTTCCCTAACCCCTTCGCCTCCCTCTCCCACGCCTCCACCTCACCTGCGCTTCCACCGCACAAGCTCTTACACCGCCGCCGCTTTATCTATTCCCTTGCTTACAACATGCGTTCTGCACGCTGTCTCCCCATACTCCCCCACTCCCACATATCTCTCTACGCCACGCCCCTGTAGTCTTCTTCATTGTTTACCACTATGCTCCGCAATAATACAAAACCTTCTCTCCCGTCCTGGCGTGAACTGCGATATATTCATTCAAGTGGATCCGCCCCGTGGGCGAGGAGACGGGCGTTTCCCGCTTATGCACCTAAGCCGAGATTCGTTTTTAAGATACGTTCCTCTGCCGTACGCTCTCTTTTGGCTGATAAAGGGACGACGTGTCTGCGAGGAGACTTACTCGTGGGCGGGTATGTCATTTTAAATTCCACTTTGGCTCCGCTGTTCACGCTCACGATTGCTGCAGTTGACATCGATAAAGACTTTGAAATCATCCCGCTGGTGATCATAAAGTTGAATTCAACGTCAATCACACGGATCATCCGGTCCGCCTTTTGTTTTCACACCACCACTACCACTGCTCCAAGCATTGGCGTTCACGCAAGGCATCCACCACACATATCTCCTGGTTGCAGCAACTTCATCAAAGGCAGTACGTTCCCACCGCCTGTGTTTCTCCGTCCTCCGCTACCTTGGATCATCGAAGCTGCTAAGCTTCCGCACCTCGTTCGTCTCGAGTTAAAGGTTGCCCCAGGTTCGTTCCTTCCGTTGATTCGGATTTTAATTCTCGCTGGAACCCAGATCGACTAGGGCAGACACCGCAACCCTCTGCATGAAACATGAACGATCTCACCGCTCGCAGGGTCTGCCATAGTCCTTTATTAGGCTTTGTGTCGACCCGAGGATTAGACTCTGCCTCGGGCCTACTTGTTCTTCTTCAAACCACGTCGGCGCTCTCCAGGTAGTCTTCTTAATTTTTTCTCATTCGAGCCGTACAATTGACAACTTGATAATTCCAGCCTCATTACTTCTAGCTCCAACCTGAATGCTCGAAAAACAAGTACTCCCTCACTTTTCCTTCCCTTGCATTCGATTCATCAGGAGACTCGACATCTAAATTATTCTGGGCACTCTGCTCTGGTTTCGTCCTCGTTTATCTAGTAATATGCTCTGCTTTGCATTCTGCAGTTTCGAACTAACCCATCTCGTTCTCGCCCAGATCTCAACTTTGATACTGAACTACACACTCATGGGGACAACGTATTGAAAGGGGCTCAAACCTGACTTTTACAAGCCATCGTTCTCGCTGCGAGGATTCGAATCCATGTGAGGCCATCCATATTTCCTAATTCGAGTTGATCATTCCGCAGGTTTCTACACCCCACTTGTATTATATTTTCATGAATTAATCTCTCGCGCGTCGTGACATACGGGCCCTCTCTCCCCAATCAAACCGCAAAGGCACGAGAGGACCCCGAATGCTTTAATCAGGTGAGCGTGTGAACCCACTCGAAGCTTCTTTTTCTTCGCCTTCCTTCGTCCTCCTTCCATGCCAATTTTATGGCTGGTAACTCACAGCCGCCGGAAACCGAACCCAAGAAGAGGCAGACCAAGCCTGGCTGGTGCGAAAAGTGCGAGCCGCACACTTGGTTCGAAGCTCTGCAATCGCACATCCACCAAGTCCACCATCAGAAAGCTAGCGTCGTCTATCCAGACGGAACGAAAGAAGACCTAGGTCGAGACCCGGATGACCAAAATTTCCATTGCGTTCGCTGCCCCTATTAGCATAAGGATGGCCAAACAACCAGGGTATGTTGGAAGCCGTAGAATCGCTCTAACTTTCTCCTCATTTTTTTTTCAAGCGCCACTGCGCATCGTGCACCGCCATCGCCACCGCCGTCGTACCTGATGACCCGAACATCCACTCTGGCGTCACTACGCACGGCTCGCCCGACTTTCTAGGACGCACCGAGCTCGCCATAACCCAAGCGTTAGATCCAGACGCCGCGGTGGAGCTCACTCAGCCAGTCCCAGAAAACGAGGATGATTCGCTCTCCGATCTCGAAGATATCGAACGGGATCGCAACACCACGCAGCGCCCCACGGCCGCTGTTCCTGCACGACGCTACCCTGGCATCAATACCGTCGTCCACGACGCTAAACACAACCTTCCCGCGTACGACATCGTGGTGAATCGTCGCTATGGCGTTGTTATCTGCCTTTCTTGCGAGATTGCCGTCGAGCTCAACAACCTCGATAGCCACATTCATGCTCATTTTCCCGATCTCCCCATCCTCGACACCCTTGCGGCAGACCTCACCACTCAATATCGGCTTGCCAACCTGAAGGACATCCCCATTCCAGATGAAACTCCAGCTCCAATCTTCGGCCTTCGCCTGAGCAAGGAGCTTTTCTACTTTTGCGGCATTCATTGAATTCATGATTTTTGTACTCGCCGCCGTTATCCGAGTGTAATACTCCGAGTCCCTTAGGATTCAACAACAACAGCCGCTATTTAAAATGCTTCGTCCGTGAGTGAGGCATATTATCTCTTGTGCTGAGGAGTTTCGACCCCTGCGGGTCCTCACAAGTGGATTCCACCCCTCGCTGTACGCGCTGTGGACGTCGAACTTGGCTCTTCCAACATTCCGCCGTCTAGGCATGACCGCAGACTCTTCGTTCGAATTCGAGGTGGGTCCCGTTTCCTTCTATTCTATTCCTTGACCATGCTCATTCTTGCACGTCTCAAATGTCAGGAGACACGGATTGCCGCCATTGAAGCCCACCTCGAGCACCCAAGACTTGCGGCGCGAAGAGCTACACGCGACCTAAAGGGGCAATTCGCGTATCGATGTTTTGTGTGCGCGTGTGAATTTGCGCGGTTTTAAGCGAGGCTTGCTCTCACACCACCACCACCACCTTCGCGAATTTCAGACGGTGAGTGCCCGAGTCGTTCTATTTATTCTACGTTCAGGCGCACGTCCCTCGACCACGGCGGCGCCTACTTACTCGCTCTGGTGGCATGACCCGGGGAGCCAGGCGTGCGTGTGCCACTGACGCGTCGCCTTGTGCGACTGTCGCGTCGCCGTGCGCCACTCACGCGTAGCACAAGCAGCTGACCCTGGGACCAACGCTTGTACCTTCCTGAACGCGTGCGTAGTCGAAATGGAGGGCACAGCCGACCTTGGCGCATACCGACATCTAGTCTAAGCGTGCGTTCTGGTTAGGGAGCGGCGTCCCCGGTGGCACGCTCACGCTTTGTCCTTTTTATCATTACTCACATTCAATAACGCGCTAAACCATCATACAAGGGATACCATGGACGTAAAGCAACCTCAAATCGTGGACCTCGCGCAAGCAATCAGAATAACGAATGTTCGCCTCAGGGACGTCCTCACGCAGCACGCCGAGCGAGTTGGCGAGCTCGATACGGAGGATCCTGCGCCCACACCTCGGCCTGCATATTCGTTCATCTCGGAGACAGCGGCATCTGTGAGTAACTTGTGGACTGAAACCCATGCCCTTGGCTCACGAACCGAGCCTTTACCACCCCCTGACTCCACACCCAAGAGGCCAAAACGCCAGCGCCCTCCTTCCCCAGAGTCGCCTGCGGTAGAGGCGGGTGATCAAAACGCCGAGTCCCGCTTCGATCCTAGCTCGAACGTTCCCCTGCCCCATGCCAAGAAAAAAAAACGACCCGAGAAACACAAGGGCAACCGGCAAGCGAAACGCGCCCAGATCCAGGCCGTCGATGGACACACCCTCAAAGCCTGCGCCCTCAAACGGGTCCTGGACACAATCCCCGTGCCCGTGGACGTCTCACTTGAAATGCAAGCCATCCCAGTGGCATCCACCGGGTGGATGGGCCGACGGGACAGCACCATCGAGAATGCGGCCGCGCGCGCTGCTGAATCTGCTGCGCAGACGGGTGATTGCGTGTTTCAACAGCACGAGATCCCGCCGCGACGGTTTCTTGAGCGGCATGAAGCCCTCGCCGAGCCAGGGATGCGGCTTATCACTGCCGAGATGCAGGGGTAGCCCAATTATTTCTCTTGCGGAAGCAGACTATTCAATGCGTTTTTAGACCCACGACGGCTATAGTCGACGCAGATGACCGGGTGATCATCATCCTCAATTGCGGACCCACCGGCGCCACCGACTGGAAGGGTGCCGTCAACGACGCGTCGACAGCGATGGACGAGGCTGCCAAGTCGCTTTACGGGCCGGATTACGACAAACAGCCGCTTGAGCAGCATGACGACTGTCCTCGCCGTGGGCCGCACTACGCGGTGAACCTGGGGACTGGGATGGGCGGAGGGCAGCAGCAGCCAACACCATTCTCACTTCATGACTCGGTGTCTCGGATTCTTATGGCGCTCCTTTTACACCATGCTATTGCTCGGTTCGTCGGCACGGCGAACGGTAAGAGCTCATTCTAAGTGGATACATCGAAGCTTATCAATTCTTGTTCCCAGTGCTCTTTCAAATGTATGCGCCCAAATTGTACGAATACTACCTCAGCACAATGCGAGCGCTGCACAAGTGGGACTCAAGCCTCCCCCTGCTTGCGCCCCTTGTCTCATGCGTGTTTGCGTGCGTTACATTCAATTTTGGCCCTCAGACCGTCACTTTTCCACACCTCGACTTTTTGAATCTCGCGTGGGGCTGGTGCTTTATCACCGCGCTTGGCTGGTACGACTATCGAAAGGGCGGGCATTTGATTATCTGGGACTTGCGGCTCATGATTGAATTCCCGCCTGGTGCGACATTTGCAATCCCCTCTGCGGTCCTTCGGCATTCGAACGTTTCGATCCAGCAGGGTGAGAAGCGGTTTTCAATCACGCAGTACACCTCCGCTGGTGTTTTCCGTTTTGTCAACAACGGATTCAAGACGAACGTGACTTTGGAGCAGGAAATGACGAAGGAGGAGGCACAAGCATGGGCGGACACGGCGAAGGTACGCTATGCCGAAGGGGTGAAAATGTATTCGACTTTAGATGAACTTCGCCAGCGTGCGTTTATGTAGATTCGGTTCAAATTATTCGCCCTCAAGTCAAGCAACCGAATATGTCTTGAGCACAAAGAAAAAGCAGTACGAAGGATCTGAGACGAACACGCGTCACTGTGGGAAGGATGCTCAATTGAGATGATTGAGAGGATTCAATTGCCCTGATTGCACTCAGGTCAATTGGCAGCATACAATCGGCGTGATTGAATTTTTGCAGAAAACGCCGTGAGGATGATTGCATCGCACAACCCGCCTGGGAGGGTGGACTCAATTGGGCTGATTGTGCGGTACCAGCTGTCTCAATTGCGTGTCCGGTCAGGTTGGGATTTCAAAATGTTCATTATCCTATGTACTACACATCTACATACACCCACGACGGATGCCAGTTCCAGTCGTCTGCAAGCGTCTTGAGGGTCTAGCTATTATCATCTTCGTGTTCTATACAAATCAGCCGAATACAAAAAAGGGAACGCATTGGCAACTCGGCGTAATTTAGTCAAAATGACGGAGGTCGTGAGGCTCTGACTAAAACAAAAGCTAGGACGGCAAAAGTGAACACAAATAGATGCCTACCTTACTCCTCCGTGCCCCCTTCCAATGTCCGAAGTCCCGCTGCGAAGCCGCCGCGTGAGATCGACTTGAAAGCGCCGAGCGCGCTGGTCGACGAGCGTCCGATTTGACCCGCGTTCGTCCCGTTCTGCAAAAGCAAATTAACATGATTTAAGCAGAAAAGTTACGATTTTGCCCCTACTCCGTGAAACAGCAGGCTCTCGCGTCTCGTCCTGAGTTAAAATTCTACATGGAAGTCGGCGACAAAGACAGTCAAAGGGCAAGCTTACCTTCGAAAGAGCGCAGAAAGCACTCGATATCGCGCACTCGCGCTCGACGCCCAGTTCGATAGTTGCGTCCGGCAAAAATACCGCTAGACAGAGTAAAAGGGAAATTTAGCCAGAGCACGCACCGTTCGGCGGGCTCCAAATTTGACTACCCGATAAAATTGGGAACGAAGCCTATGCTATCTGGTAGGCAAGGATTCGAAACGACACGGAATTTTACTTACTTCCGGCAGGGAATCGCCAGCGTCTTTCAATAACTCGGGCAAAAAATATCAGTATCAGGAAAAAGCTAGTCAACTCGTCTCCAGCTTTGAAAATGAACGAAACGTACCTTGTGCATTGTCCTAAATGTGCTCGGGCAGAGCCCGCGCGCTGCCAACAGCCTGGACTCTAGTTTACGGAGTTTGCACGTCTGGATGGATATTGAGGTAAGTCAGAATCACAGATTTTCGGCAGGAGCTTGCAAGAACTCACCTGCTTGAAAGGCCTCGCCTCGGCAAAGAATTATGACCAGAATCACCCAGACTTGCTTTGGGGCAAAGCAACGCATCGCGATGGATGCGGACCTTTTGGACTGTTTCCCGATGTAAGTCGAAGCCCTTCGATACGAATCAACGGAGAATTACCTAACCCCGCAGTTCAAAGAGGACTCGCAGTGTGTCCCGGAGAGAGTTGGCCTGAAGTTCATGTGTTAGAACGGCTAATGGGATTCTCGTGCACACGAGCGCACCGTTTAGCGGAGAAACAAAACAAAAAAAAGAGGAAGGAATTGCTCACCTCAACGTCGATGCCTCACGTCGCGAGAAAGAGGTGAAGGCGCGTAAGATGTGAATGAATGCTTTTCGGGCGGTACAGGTTCGAGACCATCGAGGTGCGGTGCGCGTTGGGTTGGATCCCGAAGTCTCGAAGTCAGTAGGATTTAAAAAACCGCATACACAAGCTCACCACGTGGAACAGGCGGCAGAGATAGCGCTCCGATCCTACATAATATTCCTTGGATCTCGCGAAAATGCATGGGATGAGAACTTGACATACCATCGGGCAATGAAATGCAAACGTACGCTCCAGTAGCTACATAGGCGAAGTCAAGCCAAGACTGCAGGCTTCAACCCTTCGAGGAGGAGCCGTTGGGCGAGAAATATAGCTTCGATAGCTCACGTTAAGTTAGTAAAGCGCGACGACTTGAATAAGGGTCAAGGTTAAGCTCACCGTGGCAAACATCGCGTCGTCCGAGTATATCCACGGCGATCCGGAGCATGTGGGCGAGAAGGAAGGTACTGGTGGCAATTTAGTAGATATTGTGAAACGGGCGTAAGGCTCTTCGAGGCATAGAATCGCAATCTGGAATGGGACTACCGGTTAGTAATTGAACGAAGCGACGCACCTGGGAAGAAACCCGCAAACGGTTCAAGTTTGGAGTCAGGAATATTGCGCTGAATAAATGCGTCAGTGAATGAGGGGCAAGATTACATGCTGGATATGGCTTTGGTTGCGGCCTTGCAAACGAGAAACAAGTGTGATACAACGTGGGAGGGCAAGTGGACGGACGCACCGTCAAGGTGTCAGCGGTTCCAGGTAAAGCTGTGTGCAGATCCAACGCACCATGAAAAGCGTCTTCCAGCCAAATCTCGGCCGCACAAACTAGAATCGATTCTGGTAGCATCTACAAAAAAGTAAAATCAAGTCGGCATCATAAGTCAGAAAAGATTGGAAGGAAACGCACCGATGCCCATATCACCCTAGAGTTATTCCTGCCAATAAACCAGTTCTCGTTTATTTACTGCTAGAAGTACCTCACAAAATCTTTTTCGTCTCCCAGCAACCTCCCACCATAAGAGAGTAGGTGATTTCGGATTTTCTGGTGGATATACCAACTTCTAATATCCTTTCTAACTCACCCCACGAATTATTCAAAATGCGCTCCTACTTTTACTTCTAAATCCCCAACCCGCCCGTTCTAGAACGTCAGAAATACCTCAAAATTGTTCAAATTGTTCAAATTGAACTTATGAGCTGATTTCCTGTGTCCCCTGCTTTATTTTGTAGAAGGAATCATAAGAATATCATCAGTGGTTGCAGAGTTACACCTTTTTCCCAAAACCTGTGTTTCTGCCCATTTCCATGCCTTTGTTTCCTCATTTCTCATAATTTCATCCAAATTCGGCCTTTTCTCACCCAAAAACATCACAGAACCACCTGAACACCCCGTAGGTCCATAACTGGGACCTCTCCGGTATTAATATGTCTCAATTTGGCACCCTAAAGCCCAAAATATCGCCTTCCTTCCTATTTGGGACGCTGGAGGTTGAATGTTTGTCCCAGCATTTTCACAAGACACACTATATCATATGGCCTTGATCTGTCTATCTCGAAGTCGACGATGGCTTAACTCTCTCCCAATACTTCTAATACCTACTCCTAACTTCTAAAACACCCCACTAGTAACTTCTAAAACCTTCTAGTCACGTTGGAGACTTCTAGATCCTAGGAGTCCCAACTTCTAAAACCCTGCACCCACTTCTAAAACCTCGCGCCCATCTCGCGTCCCCACTTCTAATACCTCACGCCCCTACTTCTAATACCCCGCCCGTTGGTCCCCGTGTGACGTCATCCCGTGTCCTCGCCTGTCTACACTTCTAACACCCCTCGCACTCACTTCTAATACCCGGCGCGCCTACTTCTAACACCCTGCGTCCTACTTCTGGCACCCCGCGGCCACTTCTAAAACCCTGCTGCCACTTCTAAAACCACCCGTGCCCCGACTTCTAGTACCCCGTGCGCGGATCAAGTGGCTGTGCTCGGGCATCATGCTTCCTGTTTTCTACGCCCAGCGCCGCTGTGCTCCTCTCCCAGTTACGACACCGCTTCCCCGCCACCGACCTTCCGCATACGAGCCCAAGAGCTGTGCCCGCTTCGCCCGCCCCTGCGCCCCCGCCCGTGTCCGCGCCGCCACGCCCGTCCCCACCTGGGGCTGCCTCGACTCCGCGTGCGGGTCCCGTCCCGTCGCCACGCTGGCCGCTCCCTCTGCCCGCGTCCCCGCTGGCGTCGACGTGCCTACTTCCCAACGTCCTCGCCCTGTGTCCGCCCATGCCCGCCCGGCGTCACGCACGTCGCACACCCGCACTCATCTCGCCACTGCCCCCTGTTCGGCATGCCCGTCCCGTTCCGCCCTCTCTGCGCACCCGTTCCGCTCCACGTCCACACCGCTGCCATCCCTTCCTCCCATGCGCTGCCACCCTCATTCTGTCCGCCTCCACCCCTGCTCGCCTCCGTGCACCCACCTTCGTGCCGGCACACCCTAGTACTCTCCACCGACGGCGTCGGCATGAACCACACGGCCGTCCGCGAGCACCACATCACCTCCAGGCGCTCAACAGGATCATCGCACCCGGCGACGCCAGTCGCACCAACGCCGAGGCGCAGCGGCGGCCCAATCCCGTACTACAGCCCGTCCGCGGTGCTGCACCCGCACCTGTCAACCTTCTGGAGCGCGCTGCTCGACCGCTTCATCGACGTGTTCAAGTGGATACTCCCGATCTACTACGCTGCACTTCCTCCCGCCGATCCTGCTGCGCTGGCGACAGTTCCGCGCGGGGGGCACGTGCTCGTACCCTCTGGGCTTTGCAGCGTGCGGAGTTCGGCGTTTCTCGGCGTGTTTGTCATCATCTACCTGGGTGCGTCTTTCGTCTCCTCTTGTTCACCAGGAATGCCAATGCTACCTGCCCGAGTGAAGACGCCGATTTTGTACCTTACGCCGGTAAGCCAAATTTCTATACGCTTCCATTCCAACACCTAATACATTGCATGTAGCTCTTTTATCTTGCTTTTATCTGCCCAAGACCATTGTCTACGTGGTCGCTTGGGCCGTAGAAGTCCTCGCTAACGTCGGGAGGGCGAGCGGAGTGCGGGATGGGCGCCAGAGAAAAGGTACGCTTTTAGATTTTCAAGTGGAGTCGATCTCATCCCGTTTGTTGTCTAGCCCAGCTTCGAGGGCATCGCCCGCTACCTTTCGTTTGCCCCCCACTGTTTTCTTGTTGATCACCGTCCGAGCCAGCGATCACACTAACTTGGCACACCATACCGCCGGCGAGTTTTTTTTTTTGAAAAAAATCATCGGGTTCTATCAGCGAATCCGATGTATTTGGATCTTCTTTCACTCCAACAATTCGTACCGCACTGCGGTTCGGACGCTCGAAGGTCTCGTTCGAGTCAGGAGGGCGGGCGGAGGCGGTGGATAGGGTACTGGCAAAGGTGAGTCTCATTATCTGGCTATACTCCTTATAAAGACGTAACTCACCTTTTTTCCTCTTCCGTAGCAGCCAGCCCATCGTTCCCGCGGCAAGGTTGGTCTGTCGTCACCGCAAGTCGCGTGCTCGTCGCTGTCCAAGGCGGCGATCACCTTGGTCTTCCATCTGACCCTCGAGGTCAATTTTCTTCATTTCATTATGTTCTCGTAGCTAATATTGCTTATATAACTCCTCTATAGCTCCTTAATCGTCAGCCTATCACGTATTTTGGTCGGTTGGAGCTTTCGTTAGCGTTGGAGGGACACGCGGAGGCGGCGGAGTGGGAGGAGGCAAGGGGACGTCTTCTTCTACATATGTATCTCTCAGAAAAACTCTAACTAACCTCTACCTCTCTCCTTCAGGACCCCGCGCATTGTCTCCCGTGGGCTGTTTGTTCGGCGTCGCCGTCGATGTCACGCTGCCGCGGTTCTCGCCGGCGGACCTCCCTTTTTTGTTTACACGACCCGCACCGCGGAGGGCTGAGCTGTGGGTTTCAGACGACGCCCCCACTCTCTTCAAGCTCTTCTGGGCTCTGATTTGCGTCTCAGCCGGTGGGCTTGGGCGCTGGGCGCCGATTCCGGTGTCCGCCCCCCACGTCCACCCGCTACGCGCTACCCAACCCCAACTCTGTTTCGTACTCGGCGTATTTATCTTTTATTTCTTCATTGTGTGTCCACCGATCCCCACCCTTGACGAGCGTTTCTGGATCGATGTTCAGGCGCCGACCGGTGTTTCGCCGATTTCACCCTGTGCCACTCAAGGCGATTTCTTGAAAGGTATGTTCCTACATCCACGCACCCCCCTTTCACTGGCGAAATCTCTACCCAGGACCTTCTCCTATCACCCCCCCACTCTATCCCGCCTTCCCCTAAGGTTCCCGGCTGGACGTTCGAGCGCTGACCGCCACCCCACCAAAATCAGCCTTGCGCAGTCAAGCTGAATTCTTCCTTTGACGGTACGTTACTTCGCGCGCACGTCTTCTTTTCGCCGACAGCATATCTACCCAGCACCGTCACCCAACCCTCGTCACCTTGGCGAGGGTTCGCGGATGGACATTCAGGCGCTGGCACCCGTCCCGCCGATTTCACCATGACGGTGCCATGGCGAATTTCGTTCTTTAAGGTACGTTCCTTCGCCCGAGCGGCCTGCTTTGGGTGACGAGACCTCTATCCAGGACGCTCGACCACCCCTCCCCACCCTTGCCTAGGGATCCCAGCTGAACATTCGGGTGCTGGCCGCCGTGCCGCCCATTTCACGCTTATGCACCCAAGCCGAAATTCGTTTTTTTGAGGTATGTTCCTGTGTCGTACGCCGTGCCACCTATTTTTTCCTTCGACTGCCGCCTTTTCCTTGGCTGACTCGACGTCTTCCTGGGACGATTGACCACCATACCACACGTATTCCTAGGCCATTACCCGAAGAACTCGGGCGTCACTCGACATCCGTGCTTCGAGCCCTCAATCCGTTCAGTGTCAATTTCTTTTCTACCTATTTTTCCGTGGACTCTCGCACTTAGGTTGTCTAACAGGACGTTCTCCAACACTTCTTTCTAGGTCATTCCCTGAAGAACGCGGGGTTACTGGAAGTTCGACCTTCTATCCGCCAATCGGGGCAGTAAGAAAATATTGTTTTTCTATTTTTCCTTGCAGTGCCGCATTTTCCTTGGCTAACCTCCTTGGCTTGCATGACGCCTGCATAGTTTCCTTCCCCACCCCACCCTATTTTGGTCTAGGTCATTACCTCAATAACGCAAGCGTTACCGGAACTTTTAGCTTCGAGCACGCAATGGCATCAGTATGATTTCATTTTCTATGTATGTTTCCTTGGACTTCCGCACGTTTCTCGGCTGAACTGATGTTCTCGTAGGACGATACTCCACCCTCCTCACTTGCTTCTAAGTCATTAGCTGAAGAATGCGGGCGTTTCTCTGCTCAAACAGATCAGTACTAGTGCGAATTCTTTCCTACCTATTTTTCCTTGGACTCTTGCCGTCTACTTGGTTGAAATGACCGCTTCCTAGGATGACTCTCCACGCCACAGCACTCGTTGCTACGACATTACTTGAAAAACGCGGACTTTTTTCGAGGTTAGACCTTCGATCCCGCAATCGGGCGAGTGTGTGAACTCTTTCTGGTACTTCCTGCCATCCCTTTCTTCGCTGACATGACGTCTTCCTAGGTTCTGTCCACACCCCACCCCACTTCCATCTGGGACATTCCGTGGAGAACGCGCACGTTCCTCGAGGTTCGACCTTAGAGGCACCAATCGAGTGAGTGTTGAATTTTTCATTCTACCTAC